>JABXJD010000060.1:0-570000 GCA_013375575.1 Percina caprodes
CTCGACCTGTTGACCCAAAGTGGTAAGAAAAATGCCCATGGCATTTTGTTTTCTGATTTTTTTTATAGTGCATTTCCAAGGTCACACAATTCATTAAAGTACCGAAAAATAAAACAACAACTCTAAATTCATCTTCATTAGTATTCCATAAAAACTTCATATTCAGGAAAGGCACATAATGAAAATGGAAAACCAAAGTCGACTCAAAAACCCTTAACATTTCATAGGAGATATTTATTGGGTGTAACCACAGTAATGGTTTGAAAAATAGTGTGTTCCTTATTTCTGGTCTTTCGTTTCCCGTATTTATTTGTACTGTGAGGGCCAATTAGACTGCGTGACCACTAATGAAAATTAGCTGTGACAAGATGCTGATTCAAGATCTACAGAGAGGAGTAAACTGTGTGTTGGCTTTACGCTCCATGCTGCTCATGTTGCCTGTATCCAAACTAAATTTGTCCTGTCTAGCATGGATTCCCAGTCATTATTGTGCATTTGGGAGATCAGAGCCATTGTATTGCAGGGTTTAGAGAGGCGGTGAGCTCCTATAGAACATGCATGAATTAGTCAAAGCTATGATCCAAAGCTAAGCACATACACTGTCAGAGAGATGTCAGATGCTTGATGTTGAAAATTGCTCTGATTGCATATTTTCTCTGAACCACTTTTTGAAAATAGCTCTCTGGTGTGTCATGTTACGGTTGAGCACCACATCTCAGTGACAGCATGCCATTTGTTACTGTTTATACTGGCTAGTAACAAGCACAAGAGGAGCTCGGGAAGCGTAAAAAGATGACTTGTGGTGTTGGATGATGGCGAACATCAGAAACAAGCGTCAACCATAAAGCAGTCAGCTTTTTCACAGATGAAAAGTAGTCTAAAGATATTTTGAGTAAGTCTCTTAGAAACAGAACTGCAGCCATAGGCCTGTATTTATATCTGACAAGTGACAGTGTAAAAACAATGTGACAATGTGAAAGCGGTCACTCGTAGTGATACGCCTACAGAATTATCACCTGAATCTGCAGCTCAGATCATGTTTTGCAGAGATTTAAAGCGAGTTTCAGTTCATTGTATAGCTGTCTGGCTGCAACTTTTCTGTTTGGGAATTCTCACTGGCAGTCACTAGCTATGTGTCCATCCACAAGTTTTTATTCAAATTAAGTGATATCGAATGAAAAATGCCTTATGGAAACAGTAAAATTCAATGGAGTAGCATGAATATCAACTCAAAGGAAATACGTACGGTTTTATTGGATTGTATCTTGATCGATGTACGGCTTATGCGATAAATGCTGATGGAAGCGTTATTTGCCGAAAAAATAATGAATTGCGATTAAGTTTTAGGTCATTTTATTGTTGCAACCCGCCACAAAACAAAGAAGAAGAAGTTTTAGTTAATTTCCGGCCAATTATTTCAGATAATTCGATTGAGAAGTGGATGGGAACTTAGCTACTGCTCTCTTAGCACATTGTTCAACCACAGCAGATAGCTGTTTTCAGAGAAAAAGCTCCCTAACCCCACCTAAACGGCAGACAGCAACTAGCTGGTGAACATAGTGGAGCATTTAGCAGCTAAAGAGCCAGATATTTACGTTAAACTGTTAAATGTGTAAATAAGCAACTGTTTGCTAACAGGTTTTCCAACTTATACGGTAACAATGTGTCAATGTTGTTTCTGCTGCCCCCAAGTGGACAAAAAAAAATCTGTTCTTGCAGGTTTAAGCACTGATTAGTCGCGCATTGCCGGACCTTTCTCCACAGAGCTGCAGAGGAGAGTCATACTGAGT
The DNA here is from genome assembly GCA_013375575.1 of Percina caprodes. Taxonomy (NCBI): domain Eukaryota; kingdom Metazoa; phylum Chordata; class Actinopteri; order Perciformes; family Percidae; genus Percina; species Percina caprodes. Next base: position 1,791 of record JABXJD010000060.1, read on the forward strand.
CCACACAGCATTCCAGGATGGGAGAAAAATGTGCTCTGGTTTATTGGCATTTCTTTAAACCAATCACAATGGTCTTGGGAAACACTAAGCGTCACACGGAGCAACAGCACGACTGCAAATTAGCCACGGGAAAGAACTCGGTGGAACATGTGCACGTTCAATGGCTGTAGTCGTTCAACAGAAAACTCAGATTGGACAGATAGCTGTCTGGATTCACCCTGCAGAGATCTGAGGACCATAGTCCTCAGAAATCCACCAGAGTTTAAAATGCCACCACAAAGAAAGCGGAAGGTAACGGACATGCGGCCATTTCCGGCGGCACAACATGCTGACTATAACAACGCTACAGGTTAGCTGCTAGTGTTTACCATGTTCTCCTCTTAGCTTAGCGTGTAAGCATGCTTATTAGCACTAAACATGAACATGAATGCCTGCAAAATTTGAAGAACTATCCAACGGTAGTTGAGATATTTCAGTCGAAGTGGTGCACAGGCAGATCGACATCGTCATTCCCAGAGCCGCAGCTAGCATGATAATACGTTTGCATAAAAAGGGCCATCCCCTCCATTCCCTCAGTGAGTAAAAATAAAAACTCCATCTTTAAAATGTGTCAGTTTGTCCACTCGCTATAACAATAAATTATAACATTTTGAGATTATACAAGTAAATAATAACATTGCAGTTTTAGCAGTTCAGACATAAACAAGAATGTATGAATGTATGAGCTGTTCTTAACATGGAGCTTTTACAGAATATCCACCAGGTAGAATGAACTCAGAATACCAAAAAGGCACTGCTTGAATTTTAAAGGAATGGAGCCATAGATCAAACACATAAAATCATCATAGAATCATAAAAGTCACTTAGGGACCATAACATTACTTTAATTTGTAGTTTTCAGCAAAGATAGTAAATCAAAAATGGCCAGAGAGAGAGAGAGAGAAATATTAAAAGCAGAGAGAGAATGACAAAAAAAACAAAAAACAGAAGGATCCTGAGAGATCCAACAGAAAACACAGAAAGCTATATGTTGTGTGAGTATGCTGGCTGGCACACATCTTTCTGTAGGTCTCTGAGCCTCCACACGTCTCCATGCAGGCTTGAACTCCCACAAATGCATGATAACTCACTTCAGAATTTCCCAGATGTGCTGGTGTAGAAATCCAGCATCTGTACATCTCCTTTTAGTGCACCACTCAATCCTTATGTGTCAGAATGCTGAAGGGTTTTCACAGCCAAGATTCATTCATTATTAATACTGAGTAGGATATAATGTCATGGATATCAGAATGAGATCTCATTAGTTAAAACTAATAGGTCAATTTGCATACATAATATAACACCTAAGTGTGTTGGAGAGGTTTTGAGTTAAAATATTGTTGCTCACTAAACCAAGACTTGATCCCATATATGGACAGGATGGTACCTGGATTAAAATAAAGGTCCCATGGCATGAAAATTCACTTTATGAGGTTTTTTTAACATTAATATGAGTTCCCCCAGCCTGCCTATGGTCCCGCAGTAGTTAGAAATGGTGATAGGTGTAAACCGAGCCCTGGGTATCCTGCTCTGCCTTTGAGAAAATGAAATGATGATACAGTATTAGGGGACCACTAAGGTCTATGTAAAAGAGACTTCAGATTCAGTAGTAGGGGACCACTAAGGTCTATATAAAAGAGACTTCAGATACAGTATTAGGGGACCACTAAGGTCTATATAAAAAAGACTTCAGATACAGTATTAGGGGACCACTAAGGTCTATATAAAAGAGACTTCAGATACAGTATTAGGGGACCACTAAGGTCTATATGAAAGAGACTTCAGATACAGTATTAGGGGACCACTAAGGTCTATATGAAAGAGACTTCAGATACAGTATTAGGGGACCACTAAGGTCTATATGAAAGAGACTTCAGATACAGTATTAGGGGACCACTAAGGTCTATATGAAAGAGACTTCAGATACAGTATTAGGGGACCACTAAGGTCTATATAAAAAGCCTCCAAAGAGCACCATGTCATGGGACCTTTAACATGAGTGTTAATAATTTCCCTTTACGGCTCCTATGGTGGAGGAGGACTCTTTCCACAATTTGCATTCATGTTTACAACCAATAGATTGTCCCATGTGGCTTGGCTTTCCTGCTGCTATAATCATTCCAATGTGTCACAGAGAAGAAGTGGCTTTGGGTGCGGGCCAGAGTCCATTTGGCCACACAGTTGACTTAATGTTTAAGGACAAAAACTGTAACTCAGCAGAAAAACAAGAAAGAATTTGAAAACAATTATAAAGTACTGTAAAAGCAGGGGGAAAAAGCTAAGGAGCAGCACTCACGGCTGCATTATAATGCCCAAAGGGACTGAGAGATAAGAGAAATAAAAACAAAAAGACGTCAAGAACAACTGAGTGGAAGAGAGTTGTAGAGTAGTTCAGGGCTTAATCCAAAAACAATGCCTTCTTCGTCTCTATCTCACAGAAGAAACACATACAAATACTGTACAAACCAGCACAAATGTCCCTCCCTACAACAGGCATCAATATGACTCTCATATCCAGCTAGTATGTCTCTACTTTTGTTTTAGCTGGATCACATTGATGTTCTGAATTGATACGCCAAGATCTGTAATCACAATCATCATGTGGCAACTCCACGTGCTCCTCTTCCTAGAGGACCAGTGGTGGTCATCATCTACGCTACATAGACTTTTTCTTATTTCTCATAACAGTAGGACTCTCAAAACTCGAAATTCATGTTTCATTCTGCCTACAGTTGCAGTTAAAACAGGTAATTGCAGCATTTTTTTTTTTTTTTTTTGGGTGCCCAGATAGCTCAGTTGGGAGAGTGGGCGACCATATATAGAACTCCTTAACTCCTCAACGCAGAGGGCCAGGGTTCGACTTCGACCCTTAGCTGCATGTCATTCTCCCTCTCTCTCCCCTTTCATGTCTTCATCTGTCCTGTAAAAAATAAAAGGCTAAAAAAATGCCTAAAATAAATAAAAATATTTCTATTTTTCTCATTGCCTTTTTACACAACAATAATGTAAACTTCAACTTCAACATATGATATGGATAGTTGTTAAAGTAATGAACATTGGGGAATACATTTAATCAATGTGGTCAGCCAGGTATACTGTATATTTGCAAACATATTTACATACAGTACATAATGTAAACTTACATAAATATGAAGGCCTTTTGGCACACATAGCAGCATAAAAGGCTTGTCACAATTTCTTAAAAACCAAAGGCAACATCCCCAAACCACCTGCCCTGTCTCAGCCCAAGGCTCCTCAGTTTCACACAAGACAGAAAAAAAGCAGCAAATCTTCTTGAGGGAGAAGCTGGAGTCAAGGAAAGCCTGGCACCCTCGCAAGAATAAAAATTAGAAAAATGACCAATCTATTTTAAAACATTTCTTCTTTGGGACCACATCTGTGCTACTTCTGGTCACAGCAAGAAAACACATAATGTTCATCAAAGATGTATATATGTTCTTATCAACATGATCAGACCTTGCCTTTATTTAATTCCCAGGTGTTACGTGGGGTGTTCCTCATATCTGCACATTGTGCTCAGGTGGAGAACATGACTGATAAAGCCAGTACTTATGGAAACAAATATAGGCCCATATTCAGTATATCTGTTATTTTTAATTGACCATTTTCATGTGAAACAAGCAAACAAACCATTTTGTTGAAGCATAATTGTATAGTGAACCCTATGATACTGACATTCTTTAAGGTTCAAAGGGTGAAACACCTCAAGGGAAAGGGAAAAAAGGGTTTTAAAAAAAGACAGACTACATTTGTTTTCGATATTGTATCATGTGCTATATTATTCTTTATTATATTTAGTTTGTTAGTATTTTTTGCATTGTCAGTTTTGTTTGTGAATTTATATATGATATATTTGTGAGTAATTTTGATTGTATTTATTGTCTTTTGGATGTATTGTTTGGACCCCAGGAAGACTAGCTGTCGTCTTGGCGTCAGCTAATGGGGAACCTTTTGAAATAAACAAATAAACAAACCTCAACACGGATTTATACTGCACTAAAATAAAAAAGTGAATGTTGGAAGCCATTACGGATCAAATCAATAAATAAAAATGTGCTCCGAGAGGAACCTCTATGAGTAATTAATACCCCATGTTTAATAAAGGGCTATAGCGCCAGCTTGGTATATGGGTCCATCCCCAGCTGTGGTATCCTAAAATAGAGTGCATCCAGTGGCTGATGATTCATAGGGAGCAACAGGCCGTGTAGAAAATGTCTACAGCAGACTCTCGCATAAGATGTGCAATGTGTGTGTGTGTGTGTGTATATATATATATATATATGAGCATTGTGCAATACAGAAGTTATTGACTACAGCTTGAGTTAATGTGAAATGTGCAATTATTATCAACATTAAGTGCAATACGAGGGGAAGGATGTGCTGTGTGTTCTCTTCTGTTCTTCTGTGAATGTGAGGGAAGGTGAGGGGGGGATTGTGTGTGGGTATTGTGTGTGATTATTAGATGTTCAATGAACCATTGGATGAGATAATGTATGATTATGTTCTGTGTAGGTTAACTGTATGCTTATTGTGTGTGTGTGTTTATGCGGGATGTGTCGTCATTTGTTTCTCTCGAATGCCCGAGGCAAATTTTTTCCTGTAGGAGACAATAAAGGCTTATCTTATCTTATCTTATCTCTCTGTCCCTTGGCAGCTCCATCTATTAATGTCTCTCCCGTCCTCTTCAACACATTTTCGCTGCGTCTCTTTCGCACATGCCCCGTCTATCTTCGCTTCCCACCCTCTGTGCTGGGAGCGCCGGCGGTTACGAGAGGACCTCTGCTGGAAAATGCAGTGGTCCTTTGTAGGACCGCACAAGGGGAATTTCTACTGGGACCTATTCAGGTCATAGACCGGACCACTCTGCCTTCAGGAGCCTTTGTGAATAATAATAGGACGCAATGAGATGATGCCAGACAATTTTCAGATAGCCCTGTATTTGTTTCCTTTGTTTGTTGAAAGTGGCAAACTGCCCATTCCACATGATTTCATGTCTATCTAACGATTTTGGCAGCATTTTACAGTTTATTGGATATTTGGTTGTGCTTGTTTTGATTAAGATTCCTAAAAGCCGTATTTACTGTGCTAAGTACACAAACAAGTAACATGAGAAATTTCTCAAGAGGCTGTAAACCTGTCACAAGGTTTTGAGCTGTTCCAGTTTGCATCTTTTTGTTGAGCCTTACACAATAATAACTCACATAACATCTAAAAACTAATTGAGTTCAAGATTGAGCATTGTGTGTAAAATGATGTACACAATCAAACCGTTCAGTTTAAATTAGAGTAAAGAAAGAAAGAAGAGAAAACAATAATAACATGTAGATTTGTTCTGAAATTACACGACATGTCCACATGAGGCCTAACAAAGTCTTTCACTGGTCTTTTGCCGGTTGGAAGTCTCAAGTAACGCAGTTCTGACTGACTGATTTTACATGCCAGTTTATTTGCTGAGGCCATAAAAAGGAGCCTCAAATAGCAACTATGGTCAGCAACAAAACCAAGGGCCCAAACTGTATTTCACTTGTGTTGAAGTCCTAAACTATAGTTTCCAAATCTTTAAATATAAAATATCAATTGGAAAAATGTGGGGAAAAAAATGCACACTGAAAGCAAGTCTCAGTTGATTAAAATGATTTTTATTTGCTGTAATACTTTGGTGTGAATCAATTAGCCCTTGTGAAAGCTTAATGGTTCAGGGAAAACAGACAAACCAGCAAATCCATACATGTCTCCATTAAGACAACCCAATGCTGCAGGACACTGGCGCTGGGGGACATTCCTTTCCAGGACTGAGATCTTACATAACATGTCACTATCGATTCACAGACACGTTGGCTATAAAAAGAACAAAATCGTTTTCAGCAAAAGCAAAGCAAGGGACAATGTGAAATATTTCAAGCCTTGCGCTGTATTTCACATTTGTTTTTTATATCAACACAAGGCTTTGTTTTTAGGGTCGTTTTCAATTCTTTCTCTCTGCCTCCATCTTCTCACAGCAGGCAAAGTTAGGGCCACTGTGCTGGCTGTCGCTGGCACCCTGCCTGTCAGGCTCGCTTATGCCTGATGAACGGCAGGCTGAAGCAAACCCAGCTCAAGTCACTTTCTATCACCGTGGCTGCACTTTCCTCATTTTACCCCACAGCGAAGACATTCAGGGGTCGGAAGATCTGTTCAATCATCTGTGTTTGGAATGTGATCGCTATTACCTATTTGCTGTTATATTATGAGCATGAGCATTTTTCCACTAGTTTCAAACAAGTATAAAAGGAGGAGGGAGGGGCAAGCTAGTCTCGTTTTGTTTTAAAATACTTCGAACGTCAACAAGAAGTAATGCCACCCAACATCTCTCATTCAAAAGGTAGTGTGAAAATACAACAGCAGTGTTCCTAACAGTTGCGTTACAAACCCCCGGATAAATATTGGAGATGTATTTTAAAGATGAACACAGTCCAAAGGGACGCAGAGTTGGCTAATTTCCTCCTGAACAGGTAGCTAAGCATTAGCTTCAGGCTAATATATCACGACTACAATGGATGGGCATTTTTATGTAATTTCAACATTTGTGTACTCACATTGACTTATACAGCAATACTCGAGTTGGTTACTCGCGAGAACAATTGAGACACTGCCAGTAAAGTGATCTCAACTGGTCCCGGCTAACTGACATGCTAACCGTGCTAACGGCAAATGTTGCCAGAGGACCGGGGGCGGCCACGGGTGTTAACAACGTGTAGCCAGTTCAGAGGCCGTAGCTGACAACGGTGAGTTATTTAAAGCCAAGAGAGGGGGCTGTAAATCGGGAAAAAGAGGGCCGTGAGTTTGCAGTGAACATGCTGTTTTTTTAGGTCGGGTAGAGTTGACTCTTGTTCATATTTTTCCAAAAGATATTAACTGGAAGCAGAAGGGCGTGACTTTGGCCACTTGTTTGTGACCTCCTTCTCCTAAATATCGAGTATGGACTGGAACACACGTATACTACCCCTATCAGTTCTGGAAGAGGCCCAGCACCGATGCTGCTAACACTGGCATCGTCGCTAACGGTGCCTCAAAAAATAGGCATTGTCATTGCTTTGTCATTTTAGAACCGGAAGGTGTTGGTAGTATCGGTTCTTTTAACATCCCTATAAGCAACCACCAGCAGCTTCTTAGCTTAGCATAAAGACTGGGAAACAGGGGGAAACAGCTAGCCTGGCTCTTTCTACAGATACAATCTGCCAACTAAAGTAGCATCTTTAAAGCTCACTAAATGGTTTTAGGGAGGGTTATGGGCGGGACTATGTCTTGGAGTCTCCACTGATTGCCTGGGAAGTTTACAGTGATGACAGACTCCAGGGTAGCTATTACCCACTCTCCGTACCATATTCACCATGCAGACATGAGAGTGCTATCAGCATCCACTTCAAACTCTCAGCAAGAAATGGAAATACGTGTAAAAATGGTCTTACTTAAAGTTATGGAGCCTCGCTTTGCCAGACCCTCCTCCAAAGCCCGCTGAAGAGGCTGGGAGAAAAACGTGCTCTGGTTTAAAGGGCATTTCTTTAAACCAATCAGAATCATCATGGGCGGTGCTAAACTCTGCCCAGAGCCGCTGCAAAATAGTTGGCGAGAGAAAACTCAAATTGGACAGATAGTCTAGATAGTTGTCTCAATTTACCCTGCAGACATCTGAGGAGCAGACAACAATCCTCATTAATCCACCAAATTTAAAATTCCAACAGAAAGAAAGCGGAAGGAAACCGAAAATACATGCAGCACCGGAGCAATCCCGGAAGTGGAACGCAATGATTATAGGCTACACAGCCTACAACAGCTGCTTGTGTATCCTTTTGTTTTTCTATGAATGTGTTTCCATTATGTTATGGCATAGCCCATCTCCAGACCAGAAGCAGTGTGGTGTATCCCCATGTGAGAGGCAGGTGGGTGAGGCCAGGGGGCATTAGCTGAGCCCACCAGGCCCAATCCATCACACAGTGACAGGAGCCATTAGAGCATGGAGGAGCATCTGTGGAGCCCCAGGTAAGAATGTATTGGCTGGGCTGTGTTTCTTTTTTACCCCATCTAATACGCAGCATGGGTATGTACGGGTGTCATATTTGGTATGCAGGGTCAATAGCTCACACACGCAACTCGGCATGGAAACATGCACAGCACACATACATGTGTTCGGGTGGACCCCTCATCTCACATCTTTCCTCCCTGAGGTCAGGCCTCGCCAGCGTCACCAGCTCCACAACAGCTGATCTCTCAACCCAGGTAAAATCTGTCAGCTAGGCACCCTCCAGACACACACACACACACACACACACACACACACACACACACACACACACACACACATCATAAGCATTGCCCTTATGACTAGCCAAGGTGTGAACAGAAAATGGGAGGTGTGATAAGATAAAGTGTGTAAGCGTGACATTCACTAAGGGCCAGCTGGGTCTCGTCCCAGATTTAGAAATCATTTTTCAGAGGCAGCGTTGTTGGACGCATGAACAAAGCTACCACAGAGGAACATCTCAAGTTTCTCCGAAGACATATCTGAGCCCCTGTACACACAAGGTCCTAAAGGATGTACAACATTGACATGACATCACCAAGATAATTCCTCTCTGTCCAGTTTAAACTTTCAACGCATCAGATTTCTGCATTGTGTCTTCCAAGGGTTGTTCTCGTCACGGCAGAGGAGTGTCAGCCCCTCAGGGGCAGTGGCTCAAATTGTACTGTACCTGTATTTTAACAGCATTGTCTCTCCAGAGTGAAAAAAAGTCACTAACAGTTTCTCTCTCTGGTTAAAAACGTGGACAGAGTGTAGCATTATATGGGGAGAGACTGTCATGACAAACTGTTGTTTGCTTGTTGTGAAGATGTATACATTGTACTATAGGCCCCATTGTTTTTCCCATCGCTATGGAGCCTACGTTTAGCCAATTACACTGTCCTCAAATGTACAGACATTTATTTAATTGGTCAACTAACAGAGAAAACACCTTAGTCCTCAGGACAGACAATTTAATGCATTATGCTATGGTATAAACACAGTGAGATCCGATTAAAAAGCATTCCTTCCTACACTAAATTACGGATCTAATTGTGTTTCAGTATCTTTTATTGCAAATGAGCCTATTATCTAATGCTGTGCAGGAAATGGTCTCGTAAAAAGACGTTTTTCCACATAAATTGTGGTTACGCCGCACACACTTACCATTGCCAACTATGTTACATTTGAATGCTGTAAAGTTAATGCCTGGGAGTAGCTGGATACATAACAACACATGGTCCTCAATGCTTTAATCCAGCACAAAGGCAACTGGAGAATATCCCCACTGCAAAGGTCAGCTTGAGTAAACAATTTAATGATGAGGTTTTTTTCTCACTTTTGAAGACAACATGTCTTGGAAAGAAGTAATTTAGAGCACACTGGAAGCTGTAGACGTACACTGGAATAGGTTATTATACAGACTTATTGCTGGAGGAAGGGAAAAAAATGGGGGTAATGCTTGTTGAAAGGTACATAGGAGATTATTGGTCTAAAAAGTTAAATTGCAATTAAATGCAGGCAGATTCTGTAGGAAATAGGGCTGGGTTAAAAAAAAAGATTTTATTTAAATAATGCAATATCGATTCATCAAATCCAGAATCCAGAAATGCTATCCATTAACAAAAAGACCTAAGGAATCCATTGGTACCAACTATGTCATGCTATGTCGGAGGAGCCCTAAAGCTATATTATGGTAAGGGAAAAACTGGCAAGGCCATTTTAAAGCTGTAGTGTGTAGTTTCTGTTGTTCCCATGAGGAATTCTAAGTAATGACAACACCACTGTTGTTGCATCCACATGACACAAGCCTTCCGTAATCGCACACGCGCCCTCATCCCTCATCCACACAGGTACTCGTAGCCAAGGAGGACACGGAGGATAAAAAAAACACAATGGACTCTTCAGAAGAGGTAATTATCTTCACTTGAGTTTCAGCACATGAAGTCGCAGGAGAAATACAGAGAAAGCTGTGTGGAGCCGATAGTCATTTGGCAATGGCTTGAATGTAACGGACGTCATTAATATAAAAAAGGGTTATGCACTAAATCTTTAAAAAGGGGTTGACCTCTCACCTCAAGATATCTGAATAAAAGGTCACTTAATACTCACTGACTGTAGAGTCTGTAGAGTTGCACTTTATTTTGTTGACTGCTGTTCATGTTAAATAAAAACTACATATTGATTAAAGAGCATTATTACATTACAGTTTTTTAAGATTATTTTTGGGCATTTTAGGCCTCATTTCCACAGGACAGATGAAGACATGAAAGCGGTGAGAGAGGGGGACTGACACGTAGCAAAGGGCCGCAGGTCGGAGTCGAAATTTGTTGCTTTAGAGTTTTCTTTCAACAGAAGGTTTTTCCAAAAAACAACCCATGCAAAGCTTATTGGTTTCCTCCATGGCTAGTAACCCATTGTGAGTTTTTCTCTTTGCTGCAAAAAAGGGATTTCTCTCCTAACACCCTGTCTAGCGTGTCAGTTTGATTAATCATTACACCAGTCATTGTGTCATATTCACTTAAAACTTGTTGAACATGACAGTGGTTATACTTTTCTTTGAGTTTTAATTGTGCAATATAAAGACTGGATGGTTGCAGCGTGCAATGTTGAAAATATGTTCTTATTTTGGGCCTCATTCAGGGGTTTTGCAAAGGTTCATTCAGTATTTCACTGACTCTAGAGTCTGTAGAGTTGCACTTTACTGTGTTGACTGCTGTAGTGTGTCCATGTTAAATAAAAACTATATTCATGAAACTGCCATGTCAATTCTTAATGTAAACATTGATACTTCTAATACTGCAGCAGGTTAGTGGGAACATTGTACAAGTGTGGAATCTCTTTTATATCCAAGCAAAATTGGTTTTGGAACTGGAATATCCCAAATTAACATTAAATCAGAAATCAAATCAAGACCTCGTGAATAGGAATCGATTCGGGAAATCAGTGGCGATACCCAGCCATAGTAAGAAAGAGGTGTTTTGTATGTACAGTACACTGACCTATAGGATTATTAGGAACACCATACTAATACTGTGTTTGACCCCCTTTCGCCTTCGGAACTGCCTTAATTCTACGTGGCATTGATTCAACAAGGTGCTGAAAGCATTCTTTAGAAATGTTGGCCCATATTGATAGGATAGCATCTGGCAGTTGATGGAGATTTGTGGGATGCACATCCAGGGCACGAAGCTCCCGTTCCACCACATCCCAAAGATGCTCTATTGGGTGGAGATCTGGTGACTGTGGGGGCCATTTTAGTACAGTGAACTCATTGTCATGTTCAAGAAACCAATTTGAAATGATTCGAGCTTTGTGACATGGTGCATTATCCTGCTGGAAGTAACCATCAGAGGATGGGTACATGGTGGCCATAAAGGGATGGACATGGTCAGAAACAATGCTCAGGTAGGCCGTGGCATTTAAACCAGGCCCAATTGGCACTAAGGGGCCTAAAGTGTGCCAAGAAAACATCCCCCACACCATTACACCACCACCAGCCTGCACAGTGGTAACAAGGCATGATGGATCCATGTTCTCATTCTGTTTACGCCAAATTCTAACTCTACCATCTGAATGTCTCAACAGAAATCGAGACTTATCAGACCAGGCAACATTTTTCCAGTCTACAACTGTCCAATTTTGGTGAGCTCTTGCAAATTGTAGCCTCTTTTTCCTATTTGTAGTGGAGATGAGTGGTACCCGGTGGGGTCTTCTGCTGTTGTAGCCATCCGCCTCAAGGTTGTGCGTGTTGTGGCTTCCCAAATGCTTTGCTGCATACCTCGGTTGTAACGAGTGGTTATTTCAGTCAAAGTTGCTCGTCAAAATCCCAGTAACTGAGCAGGTTGTGAAATACTCAGACCGGCCCGTCTGGCACCAACAACCATGCCACGCTCAAAATTGCTTAAATCACCTTTCTTTCCCATTCTGACATTCAGTTTGGAGTTCAGGAGATTGTCTTGACCAGGACCACAGCCCTAAATGCATTGAAGCAACTGCCATGTGATTGATTGATTAGATAATTGCATTAATGAGAAATTGAACAGGTGTTCATAATAATCCTTTAGGTGAGTGTATGTGGTCGCATAGTGCACTACAAAAGCATTATTCTTTTATTAAAAAGGTCTTCCGAGCATGGAGAGTTTGCACCAGATCTCTTAATAAAAGCTTTCCCTTGGATGCCAGAGAATGATAAGAACTTTCACTCCAGCGTCACTGTTAACCCAACATGTGATTCAATTACTGTCTCTGCCTTATTGTTTCCCTCTCGCCGTCTCTCTTTTCGCTTCAGTTCTTTCAGTCAGAGAAGTTCCTGTACCGCTAACACAAGCAAGAAGTAATCCTAAACTTGAAACAGCTTTTCACGCTGAAAGCACTCTATAATGTTTATTATTCACAAAATCTATTGGTAATATAAAGTTGGCATGCGTTTAGGCTAATCCCTTCTAGGATTGTGTATTGCCTAGGGACAATTACATTTGATGAATGGAAAAATTGGATCCCTGTAAGCTCTGAAGCTGACATCACACAGACAAAAGCCTGCAAGAAGTAACACATGCACAGCACACAAATGAATTGTAGTCCATTCAAACCGCCAATATAATCTGACCTAATTTAAAGCCCATGTTGCAAGTTTAATTTTCCATTGAATCTGTGCAATTTGCTTGTTGGTAATAAACGTTTTAACTGTTATCCATTGTATTTGATGGTGGTGGATATCACAACCCAGAATATAATAATAGAAATAATAAAAAGTAGGCACTATTTTACAGTGGTTTGCAATGATTCTCCTTTCTCCCACAATGCATTGCTTGATGTCAAGTTGGGGAGAAAACAGAGCAACCCGCCTTGTCTTTGCCATTGGGCTTACTTTAATATGGCTTTTGGTATTTTAATATTCAGTGGTGGGCTGACAGGCCATCAGGGCCTGCTCTGCTGGCCCTGTCAAAATCAAAAATATATTTTTTCACAATTAAATTAATGAGTGTCAAAAAATCAATTATTTTAAGAGGAAGACCTACACCTAAGCTGGATGGGCTGACCAAGGCTGGCAAAGGTTTTGTGCGGCACTTCACTGAGGGTAACTACGACTGCTATGACTGGCTGACTATAACACCTAGCACCAAGCGGAACAAGCTATTTTGGTGGCCGTGTTTGTTTTTTAATACCAGTCAGGGAACATGGAACACAACAGGTTTTAACAGCCTCAATAGCTTCACCAAGGCAGCTAGCAAACATCAGGCATCCGAGCGACACCTTACGATGGCGGTACATTTGAAGACCTTTGGTGAGTCCAGGGTGGATTTGCAACTGGATGAGCAGCGGAGACGAGAGACAAGCCTGCACAATGATAGAGTGAGAAAAAACCGGGACATACTGAAGCGCCTCATTGATTGTATCATCTTTTTGGGAAAGAATTGTCTTTCAGTGGACATGACAAGGGGGAAAGATTCCCTGAATCATGGTAATTATTTGGAGTTATTATCTCTGCTATCAGAATATGATGCTGACTTGCGACACCACCTTGCCACGGCCACCGTTTTTACGGGAATTTCTGGGAAAATTCAAATGGATCTCATAAGTGCTGTTGCTGAGGTGCTAAATGAAGCCATCAAAAAAGAGATCAACAACACCAAATTTGTCGCAGTTATGGTGGACGAGACCACAGAGTTCAGCAACACCGCACAGCTGTCATTTGTACTTCGGTATGTTAGCCTAGTGACACCGGAGTAAAAAAGAGATTTTTAAAGTTTGAGGATGTCACTGAAAGAAAACGAGCTCAGGATCTAGCAGCTTCAGTACCTGAAGTGTTGGGCAGCTACAATTGCAAAACAAAGTTAGTGGCACAGTGTTATGACGGAGCTGCTGTAATGGCATCTGGACTTAATAGCGTACAGGCGCGCGTAAAAGAAGAAAAGAAAGGATAGGAGGATGGATTTAATTTCCTAATGGGTGAGTGTTACTTCTTACTGTTTAGGAGAGATAAAGTTATTGCGGTATTTTATACATTTGTATTGCTATTGTTTGGGTATAGATGGTGATGCTGTGTTGATGTGCTTAAAGGTGTTAAATGCACAGTGGTGTGCGTGTGCAGTGTGGTTGTTAGTTTTTTTTTTTTTTTTGGGGGGGGGGCCCTGACTAAAAGCCCACGGTACGCTATTAATATTAACAGTCTATGGTCTTGACCGAGTCCAGGTGTCTTTATTATGTTTAAAATAATATTGAAGGGAAAGTGAAACACAGCTTAGACAGGGATGTTGTTCGGCTTTTCACAAGTTTAGACAGCTAGCTAGCTAACGCTATGCTTTAGCATAACCTGCTAGATAAATATTACGACTGCCTTCGGTGTTTCCTATATATGCGTCCAAGTTGTCAACATAAGACTTAGTGCACCTTTTGTACCATAATTGTACTGAATGAAATAATAAGCTTCGCTCCTACGAGATGGGTGGGTTTTTGTTACACACAAAGCTAACTGGCTATAATTAGCCTGTACGTATGCTAGCGGATATAGCTAACGTTGAGTAGCCAGCCAGCAACTTTGGCAGTAGTGTTTCGGCGAGCTAACCACAACAACGTTGTCACCCACAATCAACCTGCAGTGACATTTGAAATGGAGACACATATCGTGCCTTTTCCTGGAGATCCTGGACATTATTTTCATTTGACTGGATGTAAAAAGACAAAGGAAGAGTAGCCCAAGTGTGCACGGCCTGGAGAGACGCGTCCTACCCATAGACTACCACATACCACAAGTCGGTGTGGAAGCCAAGCTACATCTGTGGCGAGCAGTCTGCAGACCAGGGGAATAAAGTTCAGATTCTCAGTTGAAGTCTGAGCTACATAATTTAAGGGATGCCGCACATCAAAAGCCTAGACTGGTGTGGATGTTTCAACCTCACAGACAACGGACTCAGACAAGCCTTAAAAAAAACTTTTGAAGGAAACAACGGCGTACAAATACTTGTACTGTTGAGTACACTGTGAAAATGGTTCTTATGAATTTCTCAGCTAATCGTAATCTGTGAAATATTGATTTTGCTCCAGCTCCTTGAGTTCTATCTGTGTGTGATCCAACCTGCTCCTTCCTTAAAAAACTTCCATATGGATTTATTTTAAAATTCTGCGCTTTGTTCTCAAATAAAAACAACATATGTTAAATTACACTCTGTTCATTGTTAATGTTTTCTGAGAAGACATGTCTTTCCTATTAATCCACGTCCTAATAACAATTTAATACAATATTTTTTTAGGGCAGGCATAAACCAACCATAGGGTTACACTGTAATAATGGACACTTCTTTCCTACACTACATCTGGAGTAAAGCTATATTGTCATTGAGTTGCTCAAATGCTCAGTACTAGCACTTACTGTAGAAGTATCAGTTCTAACACTGGTATTATGAGGTATCACCATATGTCATTCTGTTTTCTTTAGATTATATGATAACAATGGGGAACGGCCCAAAATGATTGTCTTGATACTGTGATACATAAGATGTTTTTTATAGCCTCCCTGTATGCAGTGAACTGGTGTTGTCTAGGGATAAGTAGCCTTTCATATGATTCAGTCTAAAAAGAATGGTAAAGTAAATATAAACAATTAAAATACTGGTGCGTGCTGGTTTGAAGGGGACCATGATTCTCTCTGAAATGTGTGTATACTATGTTCAGCAAAAAACGGATTCAGGCAGCATGCCTCAAATCCTGGATGCTGAGTGAGTCACGTCACATCTGCTGATCGCGGGGTGAGCTCCTCAACCAGCGGCCAAAACACACTCACTCCCCTAGAGCACAAGCTCTCCACCGCAGTTTCGGCACCACACACACACACACACACACACACACACACACACACACACACACACACACACACACACACACACACACACACACACACACACACACACACAAGTACCTGCCAAACACATCAACGTTTTCACCGGAGGAAGAGGTAAACACTTAGAACTAGGAGGCAGACACCGTCCCCACATTTAAGAGTAGGCTTAAGACTTTCCTCTTTGATAAAGCTTTTAGTTAGGGCATAGAATTGAATATTGTTAGGGAGTGATGAGTTGCAGCGTCCGCCTAACCCGGCCCACCTGCTTCTCGTCATAGTTGTTAGATCTATCTTTCATATAATCAATAATATAATAAAACTAGAGGGAGGCAGGGCATACAGCCCGATCCGGTTGGGGAGAGTTCTAGCCTGACCAGGCTCCTCTCTTTACCCTGTCTCTCCCAGTTATGCTGTAATAGTTTAGACTGCTGGGGGACTTCCTTTGACACACTGAGCTCTTCTCTCCTCTATCTTTCTATCTTTCCATTTGTGTGCATCCATGTCCCAGAAATGCTTGTTACTAACCTAGCTCTGGGGAGTCATTCCCCGGAGTCCTTATGTTCTTTTTTACCCAGCATGTTTCCTTGGATAAGGGAGGCTCCAAAATCATGGTAGCAGCTGTAGCCATGGTCCCGCTACACGTCCTGCGATGCCATGTTCATCCTGCTACGTCCTGCTGTGCCTTGTAATGCCGCACAGTGCCCTGCTATCCCATGAACTACTACAAAGAACTACTACAAACTACTATTTTTTGTGACTGTTATTGCCACTCTTCATTCTAACCCCAACCGGTCGTCAGACACCGCCTACCAAGAGCCTGGGTCTGTCCCAGGTTTCTTCCTAAAAGGAAGTTTTTCCTCGCCACTGTCGCACTGTTGCTTGCTCTGGAGGGAACTACTAGAACTGTTGGGTCCTTGTAAATTATGGAGTGTGGTCTAGACCTACTCTATCTGTAAAGTGTCTCGAGATAACACTTGTTATGAATTGATACTATAAACAAAATTTAATTGAATTGAGAACTAACACTAGGCAAATATGGTATTACTGCAGCTAGTAGGCTACCGTCAAAACGTGGGCTATCTAATCAGAAATATGTTATGTGTTCTAGTACTAGGCTGAGGCTACTCTCCCCAATGTGACATCATCACCAAATTGAGTTAAACAACCTGCGATGAATACTTGAATACCAAAAATTACAAAAAACTGGCATTTAACACTAATTGGAGACATTTAAAAAAAATGATATACATATCTTGAGTGCTTTTTGTACCTAATAATCAACAGTGGTGGTTAACCTACCACACAGCCTTTAAATACTGCATTCTTTAATGCAAGATGTCTCTAAAGGTATTATTTTCTCGCTTTATCTTTCTACACATATTAATTGTAGCGCATGCCTCTTTTTTTCCTAGATCTGTTATACGATATATAGCTATCAAATAAATCAAGATAATTTCCATGCATTACCTCTTCCCTGTGATTTGTATGCAGAGAGTCTACAGTTAAAGTCTTGATGAAATGGTTTATAAACCTACATGGAATTACAATGAATCTCGCAGTCCTGCCTGCCTATAACCTTTAAACCGCATACAGAAGTTAATGACACAATGGGAGATTTGTAGCAGATATAAAAGTCTAATGTAATTGACTGTGCACCACAATCGGATAAGCAAGCCCATTTCACCATTTCCAACATTAAATGTCAAATGACTTCAGCTGAGTGAAGAGCGTGGTGATAAAAGGCAGCACCGGCCCACAGTGGCCTGTCAGTCACGAAACAGGCCAGGCTCTTTAGTCTGACTCAAAAATGGGTCGTATGTTCTCCAAACAAAGAACAAGCTGGGACATTGTGACAGCTCATCTTTCATGCTTTTATGCATATACCTCTTATTAAAGAACATTAATGCTACAATGCTGCTTTCCTATTCGTACACTTCAGTTTGGGGTGAACAATTTTTCAGCACCAGATAGATCTCAAGTCCAAACTTAGAGGGAGGAAAGTGGATTTATTTTCCCTGTGATCATTTCCAGCTTTGTACAGAACAAATGTTCATGCAGCGGGTTGAAGGCTCAACTTGCCTTGAGGAATAACTCCCTTTGCTGATCATCAGTCAAAGCGACTGCCTCCCTCCACAGAGACAAAGAGAGACAAATGTGCACGCTGCCGTAGTGGACCGTTTGCCATGAGGGTAACATATCGGGTCACAATACTCATACATATGGATCTATGATCATGGAGCATTATTACATTACAGGCAGACAAAAAAACTCCCAACTTAACATGATTGACGTGATGATGACAGCTCTCGGTCTGGGCTCCCTTTTATGTTGTCGGTGGTGCAACTAAATGAAATGCTACGATAATGGCAATTGTTAGCTCAAAGTTGCACGTTAGGAATATGATGCCTACCGTCCAGAACAATATGCTGCTTTACAGTCTTCTTTCAACAGAAAGTCTGTTGTTTTGCACTGTGTTTTCTAAAAACAACTCACGCAAAGTTCATTTGTTTTCTCAATGCCCAGTAACCCATTGTTTTCCTCTTTGCTGCAAAAAAGGTTTGATTTCTCTCCTAACACCATATCTAGGGTGTCAGTTTGATTAATCATGACACCAGTGATTGTGGCATATACACTTAAAACTAGAGATGTACAGTGAGGAAAATAAGTATTTGAACACCCTGCTATTTTGCAAGTTCTCCCACTTAGAAATCATGGAGGGGTCTGAAATTGTCATCGTAGGTGCATGTCCACTGTGAGAGACATAATCCCAAAAAAAAATCCAGAAATCACAATGTATGATTTTTTTTAACTTTCTCTGGGCAGGCAAAGCAGAGAAAGGGGAGGAAATCTTGCCCTTATGACCTCATAAGGCTAGACTAGACAGAAAACAGGGCCAAAATGGCCAAAGGAAATGATGCCTCATAGCTGTCTTTTTTATGGAAAATTCACAAAGCCTGCTCATCCAATTGTTTTCTAGCATGCCCCTTATGACCTCATAAGGGTCAACATTCCATATCGGCCCATTTGCACTTTCATTTTCTCAAAGACAGAGCAGGATACCCAGGGCTCGGTTTACACCTATCACCATTTCTAGCCACTGAGGGACCAGAGGCAGGCTGGGGGAATGCATATTAATGTTAAAAACCTCATAAAAGGAAAATTTCATGCCATGGGACCTTTAAAGCAATGGCATCTGCTTGCTGTAGCTGTTATAGAACACCCATTACACTGCTTTAACTAGAAAAGGCTTGACTATTTCTAACAAAGATAAAGGCTGTCATTGAACAGATTGTCAAGCTTTGTGGCTAATTTGTGATAATAGGACATAGAACAACATTGAATTTAAGTTGCTGGTAAAGAATTTTAAGAGTTTTATTAAGTTTATTTTTTATAACTGCTTCCACATCCATATTATGCTACATTCTTCTTATGTTGAAGTTGTATGTTGTAAATACATACATCTGCAACACATGTAAATGAAAATTAGCTTTCTGAAATAAATAGCATTTACTAGCTATTACTCTACCAACTGAAGTTAGTTGCATCCAATAACTTCTTCTGTGTTTTTCGACATGGCGGCCGCAATAGCAGAGTTTCCAGTGGAAAAACTGGTACAAATACAGGTTTGCCTCGCATGCTTGACAAGATACAGCTGTGATAATCACAATTAAAACTGTAGACAAATGTCAGAAGTAAGGACCGGTGCCGCTGTGTGGCGGGGCTGCGTGGAGAGGAAGAGGAGAGAGAATAGAGGAGAGATCATTGCAGTGGATGCGAGGACATTAGGTGCACCGGTGCGACCTAGAGGAAAAATATTCCTTGCGCCCTAGAGCCCTGTGAGCTAAGAGACACTAACTAGCACCGACTAGCACTGGTCACTGCTGTTGTCTGAAAAACAACACAGACGGGACAAAATGTTGACTTGAGACCTTGAGACTGACTGCTATCTGTTGAATTTTCCTCACGTTAGCCTACTCCGTCTCCATCTAGAAACTAAGCTGCGCGGTGCAGTGAAAAACTCTGACTATCCCATGATCAGACAGTGGTTTACGGAGCGGTAGATGGACTTTGCAAAAAAAAACAGAGCATTGTATGAAATGACGCATTTAAAAAAAAAATCGCTTGATCGTGCAAATTTGATCGTGGGCCAAAATTGTGATCAGGATTAAAATTTGATTATTTGTGCAGCCCTAATAGAGAGGCAGCCTTTATTTATTATCGACCCAAACTGTGGAAACGTCAATACCTTCAAGAAACACCTTAATACCTTTCAGCTTGCGTGTAACTATCTTCCAGTCCGTTTTTTTTTTGTTAACCATTGGATCAGCAGGCTTTGTGGATTTTCCATCAAAAAGGTTGAAAAACTGCCAGCTATGAGGCATCATGTCCCTCGGCCCTTTTGGCCCTGTTTCCTCTCTAGTCTAGCCATGCCTGACAAGCCATTAGAAGACCTGCCTGCCTGCGGCAGTGAATGGGCCATACTCCAGAGGACACAGGGAGTCAGATAAGGCTTAAATCATGAGAAGACAGCAGCAGAGTCCTTCACTTTTCATTTACAAACTATGCTGAGCAATGAAAGGGACGGGCTATCCAGTCTTCCATTAAACCATTTTCTTTAATGTTGCAAATATGAATTGATTATTGGATCAGTTGTCAACTCTTAATTAATTGCCAACTATTTTGGTAATACATTAATCAGTTTGTCATTTTTATTTTTCAAATTCTCTAAATCCAGCTTCTTAAATGTGAATATTTTCCGGTTTCTTCACTCCCATTTGACAGTTTGACCCATTTTCAAAAAGTTCCTATATCAGAAATTTGGGTTTCTTTCAACCAAATTGTCACAATTTTATTTATTTATTTTTTTATAAAAGAAAGTTTAAAAAGCTTCAAAAGCCCAGAAAAAAAGTGACTAAAACATTGGGGGAAAGCCAAAATAAAGTGTCAAAAAAGACGACCAAAACGTAAAAAAAAAAAAAGAAAACAAAAAAGTTGCATGGTCGGCAGGAAGACAACACAAGGGTTAACTGAATTTCTTTGAGTTGTGGGCATCTTGGGCTTTGGAAAACACTAATCGACAGTGACATTTTTCACAATTTTCTGACATTCTATAGACCAAGAAACTAATTGATTAATCGAGAAAATAATCGACAGATTAATCAAGAAAATCAACAGATTAAATTGACTATAAAAATAATTGTTAGTTGCTGCCATTATTTTCTTTCTTTGCTTCTACAGTACGTCTTTGTCTGTCTCTCTTAGTTCAGCCTCTTTCCTTGCTGACCCCTATACCTCCTTGCCACTCGACATATCTAAGTGTTGTTCTTTGTTGGGCGTGCCAGACAGCCACGCTCTCATTGGCTGCTCTTGGGCCCTTTTGTCGAGGTTTGTGCACACGTCTTGTTGAATTTGTTCTGATGGGTAGTGATGTGTGGATGTCACATTGACTAGACAGCACACAGTAAATACTTCTGACAGCAGCTGTTGGAGAAAAAGGCTAGTCAATAGCTGAATGCTTCAAAAGCGAAAAGAGAATTTAAAATAGCCATCATTTTTGGTTTTCTCAGCGATTTCTTTAGAAAAATGTTTAAATTTTCATCTCTTTTAAACATGTAGAGATGTGTTTCAAAATGATGAATACTGATGGGTCAATGAACAATTGGCTGTACATTTTAACATTAGGTTTGGTGTAATTGACTTCTTAATGGATCAACTGAATCCTAATGTAGATGTTTAGAATTTTGATTGAAAAAATGACGTAACTGTTTAAGGATGAGCCATTTGAAGAGACAGATTAGGATTCAAACAGGAAATATCATATAAGTCTGGACCTTAAAGGTCTTATGGCATGAAAACTTCACTTTATGAGTGAATGTTTTTTAACATTAATATGTGTTCCCCCAAACTACCTATGGTCCCCCAGTGGCTAGAAATGGTGATAGGTGTAAACCAAGCCCTGGGTATCCTGCGATGTCTTTGAGAAAATGAAAGTTCTGATACGATCTGGAATCTTGCTCCTTATGAGGTCATAAGGAGCAAGGTTACCTCCCCTTTCTCTGCTTTGCCCGCCCAGAGAATTTGGCCCACCCATGAGAGAGAGACATCATGGCTTTCAAACGAGCAAAGTGGCAGCTGGTGAAGGCCACACCCCCAGCCTCCACCTCCCCCCACCCTCCTCCTGAAAAGCTACAGATTCAGAAATGGCACGTCCTAAGGAAAGCTCATTGTGGGAAAGAGACTTCAGATACAGTATTAGGGGACCACTAAGGTCTATATAATAGAGACTTCAGATACAGTATTAGGGGACCACTAAGGTCTATATAAAAGAGACTTCAGATACAGTATTAGGGGACCACTAAGGTCTATATAAAAGAGACTTCAGATACAGTATTAGGGGACCACTAAGGTCTATATAATAGAGACTTCAGATACAGTATTAGGGGACCACTAAGGTCTATATAAAAGAGACTTCAGATACAGTATTAGGGGACCACTAAGGTCTATATAAAAGAGACTTCAGATACAGTATTAGGGGACCACTAAGGTCTATATAATAGAGACTTCAGATACAGTATTAGAGGACCACTAAGGTCTATATAAAAGAGATTTCAGATACAGTATAAGGGGAACACTAAGGTCTATAAAAGTATAGTATATAAATATATAAAAGCATCCAAAGAGCACCATGTCATGGGACTTTTAAATGTGTAACAGGACAGTTTCCTGTGGGTTTGCACATTTGAGAGTTTAGTCCTAAGGCCAAAAGGGGTAAAGATAAACATTTTAATTAATTACAATTTCAGCAATAAACTCCCTCCGACCGATTACCATAATGATCAATTACATTCCTCTTAGATTACCCATTGATAGATGCATTAATAAATATGCATGGGTATGGCTATAAAACAGCAGTTGTGTTTGTTCCCTCTGCACAAACAGAAAAAAACAACTTTCCTTTCCCAACATTTTGTTTCCTGGCATTTAATGGTAAACATGAAAATCTGACCTGAATGACACAGCTGTGCATATACTCGCACGGCACGCACACCTATAGTGTATGCTATATACACTCACCGGCCACTTTATTAGGTACCCCATGCTAGTAACGGGTTGGACCCCCTTTTGCCTTCAGAACTGCCTCAATTCTTCGTGGCATAGATTCAACAAGGTGCTGGAAGCATTCCTCAGGGAGTTTGGTCCATATTGACATGATGGCATCACACAGTTGCCGCAGATTTGTCGGCTGCACATCCATGATGCGAATCTCCCGTTCCACCACATCCCAAAGATGCTCTATTGGATTGAGATCTGGTGACTGTGGAAGCCATTTGAGTACAGCGAACTCATTGTCATGTTCAAGAAACCAGTCTGTGATGATTCCAGCTTTATGACATGGCGCATTATCCTGCTGAAAGTAGCCATCAGAAGTTGGGTACATTATGGTCATAAAGGGATGGACATGGTCAGCAACAATACTCAGGTAGGCTGTGGCGTTGCAACGATGCTCAATTGGTACCAAGGGGCCCAAAGAGTGCCAAGAAAATATTCCCACACCATGACACCACCACCACCAGCCTGAACCGTTGATACAAGGCAGGATGGATCCATGCTTTCATGTTGTAGACGCCAAATTCTGACCCTACCATCCGACCGTCGCAGCAGAAATCGAGACTCATCAGACCAGGCAACGTTTTTCCAATCTTCTATTGTCCAATTTCGATGAGCTTGTGCAAATTGTAGTCTCAGTTTCCTGTTCTTAGCTGAAAGGAGTGGCACCCGATGTGGTCTTCTGCTGCTGTAGCCCATCTGCCTCAAAGTTCGACGTACTGTGCGTTCAGAGATGCTCTTCTGCCCACCTTGGTTGTAACGGGTGGTTATTTGAGTCACTGTTGCCCTTTCTATCAGCTCGAACCAGTCTGGCCATTCTCCTCTGACCTCTGGCATCAACAAGGCATTTCCGCCCACAGAACTGCCGCTCACTGGATGTTTTTTCTTTTCGGACCATTCTCTGTAAACCCTAGAGATGGTTGTGCGTGAAAATCCCAGTAGATTAGCAGTTTCTGAAATACTCAGACCAGCCCTTCTGGCACCAACAATCATGCCACGTTCAAAGTCACTTAAATCACCTTTCTTCCCCATAATGATGCTCGGTTTGAACTGCAGGAGATTCTCTTGACCATGTCTACATGCCTAAATGCACTGAGTTGCCGCCATGTGATTGGCTGCTTAGAAATTAAGTGTTAACGAGCAGTTGGACAGGTGTACCTAATAAAGTGGCCGGTGAGTGTATATATATATATATATATATATATATATATATATATATATATATATATATAAGATCCAGGTGAAAAAGCTGCACCACGGGGCGAGAACAAATTGGTTACCTTGTAGAGGAGCATGATGACCTGTCGCAACTTGAGCTTGTGGAAAACGCAGACGTCGTACAGCGCCGATACAGCCAGGACGGTTACTCCAAGCTCCTTCCACAGCATGCTGCATGCAGCGCAGCCCAGGCTGCCCAGGAACCAGGCCACGAGCCGCCAGGGCCCGCGTTGCCCCGCAGCCTACAGTGGCGCATGTAGCACAGCAGTGACAGCAAGAAGAACAGGGCAGCCCCTTCATCCGCCCGGCCCACCACGCCCGCCACCGCCTCGGTGTGGATGGGGTGAGATGCAAATAGCAGGCCAGCCAGCAGGCTCCACAGGCCTCCTCCAAGCAGCAGGCGAGCCAGGGAGGTAAACAGGCCTGTCACAGCTCCGTGGAGAGCCACGTTAACCAGGTGGTAACCCCAGGGCTCCAGCCCACCCACAGCGTGGTTGAGGCGGAAGGAGAGGGTGCAGAGGGGCCGGTAAGACTTATGGCTGCCACTGTGTGTGAGCAAGGTGCCCCAGAAGTCATCGTAGAAGATATTCGTCCAGGGGGTCTCTGGAAGCAGGTCCTGGTTTGTCTTGATTGCACGGCTGTAAAGAAAAACGAAAAAAAAAGGGTTAATAAAGGACTTCTGGGTACAAAAAAAAGCACAATGTATACACTGTAGATGGAAAGATCAAATCAGTGTTGATACTATACTGAATGCTCACATTTCCGTTGATTCAATTAATATCACACTGCTACAGTGCCTGACCACCCTGACACATTCAATAAAAGTGCTACATTTAAACAGTGTTTAATAGAGCTGGTTGATATCCTTTTTTCCTGATTAATTCACAAAACATGGGCAATTCAATTTGTATATTGTGATATTTATAGAAGAAGTTTATAGAAGTATTGCGATTTGATAGTATTGAGTATTGTGATTTCCTTGTCCTTCTTTAACAAATACAAAAGATGAATCCCAAGGGCTGCAACAGTGAATGTTTGAGTATAAAAACGAAAGAAATTGAGTTGAGCGCGGAGCAAAGTGGATGCAAAAAACACACGGCGGAGGAAGAGAAATCAGTACGACCTATTGTCATTCAAGGTGTGGGAGCGTTTCACACTAAAAGTTAATTGCAAGGTATGCAAAAGCAACACGCATGGCACGGGAGCACTGTGTGGAGTCTGGATGAGGAGGAAGGAGTTCAACAGCAGGGTAAGTCACTACTAACAGACACAAGAACAGCCATAACCACTCTGAACTCCCATATGCACTGACATACTTCCCACTTACTGTGCAATACTAAATCTATAATACATTGAGAAGGCACTAAAATCCTGTGCATTTTCATTGCTGTACAATATTTAAATATTTATTACTTGACAACATGAAATTCTGTGCAATTTCATTACTGTGCAGTATTTAATATTTCATTTCATAACTGTGCAATATTTAATACTTTTGATACACAAATAACTCAATTTCATAACTGTGGAATATTTTTGCATAATATGTATCCAAACCAGATGTATCTTTCGTACTATGTGTATACAGTTGTCTCTGGAACTGAGACAACTTTACCCTCTTTTTACCCCCTTTTCTTTTGCACTACTTATATTTTATTCCATGTTATATTCCTTTTTGTTGACACTGGAAAGGGGTTGCTTCAATCTCATTGCACAGGTATTGCACATGTACAATGACAATAAAGGCATTCTATTCTATACAGAATCCTACTTTTGTTCTGTTTTGAAGTGAGGAACGTAACATCCCTCCAGTAGCTCTTCTGGTGCTGGTGTTAACTCGTTATCCAGCTTGACAAGCATGACAAGTTAGCGTTAGCTCATTAGTAACAGTAGCAAAGCAGGCCGGTATAGTTTGCAAGACGATGACACGTTTTTAATTCACTCGCCTCTCTTTGGCCCCATTCATTTGTCAATCATGTATATATTCTGTGCTTTTTCCCATATACGTGTTGTACTTTTGAGTTTCATTTTAAAGTTCTTTTATAGCATTTGGTCATCTTAAGCTGTGTGTATAAATGAACTTAACTTGCACTCACTACAGTGATGGTAATAATTCAATGAATAAGCTTCAAGTGAACTGCTCTTTGGGTTACTAAAACAACATACGTAGCGTATGTAAGTATCTATTGAGTTGATGTAAATTGTGCTATTCTACATACTATCTTTCCATTCTATTCCAAGAAGAAACAGCAAACCCTGATGGGAAATGCATCATGTACATAATCATTAGTTGCAGCCCTATGAGACATTTTTAAAAAAGAATGCACATTGTGTGTCAGTCAGTCAGTCAGTGTGTAAAGAAGTACATAAAATGGATTTTTTGCATTTTCTGCTTTAATTCTGTTGTGCTGGAAATGTACACTCACCTATAGGATTATTAGGAACACCATACTAATACTGTGTTTGACCCCCTTTCACCTTCAGAACTGCCTTCATTCTACGTGGCATTGATTCAACAAGGTGCTGAAAGCATTCTTTAGAAATGTTGGCCCATATTGATAGGATAGCATCTTGCAGTTGATGGAGATTTGTGGGATGCACATCCAGGGCACGAAGCTCCCGTTCCACCACATCCCAAAGATGCTCTATTGGGTTGAGATCTGGTGACTGTGGGCGCCATTTTAGTACAGTGAACTCATTGTCATGTTCAAGAAACCAATTAGAAATGATTCGAGCTTTGTGACATGGTGCATTATCCTGCTGGAAGTATCCATCAGAGGATGGGTACATGGTGGCCATAAAGGGATGGACATGGTCAGAAACAATGCTCAGGTAGGCCGTGGCATTTAAACAATGCCCAATTGGCACTAAGGGGCCTAAAGTGTGCCAAGAAAACATCCCCCACACCATTACACCACCACCACCAGCCTGCACAGTGGTAACAAGGCATGATGGATCCATGTTCTCATTCTGTTTACGCCAAATTCTGACTATCATCTGAATGTCTCAACAGAAATCGAGACTCATCAGAACAGGCAACATTTTTCCAGTCTTCAACTGTCCAATTTTGGTGAGCTCTTGCAAATTGTAGCCTCTTTTTCCTATTTGTAGTGGAGATGAGTGGTACCCGGTGGGGTCTTCTACTGTTGTAGCCCATCCGCCTCAAGGTTGTGCGTGTTGTGGCTTCACAAATGCTTTGCTGCATACCACAGTTGTAACGAGTGGTTCTTTCAGTCAAAGTTGCTCTTCTATCAGCTTGAATCAGTCTCCTCTGACCTCTAGCATCAACAAGGCCCACAGGACTGCCTCATACTGGATGTTTTTCCCTTTTCACACCATTCTTTGTAAACCCTAGAAATGGTTGTGTGTGAAAATCCCAGTAACTGAGCAGATTGTGAAATACTCAGACCGGCCCGTCTGGCACCAACAACCATGCCACGCTCAAAATTGCTTAAATCACCTTTCTTTCCCATTCTGACATTCAGTTTGGAGTTCAGGAGATTGTCTTGACCAGGACCACACCCCTAAATGCATTGAAGCAACTGCCATGTGATTGGTTGATTAGATAATTTCATTAATGAGAAATTGAACAGGTGTTCCTAATAATCCTTTAGGTGAGTGTATATGATGTAGTCGCCGTTAGCGGTACCGGAAAATATTTAAGTGAATCATTGGCAAAAACATATTGATATAATTCTTTTTTTTTCTTCACCCGTAGTGTTTATGGTCTACAGTATTTCTATTGGCAGTCCACTGCAGATTCTCTGAGGGGGATATACAGCCATTCTTTACCAGTGCGCACTAATCAGGAAATATAGCTTGCTATGAAATTAAACTTTGCATTTGCTTACAGCTTTTCCCAGAGAGTGCGGTCATGTGGCATTCAAAAACAGAAAATTTAGAGGGCGAGCTTCAAGCTCTGGGCAGCTTTGTCACCACAGCCACAGCTCTTACAGCTGTGGACTTACGGATTAAGCAAGAGCACCACACCCTTAACCCACAAACAAATACAGGCACGCAGTAGGGGAACGCCATGTTGGCATAATGCAGCGACGGATGGACAGAAGGCGACCAGAGGTGACAATGGACATGGCAGCTCACTTTGTTTGGGGACGACGGAGAAAAATGGTGAGATATGTCCATGGTTAAAAACATTTCTAAAAAACAAATGTGTTCTTTCAGCCTTTCTTGCCAGGCATGCTCGCTAAGTAAGGGCTCAGTTGGGCTTCCCTCTGTGTCAGTGATGAACCTGTTTGACCTAACCCTAATGCTGCTACATCAGCAACAAGCTGTGCGTGTCAGTGGCTGAGCGGGGTGGCCAGCAAGGGTCGAGGGAGAGGGGAAAAGAGAAGGCATGTTTCCCTGCAGGAGTCCTTAAATGTCAAATGTTTTTCCTATCTACTTCTGCTATGATGCAAGGTGTCTGCCGCAGCGACAGGCCTCTGCTGCTTCCGACTGAGAGATGGTGCTGCTGATGATTTGAAGGCAACAGAATGAGCCTCCGCAGAGACAAGGTGGTTAGCAATGGCAGAGCAGAGGTGTTATTAAAGGTGTGACAGATGGGACATGACACGGGATAACAAGCCGCGCGCACCAGGTTGTACTGCGTCCTCACAGCACACACAGTCACAATTAACACACCCAAATCAGTTCAAAGACAGACAGGTGTCGTAAAAAATGGGAGGGAGCCACAGAGAGCGCAACACAAGAAGAAAATTATTTTCATCTGTGTATGAAATACACATGAATGTGAGAAAAACGGATGAATCAAAAAAGCAGTTGGCTTAAGAGTAATCAAGTGTTCCCTCAGCTGTTTTGAAACTCTTAAGCACAACACTTTATCTTGGCAACTGTCACCTCTCAATGCCTGAAAGCTCATGAAGAGTTTGGTGTTGCACAGCAGGGAATGCAGCATTCATAAAATCACAAAATGAAGTGGCTCTCTCTGGGAAGGGTGAGCAGAAATAGCCCATCTTAAAATGGACCTAAGGGAAATAAATAATACCTGTGTTGTTGAAAGGGGCATAGAATTAATCAGCTGGGATATGCCCTGGATGTCAACGCACAGATGATTTGGTTTCTCCAACTTCTCTCAGACTGACTTAGGCTCCAGCCCTCCACCAGCAGGCTTAAGAGTCAATAGCCCAACTCTCCACTCCATGACTCAGACACGCCAGTTTATTTTCTCTGGCCCATTTGTCAACTGAGATCTTCATTCCGCCGCAAGATGCTCACATAAGAGGCATTATGGTTCAATTATATCTCAAAGCCGTTTTGGAGACAAGTGTGCGCTCTTTTTCCACTGCACAGTGCGGTGGAGCCCCCGAGGCCAGATACATTATATATTGCCCTAAAACCACACCAGATTTTTCTGGCAGCAAAAGCATAGACAAAAAGCCAGTGCCACTCACTCAGAAGCCCACTGCATTTACAGCCTTGGCTTCCTGTGTCGCCGTCCATGAGGTTCACCTCTCAGATAGTCTCCTGCTTATATGTCACAGAGGCAGACAAGCAGCGAACGCATTGTGGGTGACAAGCAGAGAATCAAGGAATGCAGTGAAAGAGGAGGGAGTGGAACCTTTAACCCACTTTGCAACAACTACCTCAAGCGGGTGAATGGGAAACACCCACAGCTGAATTAACACATCTGCATCACAGTCTCACTTTGCCAGACGTTCCTCCACAGCGCTGCGGAGGAAGGTCTGGTTGGTCCACATAACATTCCGGGATAGTAGAAAAATGAGCAAAATATTCTCAGGAAGGAACTTGTTTTGGTGGAACATGTGTACGTTCAAAAACTCAGATTGGACAGATAGTGTACCTAACTGTCTGGATTTACCCTGCAGAGATCTGAGGAGCAGTTAACCATAGTCCTCATAAATCAACCAGACTTTAGAATTCCAACATAAAGAAAGCAGAAGGTGATATCCTGCAGAAAAATGAAGGACATTCCCCCAAACCTCCAGAGGCACCAGAACTATCCTGTAAATGAAACATCGTCAATATAGACTACAGTCCAACTAGTCATGGCCAGTCTACCCAATCTATGACAAATCATTAAACCACTGCAGATCTTGATCATAGTCATCAGACCCTGCTCCTCTACCAGCTAAGAGGCCAGCTGGGGAGGTAGATTGAGTTTCTGCGGCTGGCCCGGCCCATTTGTCAGTAGAGCTGGAGGCATTGAGGACCTCTCTGTGCACTGCAAACCAGCCGGCAGCACATTCCTCCCCCGGCTGCGCGTCTGAACGCCAACTCCCACAGGAACGAGGGGATCGTGTGGCCACTGACAAGAGGAGCCCCTGAAAAACAGCTCCCCTCCCATATTTTCTGTCTCGATCCTGTACCTCGTGCTGCCGGCCTCAATTGCTCCAAAACTTGTCTGGAGCCTAATCTTTACAATGTGGACTGAAACAGGGGCTGATGTAAGAAAGTTTTACCCTTCTTTAGAACTGTATACAATAAGTAAAGGGCTTGTTTACTGCACATACAGTATGGAAATGCAAAGGGGATAATGCTATTACATAAGCTTATTATGCCTATGCATCATACTGTACACCATACCACTAATTAGAATAACTGGTGAACCCAGAGACCCTAATACTGTTAACAAAAGCACTTCCTCGACTGAATATTTTTTTGAAACGTGTTACATCGAATCACAAAAACAAAGACAAAGCGTAATAGTCAACAGTCTTTCTCATGTTTAAATTATTCTTTGTCCGGGATCAAATTATTTTTTCTTTCGTTAACCCCAGAAGAGCCTTGCTTTTTATTCCTCTGCTATGTAATTCAGCATTTGCATAAATGAGCCCCTAATGAAGGACAATTTTGTATGCAGAGCTGTAGACCATGTCATTATAAACCCAGAGTAAAACAATTTTCTATCTGGGCGTAACCCTAAACCCTTTTTGCTGAGTTCAAAAGCATTTCCATGAGAAACGCTTCTGCTATCTCCTTGTCTGAGTAATAATCATGTGAGAGCTAACCTCTTTACCCCTGGAACAGTTTCACTTATAATGTGAAGGCGCCAGCAGGGTGGAGAAAACTGCAATGAATACAGGATCCCACGGAAAGAGGCTATCTAAAATTGAAGATTGATTGTCTTTGAGTCCAAGCAGTGGGTGCACACACTAGAGATGAGACTGGATATTAGAAAGGAGATTGAAAAACCGAGGACATGTCATCAGAATTTTCCCTTTACAACTACTCAATGAATTTGAAATGAAGGGTGAAATGGAGACATATGACCAGAATAAAACCTTTTAAAAAACCTTCAAACAATGAAGGAAAAGTACATAAAAATAAGCCAACTATCGTCCCCAATGAATGCATTATGCTGGGTCATAAGAATCAGATTCAACTGTACAGCACAGTGCACACAGTGTATAACAGTACAGACTAACTTTATATTGAAAAATTGACGAGAAATGGAGCCCTTTAAAATACTAACCATATAAAGATTTTCATTTGTGACAGCATATGAAAAGAAAATCAACTCTGGTGGGAGTTTGGCGAAAATGATCGAAGGTCTGCCAACTATATGTCATCACCCGGCTTCAATATCTGAAAGAGGCACAGTGGTATTTTTAGACTGCCCACCGAGACATCGAGGTAGCCCGCTCAATGTTTCCGGCAAACTCTTTTGTCTAATGTTTCTTCCCATGGGCAGGCCAGCAGGTCATTATGGCCTACCTCCACTGCACTCACACACTTAAAGTACCTTATATCGGAAAAAAAGTATTTTCCTAAGGCCAAGCGTACCTATTCCACTGGTTTTCTCTACTAAAATGTTGTATAACTTAGGTAATAAATTCAAAATAATGTCTAAACATAATTGTTACAGCCTATTTAAAATAATATTTGTGCTTTCAAATCTTTTCATGAAATGAAAGATAAATAATGTCCTATTTTGTGCCTTTAGGCTGCTGTGATTAATGTATTCAGCAGCATTGGAAAAGCAATCCAACTCTCAATAAGCTCATTTGAATACATCAATTATTAATTCATAGGGTGATGGAGATGAAATGTACCCAGATGGGGGGGAAATAGTTTGCCAAATGAGAGGGGGGGGAATCACAGGCAGACCTGCCAGCCACCAGCAATGGACACCAAACAAGATAAAATGTAATCAAGCATTAACATTCTAAGACTAGCTCAGCCAGGGAGAAAAAAAGCACCTGGGTACCATTCAACATGGAGTAAAAGTCCAAATTAGTTTTGGCTTACTTTCAGAGCGCTCATTTCTGCATCTTCAGGCTAAAATGTAATGAATCACTCTAGTATCAAAGTGTCACTGAATGTTTTGATATTGTAGCTCGAATAAGAGGGAATAAGAGGAAGGCAAAGAGAGGACAAACAGGGAAAGTGGTTGTGGGGTAGCTCACTGTAGCCAACACTCCACCATGGAGACCGCCGTAAAATCCCTATTGTCAAGAATGAATGGCTGCTTTCTTCCTTTCGACATGTGCGATTAGTAATACCATAATAAAAGCACTTTATAAACGAAAACAGCCTCAGGGAAGCGTTGAATAGCATTTTTTAAGTAAGTATGACCATTTCTTTGTCAGTTAGGCAAAGGAAAAATGTCCTACTATTTCATTTGTATTTATTGACCTGAAACTAGCCAAATGTCTGAGTGAGAACTATAAGAAAATTTTTCTTCATCCTTTTCGACCCGTCCAACTAACCATTATATTCATTTACAGTAAAGGAAAAAAAATGTGGGCTATCCTGTTTTTTCTTCCCCCTTCCGTTCCCAAGAGCAAATGAAGCGGAGGCTGTTACACTATTATCCCCGTCTGTGGGCATCTGATGCCTCCCCTCCATCACTGTAATTATGTAATAATGATGAAAGGCAGGAGAGTAAAGATGGAGGACATACATGGCGATTGACAATCACGATAAATGTAATTAATTAGAGTTGGACCTGGGCTATCTCTATTCTGTACCCCTAATGGAACAATTTTTTTTTTTTTTTTTTTTTAATGACAAGATAGCGGCGAGCGAAAATAACAACTGCACTGTAATTTGTTCAAAACCTTTCTTTTTAGCAACCTCTGTGTACACAAACAATGTTCTCAATGCTGAGTTCATGTGTAGAGCCCCTAGTGATACTTGGAGCAAAGTCTCATGTTGTGTCGAGCCTTCTTAGTGTTTTAAAAATAGTGATTTTGATGCGATCATAGTAGTGTTCCTAGCTCTC
The DNA here is from genome assembly GCA_013375575.1 of Percina caprodes. Lineage (NCBI taxonomy): Eukaryota > Metazoa > Chordata > Actinopteri > Perciformes > Percidae > Percina > Percina caprodes. Next base: position 35,259 of record JABXJD010000060.1, read on the forward strand.
CCATTCAAAAGGCCATTTGACCAAAAACGGTCAATCTTAAAAGTGGCGTTTCCGTCCTAAGTATGCTTTTAAAGTTTGACTCGGTACATTCACAAAAAGACCCTAGGTTGCATTTTGGCAAGAGTTGCACTTTAAGGCTCACTCAAAAGGATCAAAGTGTTTTTCAGAGTGCACCATGCAACACTGTGTCCAATTGATCCAGCAGCAGCATCCCCTAACTTCACAGACACATTCCCTAAGTGGGCAAGTCTTGCCTTCAGGGAGGGTATTTGCATTGCTCCACGGGCGCAATCATACACACTCACTCCATTTCATGGCACAGTAAACAAGCAAACACTCGGACACTGAGACTCTAAGTCTGGGCAGGCTCGTCCACCACTGCAGTGTTTTTCAGCTCAGTGAATGCCCATGCCTGCTGTGTAGCATCCCTGATGAGGCCTTTGTGCAATATGGGATGGGCACAATAGGACACGACCTGAAAGCTGATCCCTCAGAGCTAACCAGCCAGCCAGCAAACCAACCAACCACCCAGTGAGCCACACTTCTATCCAGCCAACCGGGCTGGCAGAGCAGGAATCCTGGCAGCCCGGCATTAAATCCCATGGTGTAAAGTTGCCAGGGGCATTCATGAGTCCTGCTTAAACCTCTGGTATCCAGCAGAGGCCTTAGGGCCACTGCCCTGTTTGATAACACTTTCTGGAAATCTGTCTCTATAACTTTCTTAACAACTAGACATGAAAACAATTGACCAACACTTAGGTGGTACTTTGTTGGCTAAAGAGTCCTATATTTTATTTCAACAAAGGCTATGCATGTTGTTGCTACTCTACATGTTAAAGGAACTCTTGTGGATCACTGTCCAAAACCAGAAGCATTGCAAGCAAAATCACCTGAATGTCAAAGTGTAAAAGTAGTCTGATGTTTATTGTGGATTCCAGGTATAAGAGCCAATTACAGGAGCTGCATGTGCATAGCACAGCAGGGTGAAATACACTCTGATTATTGTATCCAATAAATCTGTCAGCATGTGCAGGGCTGCTGGGTCGCTCCAGTAGACGCACACACACACACAGCCAACCTCACCCTCACACACACATACCTTTTTTCCAGGCACTAATGCTTCTTTTTCCTACGGTTTCTGTAACTACTTCTATCTTCAACAGGAGCCTATCTGGGTAAAGTGTAGTGGGCAATCAATCAGAGGTGAGAACTTTCCACCAGACGACCATAAGAGTAAGTTGAAGTTCAATTGGAACCCCTGCACGTCCACATATTGATACACAGGCACCTGTACGCTTCCAAAGCTATTCATCCAATAGTTTTTGTTGATACTGCAGTCTGGAACAAAAGTAGGGGACCATCTAACCCACAAACCGACATAGCTGGAGTGGCCGACAAAAACATGTTCACAGCTGAAGAGAATAGATTTTCAAAAATAATTTAAGAAAACAGAAAAAGCTGCCAAATCACCATTTCATAATTCCTAGAATAAAATTGCGAGAAAAAATAATGCGTCATTACATTTCTTATACGCTTTAATTAAGTTGACTGTCAATTTGTTGAATTTCTTAAACTGGTCACATTATGGTCACCAAGTCAAATAATTGATTTTGTCAGTGTCTTCTTGGCTTTTTATCCACTTTAACACTAAAGTGGAAAATTTCCCCAAAGAGGTTTTTATTAAATAAACGTCCCAGTCGGACGGGAATCAAGAACAAGGTCTTTGTTCTCAGTCTAGTTCTACCTCACAGTTTCCCCTCGGCCTGACCCATGTCTAATGCTGCAGTAGTCACCAGGCTCTGTTCGGAGGGGCCACTCCTTCTCACAACAGGAGGGCTTTTGTCATGCTCTGACCTTCTCAGTCATGTGGTAATAAATGTGTTTGATTTGCTCCTCCTCTCCTGTTTAGAGTGGAGTCTCTTTCCACATGGAGCACGAGATCAATGCAGGGGAGGCTACTCTTCGTGCGCCGTGTAGCGTTCAAGCACCATCCAGCCTGGCCCACCACTGAGCCGTTAAAGCATTCGAATTCAGACTCGGAGAATATTGACCTGTAAAGGGGTTCAAGGAGACCCGTGCCAGATGCAGAGGACCAGCAGAGTGGGGATGGAAAAAATCTGGTGCAAGCCAGAGCTCAACAAATGAGTGAACGGATGGCCTGTCCAACATTTTGCCATCCTTCTTCCCAAACCCTGTTTGCATAGAGGGGCTTTACGAGGCCTGGCAGCTTGAAGGATGAGCCTGAATCATGGAACATCAACGCAGAGGCCTCCGCTTACTGATGTTTATTGCATGGGCGCTTAAGTGCAGGAAGAGCCTTTGAGAATGCCAGTGGAGCAGAAAGGAGAGGACATCTTTAGTGCCCCAACCATCTTATATGTGCAGCATTCAAAACAGCTGTGTCATGTCCCAGTTCTTCTCACAGCTATGAGGCTCTTCTGTTTAAATATGAAGATGCTGCCCGAATGCAGGAGCGCTCCGGGAGCTCTTCTTCCTGCAGGCATTGTGATTAGTAGCTATTTTCTAGATGCCCTGTGCAATCAATCAAACACAAACAAATTGTGAGAAGCAATCAGCTAAAGGCACTAACAGCGCAAGAAAAAATAGGCAGATGGAGACCAGTAGAAAGAGAGCAATTGATTGCTTTGCTCTTTTTTCACATAATACCCCCATTAGCTTTATATAAACCTCTAATGCAGGTTTCTTGCAGCTTCTCCTGCTCACCACAAGGCAGCAACCACAACACAGCTTGAAAGCTTATTTGAATTGGGACACACGCACATACACAAAGAAGCATTACATTAATGAATGGCAGCGTTCAAGGATGCAGCTCTGAGTGATCTCATTAGATACTATCACAACAGGCCAGTGTTCTCACACTGGTTTTTTTTTTTTACTCTCACATTTGGGCTCCAGTTCCGAGCCATAATTGAAGGCACATGTAGCTCGCTCACACAGAGATTGAGAGCCTCCATCGACAGACATGTGAGTGTGCGGAGGATGTCAGGATTTGGTGGTGCCGTGTTCCTTGAGGGATAAGCAAGGGTCTTTCTACGACAGACTGGACTGATTCACCTCTAATAGCTGACATTGTGGCCTCATTAAAGTTTTGCTTGATCCCAGATAGTCAGGGCCAATGTGAGCTGGAACACAGGGGGGAAATCAGGTTAAGGCCACGGCTAATCTGGTATTTATTTTAATTTAAATTGGAAACGGAAAACGAGGCTTTAGGGGATTGATGCTTATATATTGCAAAATGAGATAAACCCACTTGGAAAACAGTGGTTAAAAGTGCAACCGAACAATGGACAGAGAGATGAAAATAAAAAGGAAAGAAACAATCAGGAACACAAAACTTTATATCAGGTCCATTTCCATGGCCTGAAGCCTCTGATTAATGCAAAAGTAACCTAAATATCTCCAACGCCGGCTACCATTGCGTGAGACACTGACTTGTAAACCTATAAACACGCCCAAGAGGAACCTAAATAGCCTCTTACGTGTTTTTTAAATGCTTTGTCCTCCACATGGTGTCTATTTACACTTTTGCAATGGAGCTCATTTACGCATTTGAAATTTTACGGTCACCAAATTGCACAAACCACACCGCCTCTGTAACCAGTGCCTGGGCTTTGTTTGTTTTTTAACATACTTTGGATTCCCTCACTTAGGTTTGCATTTAAAGAGTATAGAATCTCTCAAATATAGAAATCAAACAGAAGTGAACACAGAAGTTGATTCCATGTGTTCAAATCATTCCTGAAGAGCTTTTAAAGTGCTCGCTGTCTTCACACACATCTCCTCTTTCACTTCAGGCAAACTCTTTGCTCTCCATATGAGACAAATGCAGATCTGTACATACTGCATGTACACAATATGCAGATTATTTACCCTGCTAAATAAAAAAATAAAAAACTCATCCCAAAGGAAAGGAAATACCAATCTGAAACCAAAAGTGAATTAATCTGACATTTTCCTGTTACAAATTCAGCATACATGCAACCAATGATAAGTCTTTGTAGCTTGAAATGAACAAAAATGGAAAACCTTCTCTATTAACAGTAATGTTTCTCCATGTCTTCTCTTTATTGTATTGTCAATGTTGTCACTGCACCACAAAAGACTTTCCCAAGCTAATCTCTGTCTCTGAGTCAATAACATTCACAAGCAATTTCCTTCTGTTCCCATTTTCGGACTAAATTGCATTCCAAACTCAGACACGTAACCTACACTGCAGCAGTCAGCACTATTGGATTTTCAAAAACTATTTGTTCTACACTGCCAATGCTGGGCTTAAAAAACACCACATTGTACAATATATGGAACACAAGACATCAAATATTAAAAACAAAATTCAGATATAGTGTATACATTGATGAGGCTGTGTCATTAGCTTTGGGGTGGAAGTGAACAGAATCAATTGGATAAAGTGGGCGGTAATCAATGTGTTTGGTTGAGTCTCTTCTTCTGAGAGCATGTATCACACAACAGCAATCCATAGTTGTTCTGTCCTGAGGGTAGGCCTGATTGTTAAACAGACAGCTGCTTGTTGTTGTTTTTTCTTCCTAACTGGCTGGCGTAAATGATCAGTGTCGTGGGAATCCACAGGGAGAGTTGCTCAATTTCAATATATTCCCTGAGAGACTTGTGTTGAAATTGAGAAACAGTCCCAGGTGTTGATGGAATACTAAGCATACGCTGCCATTTTAAATTAAGTCAGTATTGTGAGAAGCAAAAAAAAAAAAACATGGTTTAAAATTCAAATGTGGACGTATGGGCAGCACACTGGCCTCAGAGGGTCTGGTGCTTGTATTTCTTTGATAAGGGGTTATAAAGGTCTGGGATGACTGATGGTACAAAGAGTTAATGGCAATAAAAATGATGTTTGGTAAAGAGGGGTGATCAGTTTACATGGGTCAGATAGATATTGTAAAAAAATAAAATAACCCAGCTCTGTAGATGGAAACTTTTCAACCCACCAATACCTCAAAAACTTACTTGGACTTTGTATAAACTGTGAAATACTACAGGCAGCATGGTGACCTGAATGAAACGGGGGAACGCTGATTTTTGTTCAAGGCCTCTGGTAAGGCACCCAAGAGGTAGCCTTACTGTTTCCCTTTGATGTTTAGGCATTCTGTATTCCTGGGTTGCGGTAAAACAACAAAGGACCATGTGGTGCGGAGGACTTATTACTTAAATCGACCGGCATTCGCAATTGAATGTTACGCTTCCCTCTTTCAGGTCTGTGCAGGCAGTAAGGCAGCACCAACAAATCAATGCCATCCGTATGGTTTCAACCACAGCAAACTGCTGAATGATTTCATGAGGTACTGTACATAAAATGACATCTCTGTTATAGTTTAACCCTTGTGTTGTCTTCCTGTTAACCATGAACTTGTCTTTCCAGGTCAAAATTAAAAAAAAATGTTGTGCTTTTCCAATGTTTTTTCTGATTTGTTTGTCACTTTTTCCATGCTTTTGGTGGCTTTAAAAAAAAAAAAAAAAAAACCTGAGGTGGTTTAATAATAGATTTTACACTTATTCTTGGAATTCATGGTCAACAAACCTCATTCATATCAAATTATACATACATTTTTAGTTAAAAAAAGGCAGAAATTTTGAATTATTTTGACTAATAGGATCACAGATGGGTAGATGTCAAAGTTTAGTCCGGATACTGTTTTGAACCCGAATTCAAATGCTATAAGATTAAATAAAACACCCCAAAAATTCAATGAAAGTAATCCTTAATTTTACCGGAATATTGTTATATGGCATTCATGTTATTTTTGGGCAGGTTGGTTGAAATAAATCCATATTTCGGATATGAAACATTTTTAAACGGATCAATTTGACCCGAGGAAAACACAAGGGTTAAAATGGTTACAATTAATTTTTCGTCGAAGAAGGATGTGCATTTAATACAATGACCATTCTACATGCCTTGTGTTAATAAAGTGTAATAAAGGGTAATACCACTCCTAACAGACGTTTTATAAATTAGAAAGGCCTCCAATATAATGAAAGAGGAAGAAAAAGAAACCTAACATCAAACATGTCAAACATCAAAAAGCTCAACTCTACAGATAAAATAAAATAAGTCTCGGTTATGAAGATTTATTATTGCAAAGTCAGACATGTTGGTGGACGTGGAGACAGAGGGTCATATATTACGTTTTAAGTGTAGTATCCAGACTTCTGACGCCTGTTCTTTTGGCTCTTTAATTCTGTCAAGTATGATAAATATGTCTACAGGTTTGATCAAAAAAAGCCCTTGTTGGGGTTCATGTGGTCTGTGATGGGGGTTACTCCACCTCCTGGGAATGAGGTTTGAACTGTATTGCTGAGTTGTCTGCCATTAAAGCATGCATGAGGTTTTAATTCACTAATAAAACTTTATTCAGAGCTAATTTTAGAAACTGCACCACATAAACAACATACCCTCACTCAGGAAAAATGTTAATTAACCGACTCCACATTTCATTTTCAGTAAGGAAAGGAATATTGGGATATTTTTTGACATTTCCCAATGAATTTATCTATATCATCAGATCAGCTCAATAAACTGTGCAAATCGTCAGCAAACATGAAATAAAAAAAAATCTTTTCTCCTTCTTTACCTAGGCACATTCCCACTGACAGAAAGAGTTGCATTCATTGCATTTCTGGAAAACTTGTTGGTGGCATATTGTAGGTGGAGTGAACAAAGCTGAGGGAGTGGACGCTGAGGCACCGGGCCCCCAGATAGGAGGACAAAGGGCCCGGAGAGCTCTAAGTGAAAGGGCCCTTGACAAAAGGCTGAGAAGAAGAGCGATTTATGAGCAGGGTTGGAGGGAGAGGACGCAGAGCCAGGGCCTGTGCCCACGCACCAAGGCCCCAGGTCTTGGTGAGCCGCTGAAGCATGTGGACCATGTGTGGTCCATTATCGCACCCGGCAAGAATCGAACACCACGCCTCCCTCAATGGGAAGACGGATGCCCCCTTGCTGATTGCCTGAAAACCTGGTAAGAAAGGCTCCAGGAACAAAGGCACCCGCTCTGTTGGGAGAGGGCCCTTAACAAAGGTCACAGGAGCCATGCCTGGATGGGTTTAGTCTTCTTCAGGGAGAACAATGGAGCGGACAGGTGCATCAGGAAGACGGACAAGAGGACAGAGTGGGTGAAAGGAGACAAATGGGCTTGAGTGTGGAGGTGGATGAAGGGGAGACACTGGCTTCCTGAGGAGAGCACAGCAAGAGAATCTGTCCTACAGTTTTATTTGCTGGTTTATTGACAGAGCACACAATAGAACCCTGATGTGTAAATGCGGTGATGTTATGGTAAAGTTATTAAGGGTGCTCCGATTGATCGGTCAATGATCGTCATCGGCCGATAAAGGCTTTAAATAGTTTGATCGGTGGTCTCCATAAAGGCCAATCAGATGACACACTACTCGTGAGAAGTACTACTGAAAAAATGTCTGCAGTGACTGAAAGGACATTTTTTAGGTTTTGAGCTCGGACAAAAAGCTAAACAATTACTGATATATTCTTTAAACATGTGCAACTATCAAATTGTAATTACCCAAAATAACATGATTGATTCAACACTCTTTGGCAAGTACAAATCTCTACTTTCATGAATGTTGGGGTGTCTTATTCAATTTTATAGCATTTGGGAAAAAAAATACTGAAGTGGTTTAAGTACATTCTTTTAATTTTAGTCTAAATAATTCCTAATTTCTGCTTTTCTAACTCAAACATTAGGTATAATTTCCTATAAATGAAGTTAATTGACCATAAATTCCAAAATGTAAAACTAAAGTTAATAAGTCAAAAGTCAAAAAAGCGTCAAAAGTGTTGAAAAAAGGGACAAAAATGTAATAAAAAGTTAAAAACAACGATAGAAAGCATCAACAAAAGTGTTGACAACACAAGGGTTAAGTGTGTGTAAATTAACAATGACAAAATAAGGGTTAGTTGTTAAGCTCTAAGCTATTTAAGGTGTGTTTCTAACAGAGGAAGTAGATTGTTTCTGTCAATACAAGTAAACAGTTGCCAATTCATGATATATTATATTCTGTTAACTTTAATACATATACATTGTTGTTAAGACTATCAAAATGAATATATGTTAAATATATGACATGATAAATAGAAGGCTTCAAATAGACCCGGTGATCTGTATCAACCAATACTGCTTCCAGCAATCGGTGATCGGTCCCAAAAATCCTGATCGGAGCACCCTTCCCAGACCGGAAGATCTGCGGAAGAGTCTACTGTTTGTAATTATTGCTTTCTAACGACGCCTGACACACTACCGCGCTCACAGTCATTTGACAAACATGTCAATACTTCCAGCCTCACGCACACGAGCAGAAGGACTTGTCATAACATGAGAATGAAGCCGTGAGTTATCCTTCCGTTTGTTCATTTTGCCTTCATCCGATCTTACTTTGAATGTTGCAGCCCTCGGGAGCAGGAAACAGATGGAGCCGTGTCTTCATCGGATCAAAAAAAGGCCAGGGGAGGCGTTCAGGGCCCTCCTCTACAAACAAGCAGCCTCGTCTGCGTCCGCTGCTCTCTGGGCTGTTTCCAGGTCAGCCGGCAAAAGGGGGCAGGGAGCAACTCTTCTCAGGAAACCTTTTCTCAAGGAATTAGGGTCAGTGACTTCACTCTGCTGACCTCCCGAGCACTCAGGATCAAGGATCAGGGGAGAATGGAAGGAAGAAACAGGATGACACTTACGTCATCCCTGTCCCCCTCCCGTCCCGTCCCGTCTCCTGTGACCGGGTCTCTTACACAAGAGGCTTTAGAGCTGCCTTATCCGCTGTTAACAGCAGATGAGAAAAGGGGTTCAGAGAGCAGCGGGCTGTTGATGCCACTCATCAGACACTACAATCGCTGTCCTGGATGTCCCACAGGCCATATCTCACAACTGTCACTGCATATCTGTCAGCGCTTGAGCACGTATGTCACATAAACACGCACCCTTCAAATGGCTCTCAGCAGCTTGTTACAGCCTGGGATGGATGCCTGGGAGTGGCCTGGATGGAGCAGTGCGCCTGTTTCCATGCGACGGGGTGTGTTTGAAATCATCTCAGATAAGGTTGAGTAAATGGCAACACAGAGGCTGCTTGTTGCCCCTGGACAGAGTGGTGTGTCTCACTGTTGTGAAATATGTTAGTTTATGTTACACAGCGGTAAAAGCAACATTTGTTTTCAATCCAGGCGGCTCTCACAGTAGCATTTAAGTGATGAAAACGCACAGTCTAACCGTGTGATCGCACTGTGACTAATGAGATGGACAAGTCACCAGAGGGCCATCTATTTCTTATAGAGAGCTGAGAGAACAGGGACAGTCAAGCTTGTGTTGCTTGCTTGTTCCGCAGTCCACAGCCCTCTGGGGCAGATAGGCAGAGCTTCTATTCTTGCCGGACGCCGGAGGAGAGCTCGGCAGCAATTCATGACAGGAAGTTGAGCACAAAAATAAAATAAAACATCCGGTTCATTTTCAAAATAAAATAGAACATGCTCACGGCGGATCATATCTCCCTACACTACTATGGAGCTATAACGGTGACAGTAACCTGAGGTATTGAAAATCAAATTTGGCATTGAAACTTCAAGTATTGGCACTGAATAATGTTCAACTGAAGAAAAAAAAATCTCAAAATCCGATTATTTTATTTTATTTTGATATTTTTATGTATCATGATATGTTTTTCAATTCCAATCTTTACAAAGTTTCTTGACTTCTGTTTTTTTTTTCAATTAAAGTTTTTTTACGCTGTCAGGATTTTTACAATGTCACTGTTTTCAGTTTCAACTTTCTGTCACTGTTTTGGCGCAGGGGGGCGTGGCTTGAGGGGAGGGACTAAGAGGGCGCGATTTACTTATAATTTGCATACTCGTGAGAGTGACTAGGCGCGCCTATATGGAGGACCAGGTCTACCATATTTAAAAATAAATACAGAAATAAATAAATGCTCAATAAATAAATAAGCATACAATTAATTGCCCCAAAAAATACAATAAACAAATAAATGTAGGTAGAAATTAAATTATACAGTGAGACATAAATGTATATATCTCTTTTAGAGCTCCAGACCCGGTAGCAGCGGCACATCCCCCCTGGAGCTCACCGCCAGTGTTGGTGGAATAGCAAGCGAGCTTAGCGAACTAACCAACCAGCCCGCAATAAATAAATACAATTTAATTTAAAAAGCAGGCATTATATACCACTGATGGCGGTCCGTCTGCGGACCTGGAGCTCACAGCCAGTGTTTCAGTTTGACTGTTAAAAGTGTTAGGATAACTAAAATGTATTTATTTATAAGCGAGGTTAGTTCGCTAAGCTCGCTTGCTATTCCACCAACACAGGCGGTGAGCTCCAGGGGGGATGTGCTGCTGCTACCGGGTCTGGAGCTCTCCGTGTCCCGCTGACAATCAGGTCGAGGTTGGCAGCGGAGCTTTCTAGCGATGTTTCCACGCTGGCCGAGCCCCACTGCAGCTGTCCGTCCGCGGCTGCAGGACCTGGAGCTCACCGCCAGTGTTTCAGTTTGACTGTTAAAAAGTGTTGAGATAATTAAAAGGTATTTACATTATTTAGATACGGGCTGGCTGCTAGTTAGCTAACGCTAGCTTTCATGCTACATAAATAAGCCGGACAGAGTTGTCCCTCATCTGGCGATAGAAACCCTGCTGTCCCCGGCCGTCCTGTTGGCTCAGAGCTCCACTGACATGTAGATTCGACCGATGCGGTAAAATGCTAACCAACCAATGGGCAGAAGTTGAGCCCTTAAGACCCGCCCCTCCTCATTTGCATAATGAGGCAGAAATGCATGAAGAAATGTAAAACTGACAGGCAGAAATAAATACCAGGGGTGAAAATAAATAGGGTAGAAAATGCAACGGAAGAATAAAACAGACAAAAATTTAAACACACACAGAAATAAATACATTTGAAAAATAAGTAATTAATAAATAAAGTTGACGATTATAACGGACAATAAATAAATAAGGTAATTATTACAAAGGTGAATAAATAAAGAAGCTAATTAAAAGAGATATATACATTTATGTCTCACTGTATAATTTAATTTCTACCTACATTTATTTGTTTATTGTATTTTTTGGGGCAATTAATTGTATGCTTATTTATTTATTGAGCATTTATTTATTTCTGTATTTATTTTTAAATATGGTAGACCTGGTCCTCCATATAGGCGCGCCTAGTCACTCTCACGAGTATGCAAATTATAAGTAAATCGCGCCCTCTTAGTCCCTCCCTCAAGCCACGCCCCCTGCGCCAAAACAGTGACAGAAAGTTGAAACTGAAAACAGTGACATTGTAAAAATCCTGACAGCGTAAAAAAACTTTAATTGAAAAAAAAACCAGAAGTCAAGAAACTTTGTAAAGATTGGAATTGAAAAACATATCATGGTACATAAAAATATCAAAATAAAATAAAATAATCGGATTTTGAGATTTTTTTTTCTTCAGTTGAACATTATTCAGTGCCAATACTTGAAGTTTCAATGCCAAATTTGATTTTCAATACCTCAGGTTACTGTCACCGTTATAGCTCCATACACTACACCTTGAAAACACAGCACAGAGTATTTTCCCCTCTACTCCTCTGGATGGAAACAAACGGATGGTTTTGTGGTTCTATTCCACATGAATTTGCGAGATGTCATGGGTCCTCGTGACTTCAGCTGTCAGTCATGGCCGCAGCCGTTCTGTAACAAATCCAGACCTGGTGGTGTTGACGGACGGCGGAGCACGGAGCCGACAGGCAGACGCTTTGCAACTGGTGGATAACTTGCAGAACAAAAAACACCAAACTAGGTTTGAGCGTTTGAAGCTTACTGTATACACTATAAAGTTGGTACATATTGTTTCTGTAAAAATGTAAGGGGTCTGTATTAAATAAATATATATTATTGTTATAAGAGTTGTTTAAACTATCATTTATCGGTAGCGGATTCAATAATCCAGTGTTGGCCGGGCCAATAATAAAATGGAACAATTTAATTATAGTTTGCCATTTTCATGATTAACAATACTAAAGCAGAACATAGTACATAAAACCAATGCATAGGCACAAATATAAATAAAGATAATGTTTTTTTTCTGGAAGTTTTGTTTGAAAAGATGGGGTTCATATTATTTTTGAGGACCAGTCGCTTACATATTTGAGATTGCAGATGTTTTTCCTTGTTTGGAGCCTTAATGTTGGTAGGCTAGCTAGTTTCTTTAAGTGTGTTCATAGTGTGTTTTGTTGGCTTAGTCAGCCCTAAAGCTGCAAGGACAACCCTACACAGAAAGGATTTAGGTTCTGCTTTATTATGTTTCACTTCTACAAGAGAAACAATATCTAACAGTATCTCAGTGAAACTTTCCCAAAAGTTTCCCAAAAGTTTCTTATTGTCAAAAAGTCAATTTACAGAAATAGGTGTTTGGAAAAGCGGGATATCATCTTATATGTGGGCCAAGATGATAACACGTCCATGATGTTGGACCAGCTCCACCCTCAGAAAAGAACAACCCATTGGGCTCACATTGTGAACATTATGTGAAAACAGAGGTGGTGAGAGCTGACGAGACCATCATTAGAACATCTGGAGAGGAAATATCACTATGGTGGTTTAGTGGCTTTGTCTGTTAAACTGTGTGGTCAACGAGTTAAAACTCCCCTGGTGTGTGTGTGTGTGTGTGTGTGTGTGTGTGTGTATTGGGTTTTATTCCAATTAGGAAAACACAGAGACAACATTTGGTTAACAAACAAGAGGCAGCATGCAGGCATTGTGCAACATGGCTATGGGTGTGACCACCCAGGTCCAGCATCTGGGATTTAGTCTGGAAAACAGTCAAATACAATCCGGCGCTGTGCAACACAAAGACTACCCACATGTTCTTCCTGTGGTGCAAAAATCAAAGCTCTTCTTGCTGAGATAAATATCAGCCAACACGAATATCACACAATCTTTCATCATCAGGCCAAATGTGGCGGTGAAACAATCATTTTACAGTATGTGCAATAGAGCCTGACCGAGAAAGGATATTTAAAGCCGATACCGATACAAATATTTAAAAGTCTGACATTCCGATATATCGGCCGATATACTGTATATAAAAAAAAAAAAAAAATCCAGAAACGCATAACAAATCATAAACAGATTTCCCTAACATTAGTTATTTGTAGTTATTTATGAGTTCTCACTAAAACAATATGATAATAATTTGTTTATTGTCACAACAGCACAGAGAAACATCAAAATATATTAAAGTTCTGATAAATAAAATTTATAAAAATACAAATATATATATATATATATAAATATATATATATATATATATATATATATATATATATATATATATTTATTTATTAGAATTATTTATAATAATAATGTATCCTTTATTAGTCCCACAAGGGGAAATTACAATTTACACACAGGCCTGAATTACACACACATGCTCTAAATGGAGAGATGTCAGATGCCAAGCAGTTGGGGGTTCGGTGCCTTGCTCAAAAGCACCTTGGCAGTACCCACCATACTTTGATCCGTATGCAGACTTGAACCAGCAACCCCCCAGTTCCCAAGCCAACTACTGCCACCCTTATTTGTCATTATAAATAATTCTGATGAATGAATATTATATAAATACATATTTTTTTAATCGGCCAGTATAAATGCCAATATCGAGTTCAGGTAATGCCTAATATCGGCCCGCTGATACAGTGTATCGGTCAGGCTCTAATGTGCAAACATGCAGGCTAATTTCCAAACATCTAGGGATGTGTGCGGAGGAACAATAACACGATCACTGCCAAGAAGCTTTTACTTTATCTGCTTCCAGCCACTCCAGCGTGCTAACCTTTTACTGCAGAAAATCCCTGAGCTTATTTCTCCCTGGACGGTTTAAATCAGCCTGGGATACGCCGTATCACACCATCAAGACAGGAACATTTAAACAAGTGAAACAGAGCCAGCTTTTGGTGAGACCCTGCCCAAGAAGACAAGATGCATAAATTCATTCTTATTCAGTCTTCTGCACACACTGTTACTCCACTCCCACCTCGCCAGCAGATAAAGACACGACATCCAGATATAAACAGAGAGAAGAGATCAAAGATGTTTGAGTTGAGCCGGCCAGAAATACCATTCTGACGTGAAAGTTTCTCTCCGAGCATTTGTCCAAGTAACAAGCTGTCATTTCTGGTATGTGCTACTGAATATAACTAGCTGGGAAGAAAGGTGTATTTTTCATCTTGCAACACCTCCAGCTATATTTCAGGCACAACCCTCCGGCATATGCAGAATATTAATAAATCAAGACAAAAGAAATCATCTAGAGTGCTGCTTTTGGATGTTTCCTACACACTGGGGAGTAATTTGTTATTGCAGGTGGCCCCTTACAAGCCCAGTGTTCCTTCTCAAGTATCCTGAATAAAGAAAACAAAGCGTTTTCTTTCTTTGCTCTGCACACAAAGCATAACATACAAAAATAGCTTTGGACGATTAAATAAATCAGGTAAAAGGTAAAAAACAATAACTTTATTGTTTTCGTTTTGCTTTCTAAGGTTAGGCTGATGCCAGGGCTTATGTGGCGCACACTTTGCATTAAATTCACAGAAGTAGATTAGTCTATTTTGCCCATAATCCCTTTGTTGCCCAGAGGAAAGGACTGGTGGGTCAAGCCTGGGGGATTCTTTCCGTGTCCACCGACAGCCTTATGGAGAGGAAGCTACGATGCTTTGCCCAGACGAGCAGGCGAAGCCTCTTCCACTGTGCCACACACACACACACACACACACACACACACACACACACACACACACACACACACACACACACACACACACACACACACACACACACACACACACACACACACACACACACACACACACACACACACCCCTACCCTCAGACAGACCAGGAACAAACCATAATGGCACAATGACCTACAAACCACAACCCCACGGGAATTATTCACATGCTTTTAAATCAGATTCCATTAAAAGTCAGCTGCAGTAGCAAAGCAGGAAAGGGGGGGGCATGTAACCCCCCCCCCAACCACCCCCACCCCTTGCATTCTAACACACCATCATGTAATGAGCTCACGGCAAGACAAAAGACGTTCGCTGGTCATGCTAAACAGCTTTGTTTCTGACATACTGTAGATAGTTTATGCAGCAGATGGATTACAGCACAGCTAAAAATATGAAGCATAAATAAAAAGGACTCCAAAAAGTTGAGAGGAAAAATTAGCATTAATAGTAGATAGCGTGTCACTTTTCTTCATACTTGTTTATCTTCTGGCTGAGATTAAGGCATAACTGTAGATTGTGTTATGATTAAATAATAGTGTGATTGAAGTAATTAACCTAACTAAACCCAATTAATTCTTTGTGTAATGGAGTGTAATTTGAGATAAAGATCTTGCAGTTTCACATAATGCAAATGAATCACTAAACTGTGAAAGCTCATGAAGACTAAAATTAGTCATCACGACATTTACCAAAGCAGCAACTGAGAGACGCAAACTTTTTTATGTATTTATTTATTTATTTATGTCCCCTCTGGGGAGCATGAATTTCAACAAACTGTCATTAGAAAACTGTTACAGGGTGTGGCCTTGACCAACTGCCACTTTGCTCGTTTGATAGCCATGATGTCTCTCTCATGGGTGGGCCAAATTCTCTGGACGGACAAAACAGAGAAAGGAGAGGTAACCTTGCTCCTTATGACCTCATAAGGGGCAAGATTCCAGATCGGGCAATCTGAGCTTTCATTTTCTCAAAGACAAGATACCCAGGGCTCGGTTTACACCTATCACCATTTCTAGCCACTGGGGGACCATAGGCAGGCCGGGGGAACGCATATTAATGTTAAACAACCTTAAAGTGAAATTTTCATGCCATGGGACCTTTAACAGTTTGATAGGTTTCCACCTGTGCAACATGGTCGGGTTGAGCATTGGTTCCCTCAGGTTTGGAGCTAGCTAATCATCACTCGGGGCACTCAATAAAAAGGTGCACACCTCAGGGTTTTCTCTCATAGGTCGGCACACTGGCGGCGGCGTGAGCGTGGCGTTGAGTGGCGGCTGCATGGATTTTTCTCTGTCCTACACACCAAAAACATGTCTGACACGGCGCTTCTGCTGCTGCTAGGTGACATACAGGGACGGCTATCTCGGGACATAGCGCCGACAGATTCAAACTCTGAAAAATGTATGTATGTATGTACAGTATGTAAAAATATATAGGCTACTGATTTGATTAAAGCAAGACAATGTCGCCAGTACTGACGGCAAAATAAGCTGCCGAATATTTTGTTCTGTATAACAGGTGCAATATTTGAAAATCAATTTTTAGTTTTTTTCCATTTACATCTGATTCCACTTCAGATTTTTCCTTTTGATACTGGTTCTTATCAATTCTCGATTCCAATCCTTTAAATGGTGGAGTTGAGCTTATTTCACTGATGAGTTTATTTTTTTTAATTCTCAGTAGCTACACTTTCCAGATAGAGTAGGTCTAGACCACAATCTATAATTTACAGAGACCCAACAATTCCCCCCCCACAGAACAAACTTACTTTTATCAGGAATACAGCTCGGACCATGGCTTCAACACAACAAGGAAGATAAAGAACTAAAACTTGCGCATGATGAATTTTGGATCCAATGATCAGAAATAAAAATAAAATGTTTTTCCATAACATCCATAATAATTACATAACTTTTCCAGTTTTTTTTCAAAACCTATGAACCCTGTGAATAAAGTCAAGGTTAAAATCCCGTTTCTGGTGAGCAAATGAATGAGCTTGGCTTTTGGTCTGGGGTTTTATTTCGGACACCGCACACACCGTGTACAAAACTTATTCCACCAACTCTACTCCGCATCTACATGTCTGCTTCCTCTTTCTCTATCCCTCTTCTGCCCACTCTCTCTCTCTCTCTCACACACACACACACACACACACACTCAAAAAATGAGCAGCACCACCACACACACAACGAACCCCCGGTCTGACGACAAACCCCACCCTACCGCCTAAACTAACCCTGTACTGTATAACTTCCATTAACTGTATAGTAATGGAACTTCTGATTGTAGCTGTACTGTAGTCTGATTACAAGTGCAAATGCTGTGAAATTAATTTATACATTTTTAATTAATTTATACTCTTTATTGATCCCCTATGGGAAATTACAATTTACACTCTGTTGTTATTACACACTACACACACGCTCAGGGCCTTTACATATGCTAATGGAGAGATGTCAGAGTGTGCTGGACCAGCACTGTGAGTGGTTGAGGGGGGGTCGCTCCCTTGGCAGCACCTTGGCAGTGCCCACGAGGTGAACTGACATCTCTCGCGCTACCAGTCCACACTCCGTACTTTGGTCCAAACGGGGTCTTGAACCAGCGAGCCTATGGTTCCCAACCCAACTCACTACAGAGTGAGCGACTGCCACCCCAAAAAACTGCTTTCTGTGTGTAAAAAAAAATTGGCATAAAGGAAAGAATTGACATAAAAACACACCAACAACACATAATGTAACTACATGGGACAGCTTCCAATACTGTTAATGCTAAGCTTATAGACCACTTTCTTTCTGAATAATTCATTAATGCAACTACAGCTTGAATCATACGAATGATTTTCACAAACTATGTGAGAAACCCTTGTGTACATAACATAACCTGGAAGTGTAACTGGAATCAATTACCACTTTTACAACTCTTTTCATTCCAGCTGTATAAACTGTGCCCCCCGTTTTTATTATATGCAGCTTATAGCTTGTTCACAGCACAGTTTAGACAGTGTATGAGACGTCAGCAACCTTAAATCAGTCAATAAACTGCAACTACCTTGGAGGTTTTTAAAATAGTTTGATCATTTACACCACAACGCGCAGAGCATCTTAGGCTGCCAATCGTTGATCTAAGAAATATAGTGTTTATGATTCAATTTCCTCTCTGGGTGGAGAAAAAAGTAGCACTGCTGGTACAAAAAAAGAAAAAGGTACATACAGCCTAACTCCTCATGTTCTCAGTGATCTGATGGACCACCTGTTAGACATGATGGAGGCTGAGACTGGGAGGCCGCCATGGGGCTGTTCTATCAAACAGTCAGAGTCATCCGGGAGGAATCCGGCTGTAAAGCGCACCGTCACTGTGAAATCACTTAGACGAGCTCATAAAAAAAAGAAAAAAGAAAAAGGCAGGCACACGCACACACACACACACACCCACACACACACACACACACACACACACAAAAACACACGTGGATGAATTTGAACTGCTTAACAATGAACGCAGAGGCAATCACTATCACCCGTCCTAAAAAACTCGAAGAGCCATTATCCAGCACCACTATCGGGGGTTGCTGGTAAAAGTAGATTATCTCGTCAGGGAGTAACAAATAACATCCTACCCACAAAACCCATGATGTCTTGTAAACCTTTTGCAATCCCATTCTTCTGATGGAGTATATGTGGTCAGCGCTTACTGCTTTCCAACTCTTGGGAACTCTGTGCTTCTATTCAAAGACGCATTTTAAGTTGCATATCTATAAGCCAAACATATCACTTCTAATCTACTGATTGTTAAGATCTTAGCTTTACGCAACACAATTTAACTAATTACAGAAGTCAAATTTTAAGAAAAGGCCATAGCCATATAAAAAAATGAGCTGTGAGAGCACTCCTCTGCAAGTCCCTTTGTCTCCTTTGATTACCCCAAATTCCTCTCACTAGAGTGAGCAGATAATGCCAACCTTGTCTCAGATATGTATAGGTGTTAAACGGGCGATCACACGCTGTTTCTTTACATCGTCTGCTGGGCCGTTTTCTATTCATGCCATTCTTCTTGGGAGCCAGCATCGCCTGCACCAGATTCATTGTGGAGGATGTTAAGTCTACCGCGAACTATTAGGAGACTCGAGATCAGGTTACACTGTTTTACATGAACACAGGAAGTTTTTCCAGGGGTAATGAGAATGTGTGCCAGCCCAGAAAAGTTGCAAAGCGCACTCAGCGGGCCCCAGGGGCAGACAAAACACCATTAAGTATTAAGGCTACTTAAATGGAAAGAAATTCACTGTGTCAACCCAATTTCCTCACGAAGGAGCGGGGGAAGCCATAATCTCAAAAATAACATGTTGACAGAAGGTGAATGTTCATCTCGCTACTAGTTCTGCGGTAATGACCAAAACGGTGAGATGGGGATGAATTACATTTGCCTCTGACTCACAGCGGCAGATGAAATATCCAAGAATAGCAACATGATGCACAAGATGATTAGTTGACTGAAAATTAGCCGTCGGCCATTTTAATAAATAATTGTCATTTATCAAGCAACATTTTAACTTTTTTTTCTTTCTTTAATCATTTGAGCAATAAAAGCTATAGCAACTTCACGACATTGAGACCAAGCAATTTCCATCTGAGCTCATAAATCTGATTGTAAATCTGGTATTTTTTTCCTGGCGTTTCACTACAAACAGCCAAATAGGAGAGGGACTTATGGCTTGTTGTTTTTTCACCAGAGCTCAGATAATCGATACGACTATTGACCTCTGTCTGCCAGCGTAACAAAAAAGAGTCTCCAGCCAATACACATGCTGTATCTGTTGAGAGTGAGGATGAAATAAAGCGCTCATCTGTCAGTTCATCCCATCATAATTCAGTTCTAGCTCAGTCTGCTATTATTGCCCAAAGTAGTGGTGAGTGTTGGGTGAACCGCTGCAGAATAATGAAATCACTGGCAGCGGATGCGATGGCTATACACCCGCTCTCTGCCATGCCCGTTATGCCAGTGCAACAGAGTGCATTCCTGGAGCTTAGCACATATTAAAAATTCAAGTCACGCAAACTGGGTTAACACACCAAACAGCGCACACATTTAGTTTAGCTCAGTAACCATGGCCAGTATCTTGTGGCAAAGAAATACACACTTTAGTATTTTGGAGTGTCGAATGGGAGATGTGGCAGGAAAAGGCTGCTTAACTCAGAAAATGAAGGGAATAAGGTATTCATGATCTTTTCCTCTTTGTATGACCCTTAAACTGTGTTTTACAGTGAAGGACGCAGGGGAGACAACTAAACACACACAGTGGTGTGAAGGCAGACATCATCCTCTGTATTGCCCTGCTCATCACTTCAACCCTCAGGGACTGCTTTAAGGGCTGCGAGCGAAGGACCTTCAGTAAGAGACCTTCAACAGCAGCACTCGAGGTGTGCTCACAGGTTTTTATGAGGTGCAAAGTGAGCTATTATTCCCTCCAATCCTTCAGCCGCCTATCCTGAGGGCGAGGAATTCTCTTTAAACTTCAAAGATCAATACTTATATATACAGTTTATGGATTTTTATGACTTGAAAAGTGTACTTGCAATTTACCTAGCCCCTCTTTTGGAAAAGCCAAGCTGGAATGGGATGGGACCGCACTGCATTGACTCAATGCTTTACTTGCAAATTAGGCTGAAATGATTCCTCGAGTAACTTGAATAATTCAATTACTAAAAATCCTTTTTGCAAAATGATTTGCCTCAAAGCTTCGTTTAATGAATGTTTCTGCACGGAGGATTATTATTGTCGCACACTGGGCTGACGCAACATGCGACACATGCCCTCTTAATACATCCATGGACACATGCCATGAAGACTGATTACAAAATTAAGCGTAAGGGGCTAAGAGAAGAGACAGGCTGGAGAAAACGACAGTGTCCAAAGGTTGGAACCAGTACAAACGTAAAAAAACAAAAACTTGGTACAGCGTGTCTACTGCAAAATCAAACTAGCGTACCGCGATAATAGCACAACGTCAATGCTTCAGCATCTCAACAGAAAACATCAAGTCTAACTTAACCATCCATTTTAAGAAGCGGACCTGAAAAAAGTAAATCACAGAGTCGTATGACGATGAAACTACACCAAAAAAACACCAAAATCAAAAGACAAAACATAGTGGTGACCACTATTTGATCTAAAGAGACGACTTGTTGACTGTCCCTAACAGCTGATTGTTGCACACCACTCTCTTTCACTCTCTCTCTTCACAGAGAAACAGCTGATCAACGATCTACTAGCACAAGTGTAAAAGAGCTGTGTGACATTGTAATCAACTAGCCTATATGTATGAAAATAGGTTGAGTATTACTAATATGAACATATATGTCTATATACAGATCAGTCTCTGGTTGAAACTTGTAGTTCTGAAAGTTAAGTTGCACAACTTAAAGGTCCAATGACATGAACCTTTCACTTTATGAGGGTTTTGAAGATTAATATGACTTCCTCCTGCCTATAGTTCTCCAGTGGCTAGAAATGGCAATAGGTGTAAGGTAGGCTCTGCCTTTGAGAAAAAAAGCTACAGACTCAGAAATGGCACATACTGAGGAAAGCTCATTGTGGGACTGGCTCTAGTGGCTGAATTTTGAGAAAGAGACTTCAGATACAGTATTAAGGGACCACTAAGGTCTATATAAAAGAGACTTCAGATACAGTATTAGGGGACCACTAAGGCCTATATAAAAGAGACTTCAGATACAGTATTAGGGGACCACTAAGGCCTATATAAAAGAGACTTCAGATACAGTATTAGGGGACCACTAAGGTCTATATAAAAGAGACTTCAGATACAGTATTAGGGGACCACTAAGGCCTATATAAAAGAGACTTCAGATACAGTATTAGGGGACCACTAAGGTCTATATAAAAGAGACTTCAGATACAGTATTAGGGGACCACTAAGGTCTATATAAAAGAGACTTCAGATACAGTATTAGGGGACCACTAAGGTCTATATAAAAGGATCCAAAGAGCACCATGTCATAGGACCTTTAAGGTCATGTTTATGTATGTTTAATGTGTTTTGTAGCTTGAGGTTGTTATTGCATTTCAGAAAATGTTTTCTGTAAAAACAACGTAATATGGCACTTAAATGCACTTAATATGTTTAGTTTTTGAGAGCTATGTAAGCAATGGAGTCAATTAAATTGAGCTTTTTCCAAAAATTAAACCAAATTATTGTAAATTATTGCTCGTCAATAAAACAAAAGTATTTATTTTCCGATTACTCGATTAATCGATGGAATAATCGGTAGAATACTCGATTACTAAAAGAATCGGTTGCTGCAGCCCTAATGCAAACAGATTGATAAAGCACTACATCTGGTTTCAAACTGGGATCCACAACCCAGAGGGAACAAAACATCTCTGCATTAGTGTCCTTCAATTGTATTATTCATGTTCTCCCGACAAATTATTGTTTTCGACAAATGCCAGTATTTGGTAGAATTAATGAGCAACATTTTTCACCACACATCGGGGTTTGTACACTGCAGTCAAGCCACGTCCCAAAGATGTGAGCCTATCTTTTTTCCAATAAAGCACAATTTTGGGTGTTAATCTTTGCAACAACTTCTAATGATTTGAACTAAAAAAAACACAACGTAAGGGAGTGATGTCCCCATTCCTTTGTAGTGGGACTCCATTTCATGGTATAGCCTATTATAAGCCTTTGTTTGGGATCTACATTGCATTGTAAGTGCTTGATATAACTTACAATGATGGGCAGTTAAAAAGAATGACTCTCTGCCTGTAGAATGGACAACCACATGGTCATACATATGGCCAGTAAAAACAAATGGCCTGTGTCAGTAAAATGTGTTTTTCTGATGACATCCCAAGTGTGGTGTGGAAAAATGGTTGGTTTATTGCTAAGGCCTGAATGAGAACAAAGAGCTTGCAGCACCATTTTCACAGCCTCATCATGTAGAATTGATCTTCCTGTGGGTCATGGACCTCTTTTTTCCCTCATCCCTTAATCCACTAAGCTACACCTCAGGACTGTACTTGTCATCTCATATCACCAAGCCAGTAGGGAGGCTTTAACAAATCAATTTCCAGACTCTTGCTGGTTAGCTCTATTGGAGGCCGCCACCGGTCCTTGGTTTTAGGGGAAAACACCATGTATTACTCATTAAAACCATTGATGCTCCTGATGAAATATCTTGGAGAAGAATATGTTTTGTTTAAGAATGAGGCTGGTCGCTGGAATCTCCCAATACCATTAGATCCCACACAAATCCACCTTGTCAGGCTTCAAGTAATGTGTTCTCCTAAAGATGTTAGCGTAGGTGCAGTTTCTTCTTTGAAAGACAAGCAAAACACAGCACTGAAGGCTTTTCTTCTTTCTTCTCTTCTGCCTTTCTGCCTTTTTCCAAAATAAGTTTCCAAATACAGCTCCTCAGATGGTTTTGTGCAACAAACCACATGGCGCATTGGGTTAAGAAACATTTGTCAACAATCTTGTCTCGCTTTGCCAGACCTTCGTCCACAGCGCTGTGGAGGAGGGTCTGGCTAGTCCACACAGCATTCCTGGATTGGAGAAAAACGTGGTCTGGTTTATTGGCATTTCTTTGAACTGATCACAACCGTCTCGGGCGATGCTAAGTACCGGGAAAAAACGCAAAATAGTCTCTGGAAGGAACTTGTTTAACTTGTGCAACAGAAAACTCAGATTGGATAGATAGTCTAGTTAGTCTATCTGGATCTACCCTGCAGAGATCTGAGAAAAGGTTAACCATAGTCCTCAAAGAAACAACGAGAGTTTAAAAAGCCAACACAAAGGAAGCCCAACGCATATCCTGTCTAAATGAGTCAAATATGGAAAGAATTCCGTCGGCAATCCTGGCAGTGGAACGTCAAGGATATAGACTAACAAACACCAAGAAAAGACCAAAACAAATTGATGCAGCTAACAAGTATTGTCTGTGTAGTCAAAGCCACATACAGCTTATTTGTCCGTGCCGTAGAACGCCACTGTCTAGACATGACAAACACATCAATGAGCCACACCATTGCACTGGGTGACATGTTCCATCATCACTATCAGCGGAGGCACAGCAGTTCAATTCATTTCCAAAGTCCAAACCGTATGAATGTATGTCCCAGGCCAGGATAGGAAATTAACTAACAATGTAAAGATTTACAAGCCACTGACAGACATGTTCAAATTTGATTCATTCAATAAATTATTATTTTGTCTTAAATCCACCATCCATTTACATATTATACCAACATTTGCAGCATCCTGAGCCTTTTTGGTAAGGTTACTACAAAAACTCAGCCTAGAGTTGTTTTTTTCACCCCAAAAAAAGTTTCCTTTTTATTTTTAAAGACCTATACAAAAAAACTTTCTCTGTCTCCCGCAACTTCATTGCAACAAACGTACAAAAAAACATTGCAACTTGTATCGCAATTTTTTCCAAAAGTTCCCGCAACATCAGGCATTTTGGGCCACAACAATCTCAAAAAAAGTCTGTGAAATCCTGGAGGGACAGTGCAATGAACGCAAAAAGCAAGTAAGACATTAACTTGGATGCTTAGAATGCAACATGAAAAAAGAGTAGACAATTTTACATTTGAATAATGCATGATATTGCACAGGTTTTCAGTTTCAGTCTATTTACATAGAGGCTGGGTAGAAAAAAAAGCAGCAGGATAATTGCTTTGCACTAGTCAATGTCAGTTACTCACAATCAGAGAGCATTCAGGGGAAATTAGCAGGTACTTTTTGTTCATTCTCAGCCAGGCATAATCATTTTATGGGTTTCCCTAAAGTAAATAATTTAGCTGTACCAAGACTCTTGAGATAAACTGAAACACTGAGCTGGTGTTTGATCTAGCTCATAAATCTCCCAATTATCTGACTGGGCCTACTGTATACTTCAGAAGCTGGTCCCAAATAAACAGCCTCAAATCCAGCTCAAATAAACACAACCCCAACAGCCATAAACACATCAGCTAATAACCCAAACCGAAGCTGCTGAAAATAATGCGAGTACATGCTGTCAATGAGAAAATAGTGTTGACCTCTGGTTGACTGATGCTGGAGATATACCAGGTTGTTTGTCCATAATAGTGATTTAGTACATGCTTTTGGCATTCTTTGACTGTCTCATTAACGTGCATCATTTGCAGTACCACTAGGTATTAGGTGTGATTTTATATTCCAATATTTTCCTGCTAATAAAGTGTGGTTGACTTGCCAAGTATTTGCTGATGAGGGCATTAGAAAATAATACCTGTATTCCATGAAAAAAAATTTAAGTGGAAAATGAGGAAGGCAGCTCAACATATGAAACATTTATGAAGTCTCTTTGTGATGATATGCTAAGGTCAGTGTTCCAGTAAAACTAATGTTGGCCAAAAAAAAAAAAAAAAACATCATAGTGGATCAAAAGCGCTCACAATGCTCCACAGTGTACATGTATCATACTGCATACATTGTTGTGATGGATAGTGATTACTTTAATATTAATAATTTATACTCTTTATTGATCCCCTATGGGGATATTACAATTTACACTCTGTTATTATACACAGGCCTAAACTACACAGACATGCTCAGGTCCTACACTTCCTGACTGTAACACACAGCAGACAACAGACAAACAGAAAAAAAGGAGCAACTAGAAAATCAACATATAACATTAGTAGGCAATAATCAATTATGGTCTGTCACTGCATCGTTGCAAAATCGGGATGCATTCCTTTCAACACACCTAGTCATGAAAATCTAGCAACCAATATGTTCATTTTGCACACTGAGAAAGAAAGGTAGGGGTCTAAGTTAAGAGAAGTTTAACAGCCTGTGGACCAGGGACTGAAAGGTTTTAACTCTTAATCTGGTTTAGCCTTGGCGTCTACAGCCGCAGCAGCTGACTCACCCTTGGGAGTCCACTGACAGTTACACAGAAATCCTCCTAAGTCAGGCAAATCTGCAAATAATTAAAGATTTTGGAAGAATCCTCTATTTTATTAATAAATATATCACCCAAATCTATTTTGAGGAAGCAGCTGTTTAGTATCATCCATCTGTTACATTGCTTTAGGTACCTTTGCCAATATTGTCATTATTATAGTATTATCTGTGGGTTTCAGATGAAGGAACCTGCAAAACTGCATGTAAATAACTGTTTTTGATTATTTGTGGACAAAACTGGAACCGTAGCGCAGGCATTCCTCTGCACAAAATGATGTCAATTATTTGAATGGAGACAAATTAGTTAGGTTGTATACGTGAAATGCAATACCCTGAAAAAAAGACCACTGATGGCTTCTGAGAATAAATACGCAATATTTCTTTCATATAGCCATTATTCCCATTAATCTGATACTGGACATGATGTGAGCTGGTTTCTTGAAGGAAACCAGAGGTCTTGATGGTCTAAATGCTATGCGGTAATTCATAATGATGATTATGTGACTATGGCAGAAAAGCTATGAATGTTTCCTTTCTAACAATATACTCACTTAGATGCTGTACTGTAAGAGATGCTGTACTGAAATGAATTATTTCAAATATTGATTTTTGAATAACAACACCTGTGTTGAGCAAGTTGTGGAGCACACATATACTGTAGCTGAATTCTGGCTCTCAGATGGGAAACAGTAATTGCACAGAGTGAAAGCCAAGTTTGCAATTTAGCAATTTTGCAAATACTCACAAAAACAACAGCCAATTACACTGGAAAAACAAATGTGCAACCACAGCCTAACTACGAACAAGGAATCATTTTGTGTGTTAAATAAATAAGTACATAAAATAGAAATGTGAGTCCCACAAACACCGTTTCTGCGTTTTAAAAATGTAATTACTAAAAAGCTTTGCAAGAAGGAACATTCTATAAAAGACAATTAATTTTGTCCTCCAGATCAGAGCATTGTGAAAACAGCTATATCTTCTCCTTTATTCTTCTCCACAAGTGGAATTTCCTGATTTCCAAAGACCCCTCATTTGCCAATGTCAAGTTGTTACCGCAGATTTAAAGCTCATCAAACATGCACCCTGCTAACTCATCTGTGCATTGTGACAGCCTATATCCATCATTCATTTACATGATTTACAGCCAAACGTCTCCAACGGTAAAGTGTGAGATACATCATCTCCGACATCGTTCTGACCTGTACTTGTGCAACGCAAAACATACAAAAACACTCAAAAGTTCCCCCCCCCCAGTTAGAGCTGAGCAATATACCAATGTTGTATCAATATCGTGATATGAGACTAGATATCGTAACTGTTGTAACTGTTCTATTATTTGCCTTTACCACCTTAGTCATTATATCCACATTACTGATGGTTATTTATAAAAAATCTCATTGTGTCAATATTTTGTGAACGCACCAATAGTCAACCCTACAATATCGTTGTGGTATTGATTTCGAGGTATTTGGTAAAAAATATCGTGATATTTGATTTTTTTTCATATCGCCCAGCTCTACCCACAGGAAATACAGACAAATGTCTAATGCGGTGACATTACAGGCAATGGACACATAAGTCATACATTTTCCTGTATGGATTTACACGTAATTGAATGAATGAATGAATGAATGAATGAATGAATGAATGAATGAATGAATGAATGAATGAATGGGCTCTACAATCGGCTGTAGGAAGAAATGAATTAAATCTTTATTCCCCTAATAATTGCCAGCCATCTGTGTGCACACTGGGAAACTATGGTGGATTGTTCCATCACTGAAAATCAATAACCCACTGCCTGAGCTGCCGGTGGTAGATGCTAGCTTCTGAGGAGAATGAGAAAATGAGGTGCGGGATGCACGGTTAAGAGGTGGTGTAATCACAGTGCCGATCAATGTCTATTGTCTCCCAACATCTTTCCCGGGTCCCGGGAGACTCAACAAGGCCACATGGTAAGGCCTGCCTGCTTTACTTCATCTGTCATATGGAGAGTAACCAGCTCCATCAATCAGGTGGAGTGAGCACATCTTTCCAGAGTAGTGCTAAATGAGAAGCGTAGCCAAGTCATTTAATTGAGTGTTTAGGTCTGATAAGGTATTCTTTATTTACACAAGTGGTGGAAATCTGCCAGCAGGGTAAGATCATTTCCAATCTTCCCAAACATAAACTGACTGGCCTCAAGAAGTTCTTTGATCAAAGTGTCATTCTCCGGATAGTGTGATCCGTCTTTTTCCGAGATGATGGCGCTTGTTTCTAGAAAATTAAACATTAAGCCTGACCATGAGGCTAAAATACTGGCTGGGGTCATCACTGTTTCGGCTTAAGGGGTGGTTTGAGTGACAGTTTGTGTGAACAGTCATGAGCCTTGTGTGTCTGAAGGTGAGGGTCTTCGTCGAGGACCCCAGGCAGTCACTCACACAAATGAAAAGCAAAGCTTGTGAGTCAGCAGGGCCGTGGATGGTTTTACCTTGAACTGCTTCCTAATTAAAAACAACCACTGATGTTTCTACCATGTGGTGGCGAGAAATGTGTCTACTGTACAGGCTGAACACGTTTCGAAGAGCCACTTGGGGGGGATCCGATGTGGTTTTGGGCCCTCTTAACATATCATCAGGTAAATGTAGGACGACCCTAAAGCAGCCGGAGTTCACAGTCAGGACAACACACGCTCACCACAGACTGAAACAGATCAGCCTCGAGGCCTTCACAGTCACGCTTAAAACAATCAAGGACCCAAGGGCGTAACTTTGGTGGGTGGAGATCTTCAACTATCTAGGGAGACACCGGGACATGCATGCATGTATTTAAAAAAAACAAGCGACAAAGACGTAGAAAAGTGTCCCAATAAAAATGAAAAAAGCAACAAATACATTGAAAAACAACAAAAAAACTTATTGTGGGGGAGGTTGTAACTATGGGCGGGGGGGAAAAAAATAGATAATGCATCTTATCGATATTTAAATCCAATTTTGCAGCAATACAATTGAAGTGTACAGAGAAATATATCTTTTTAGATAAAACAGATGTTGTCAAAGTTTCCTTTTGGGGACATCATTTGAAATTGGGAATAAATAATAAAAATGATGAAATTGCAATTATACCGTATCGTGGCATAAGTATTGTGATGATATTGTATCGGGAGGCCTCTGGTGATTCCCACCCCTAACTGTAACCACCCCATCCCTCTCATAAATTGCGCCTATGCAAGGATCAGACCTTCCATTTAATGCCATAATGCTCCATCAGTCATTCTTTCTTGCCAGCTCTGCGCTTTTCTCTTTTGTTTTTATGTATAACCTAAATATCTCCCAGTTTATGAATTTAATTTTCTTCAGAATGCCTTTAAGAAGTCTCATTCCGTCTGAGCAGCTGACAGCGCTTCTCTCTACATCCTCAAACCTCAAGGGCTGGTAAAGGAAAAACAGTCGCGCACACTTTCTCCCAACCCAATCTTCCTCCTCGGATCAAAAATAAACTCGGCCCAATTGTGTGCATCCATCTCCTGGCGAAGAGGAAGACCTCACTTGGCAAAATAGCCAGTGGGGAAAGTAGCACATGCGAGAAGTCAAAGATGAGGAAAAACACCGCGGCCACAGATACGGAGGGTCAGTGCTCAGCCAAAATAAACCACGGAAATCAACCCTGTAAACCATCTCAATTCTATCAATCCGTCACCAGTGTGATTTTTTTCATGATGCGAGCAACAGAGAGAGAGAGAGAGAGAGAGAGAGAGAGAGAGAGAGAGAGAGACGAGAAAGTTGGCTTGGTCTATGAAATACAATTCAACACAAGCTGTTCTCCATCTGGAGAGATGTCAGACTCGTCTACCTCACTGAGCCATGACAAGCTTACATAAGAACTAGTCAATTTACACCACATTTGATTGGATTTGGTATTTCCACAAGCATACATCCAAACACAAAAAAAATATATGGCCTTTACTTAACATGACTTATTAGAAATAAAAGCATTTGTTCAAACGGTACAGGTGTAGCTGGTGAGGAATAGCAAAAGCACAAACAGAAATATTAGCATAAAGACAACAAGGCAACAGTAGGAACTTAACCTACATATACAACTGCTTTCATTCTTTCATAACCACACACAACTATTGAGTGAAAAGCCCCTTAAGGCTGAGATTACAGTTCTGGATTGGATTCAACTCTTGCCCTCTCTCAGTGTTGCTATTTGATGCTATTTTTTTTTTAAACTTACTTAAATGAAACTATACGAGGACCTGGGCCAGACTGGTCGTCTGGTTGTAAATAACCTGTGGTGTCCCAGGGGGTGGCATCCTGCATGCTGTTGTGCTTTGCACGCATTTTGCAGAGCACTAAAACCACGCACTGGGTTCCCAGGGCTCAACAGTATCAATTAGAGGCAGCTTGTAAAAAGATGTGCTTCCTCCGTTGCTGTGGTCTGGTGAGAGGTAGGAAGTGAGGGAAGAGAGAGGGAGGAGGCAAATCCTCCACAAGAATCCAGTCGTCAGTTTGCTCCGTTGGCTTGTTCACAGATAAAGAAAATGTGTTTTAGAACACACACCTTACCATTCCCTCGGTTTCCGTTCTCTGATCTGAAGAGTCCGTCCCCTTTCTACCGATACCTCAACTCAGTGACTTGATGGAACACACAAGACCAGAATGAAAGTCACAAGGGTCACATGTTTTCTTGTGTCCCAGAGTTCCAATCCTGAGGGGAGCGGCAGGTTCCCCAGACCACAGGCCATTCTGTGCTGTATTTGACTCACTTCCCACACTTAGGAAACACCAGATACTGTAATCGTACTTGAAAACCGCTTTGACCACAATAGTAACACAAAACTGAGAAATTCTAAAACTTGCGTCCTTTTAAGAAATTAACATAAAATAAGGGAAAAAGTCCTAACGGTTGATAATGTCAGATTAAAAGATAGTTTTGATATAAGAGCCCAATATAAGGCCGATACTGATACAAATATTTTATTTAATTTAAATTTTTATTTATTTGGTTATTTAAAAATCCGATATTGTGATATATCGGGCAATATACTATAGTATATTTAAAAAATAAATCCAGAAACACGTAACAAAACATAAACAGATTTCCCTAACATTAGTTATTTGTAGTTATTTATAAGTTATCACTAAAATAAAATGATAATTCCTTTGTACACAAAACACAATAACCAAAAAAAGAATGAATGTTGCCAACAGGAACGTTGTAGAGCGCCCTCTGGTGGACAAACTATGCAACGCCAACACTCATAACATGGTTGACAGTCCATTTTTATTTTATTTTTAAAATATGCATTTATCAGAATCATTTATTTATTTGTCATTATAAATGATTTTGATGAATGGATATTTTAAAAAAGTATTATTAATGTCGATACTGATCGATACTGACCTAATATCATTATCATCGGTCAGGCCCTACCTGATATCCTGCACAGAAAATAAGCACAGCGGAAACATCATTAAATATATATCGTTACACGTTACAGTTACGGTTGAAAATGAGAGGTGAATGAGTGCTGCTGTTACATGTCACATGCCAGCTGGACACTTCCTAATATTTATACGCTTCAGAATATAAATGCAAAGGGTAGGTTAAAGCTTCACAACCGTTAAATCCACTATCAAAAACACCAACCCCTCCACAATGACGGCACCAATCTGTCGATTTGGGTTATGTAAAATAGGTTTAAACGTTCTTGATTTCACTTCTTCGTCAGTATAATATGGCTCATAGTGGCTCACGCAATGCAATTACTCCAATTATAAATGAAAGTATGGCAACCATTCTGACATTTTTGGAAACCAGCTCTAAAACGCCACATTTCCTCAAGTGCATTGATCATTGCATCATCTTTCCATGCCACCCAAAACTAACAAGCGTAACTGGCATATTCACAACACGAAGAAGCTTCTGTTCTTCTCACTAATTGTGAATCGGCTCGGCCTTTTTTTTTGGGTTTTGACACTTGCAAACTCTAACCAGAGCACGTACAACCGTAATGAGTTTACCCAATTGGTCCTGACAAGTTTGGTCCGCAAAGCTGCAGCAGTTTTCTGCTCTGTCCATTCACTGAACACTGAGGTCTTGCTTCTTTGTCCTTTATAAACAACAGGCCAACACAACCAGGGCTTAATTCCCCTCTATTTGGGAACAAATAGCCTCCTTCATTGGGTCCAGGGAGAACAGAGGCACCACACAGCCCCTTCTTCTCACAATGGACAAAGGCATTGCCGCCGGACCGCCAACTTGTGTCATAACCTTATCGAAACGAGCCAGTGCTCCTTGTCAGAAAATAAGGCCACCAAGATGGAGAGGCCCGGTGAAGAGGGGTAGCCGTCTCCTCTTCCTTACTGAAAAGGACCAACTATAGCATCCCTGTTGGATATGGGGGGCAGGGGAGTTTTTGTTTCTAATGGCTTGATGTTCTCTGCTTACATGTCGTGCCCCCTCTCATCCACAGTCCTGTTAATCCCATTAATATGAAGAGGGCCAAGAGCCTGAGAGTGGCCACAGCTTAAGAGCCATCAGCCAGCATTAGCCCTCGAAATCCAAAACCTTGTCTAGACCCATTTACAACTTAACCCTGCAGAGTTAAATCATTTGAGACTCACCTCTAATGATGGGAGCATAACCTAGAGCCAGCATTTCCCCATCACCGCACACGTCTGCTAGGAGTTGACACACCAGATACATTATGTTATTTGACTTTGAACCCCACTAATCTGGTTCTGTTGGTCAAATAGCACATTTGTTCCGCCATTTTGACTTACTGTATTCCTTGGCAGCTTTTTAACCTTCCTCACATTATTGAATAGCTTTGTTGAACATCTGCCATGCAATACTGACCATGTGAGGGATTTGCTTATTGGATGATTCAGTCTGGTATTAAACTTTATTCCCATTTAAAGCGATTACTATCATGTGTGTCTGTCTGTGTGCCGTATACTGTATGTGTGTGTGCTGCTATAACCACATGATATATTAGGAGAGATAAGCTGTTGGCTTTTAATTAAATAGCCAGGCAAGGGGCACTGAGAATACCCAAATAAGACGTCTTGTGCCGGGCAGCAAAGCCAATCTCGAATGCGGGCAGAAAACCCAACATTTACACATGGCTACATTTCTCATCCCACTGCATACCAGTGGGGTGATTATAAAGCATTAGAGCCTTATTAATGCAGCTTTGAAGCAGCTTGCCTTGACCGGGCCAGGGCCCATCGAGGGCTTTAAAGAAACAATGAACATGTTGACTGCTCATGAGCGGCTTTCAATCCCAAAGTGAGAACAGTTACCTAGTGCTGTAGATTATCCCAAATGACAATCAGCTAAAGCTCCCTTACCTGCCACACACATTCAGTCTTATCAGCGGCAGATACAGTAGCAGTCTGCTCCGGTAATCAAAGGGAATTTCCTTCAGCTTCACATTGTGTGATCAACTCCACATCACACCATCACAGGGATTTAAGACTCAGTTATGTATCACGTTTCTCAAGAGTCTAGACATCATCTGGACCTGGAGGTTATGGGTGTCCGGTGGCGTCGAAGGAGCATGTTCCTTGTATAAAGCGTCATTCAGGATAACTGTGACTAAGTGAAAAACGTATGGCTTAGTGGTGCTACTATGCTCAGCACTACAACCTGCTACTGTTCAAGCACTAATCAGATTTGAGCACAATGATGTGTCTTTTTGTTGCTGCAGAGAATCTACTTTATGGCAGATTTGTGAATAGGCATTCTGCTAGTTGGCGTATTATTGTAGCCTGTGTGATTTTTTACTTACACACAACACATTTGATAAGGATCTCTTAATTTCTTTACAGTTGGAAACTAGAGTCCACGGCCATACTAGTGGCCAATATGAGTCTGTACTTGTTGAACACATAGGCAGGTATGGGAATATCATTAGTTTTGAAGGTATTAAACCATAAACCAAAGGCTATAAAGGCCATAAACCAAAGGCGGATGGCACCAAAGGGAAAGCAAAAGTAATTAGTATGCATGGTCTGGGGTAGTAGTGTATCCAGTGGCAAGACAACCATAACACAACAAACACATATGCACACATATATCACACATACATAAGACTAAAAATAAAAGTCACTTACAGAAATACAATGACCATGATACGGTAAGGTACTATGGTAGACTGCGTGCAATGGTGAAAGTGCAAAAGTAAACAGTGCAGAGATTGAACATTGATGAACTGGGAACCATTGATGTATGTACAAAGTTTAATGGCAATCGATCTGATAGTTGGTGAGATGTTTCTGTCTGGACCAAAGTGGTGGACTGACATTGCCATCCATAGAGCCATGCTGCTAGCGTGACTAACAAACTTGTTAGTGTAAAAGTATCAAATTGGTGGCTATGCATCGGCCTAGTTTTTAAATCCTGTAGCAGCAATAATAAAGATTTAAATGTCTGTACTTGAAGCAGTGTTCTGTTGTGTCTGGGATCTATTCCCTTTCCATTGGCAGTATTATGCCTATGCATGAGGAGCACCTGCTTTCTTCCATTGCTATAACATCCAAATAAGGCTTCCTCCCTTGTTTTGCATTGTTTATTTAAACATATCTTTGGCATTTCTGAACTGCAATTATTTACAGTATTGGCCAACATATGAAACCTTGGTGTCTTGTAAACCCATTAGGGTTGGGCACTTTGTGTGCATGGCACGAAAATAAACAAAATCAGTAAATATTGGCCTCCTTGAGTTATAGAAAGTGATACAAAATATTGCAAGTTTTGCTAACTAAACATATTTCCATGCCTTTAAATTGCCAGAGGAAGGGGAAAGTTTGCATAAGCATGGCGGGGTCAAGCCCGCCAATACACAGATCACACATTAGAAGCAGCCTTCCCACTCTGGGCCACACAGCAGCCTGAGGAGCTAATATAACTGTTTTGACAGTCATAGAGAGACCTGGAGATACAGAATGGAAAGGTAGGGAAAAGGAAGTCCAAGGGTAGGTAACAGGATTGCAGTGTTCTGCTGCAATGAGTGTGTTTTAACACATTCTACATGTTAGGAAGTGCACCAATAAAACACTTTCTCAAATTTAATCGCTGTTGCACATTTTCCAAATATGCAGGTATTTCAGATTTTTCCTTTCTGCCCTTCTGCCCTCACCACAGGGAATGCAGCACAAAGGCCAGCATTTTTTTCATATGAACTTCAGGAGGTGAAATTCAATGACCGAGATACAGTATAATGAATTCTTATTCTGGGCCTGGTGATGACAGTGAGGGAGAAAAGGGAGCATCATATCCAGTCAGCTGTTTCCTATTGACCTAAATATGAACTCACTCTATCCAAGACTCTGATGCTTGAAGTAATGCTGTAGGGTTGTGTGTGTAAGGGAAGCAACTCACAAACATATCAGAACCCTCATTAATGGTATTTTTAGAAACAAATGCATTTCTGCCAGGCTAGCTTATCTTGCAATTGTGGCAAGGGTGAACATAACAATTTCTACCCTCATTGGCTATTTGGTGGAAAATGAGAGCTTGGGAAAATGGAGATCCAATCTATCTGTGGTTAGACACTGAGTGGATCTTTCTGGGCTGGTGTAGCTCAAGTAACGATGGTCACAGTGGCGGCATATTCTCACAAGCGATTCATCCATTTCTGTGAAATGACTAGATGGAGGGAGATGAGGTATTGTTTTTTTTAATACTCTGGCATCTTGAGAGAAAATGAGAAAGGAATTAGAATGAAATTAAAATAACTTTTTTAATTCATTAGTTTACAGCTACTGTACCTGGAGCATAAACAGTATGGTGTATAATGTGTAAGTGTTGGTCAGAAATCTCACACACAGTCTCCCCCTCATATGAGAAAATCTATCAGAGAAAGTGTGGGGCCAACAAGATTGGGCAGGATGCCTCGCACATATCTCCTTCCTCTACTGCCAACAGATTGCACTCCCTGGTGATTTGAGGGAGGAAATTCAGGAACATTTAAGCTTCCTCCTCTAGATAACACTTCCATTGCACATTAAAAATAGTAATATAAATAATAGTCATTTTCCTTGTGTGTTTATATTAATAATTGACATTAATCTAAACCTGCAATAACTGAATACCATTTACTTTGTATGTGGAGTAGGCAATATTGATGTTGTATTAATATCACGATATGAGACTAGATATTGTCTTATATTTGGCTATATCGTAATATGGTAATTGTTGTCTTTTCCTGGTTTTACAGGCTACATTATAGTAAAATGATGTCATTTTCTGAACTTACCAGACTGTTCTAGCTGTTCTATTATTTACCTTTACCCACTAAGTCATTAAATCATTTCTGGAGAATATTTATCAAAAATCTCATTGCCTAAATAACATTTTGTTAAAGCACTAATAGTCAACCACATCGTGATATTTGATTTTCTCTATATCGTCCAGCCCTAATGTGGAGTAGTAGTTTATGGCAGGTTTGTTCTCCATTAACGCTTGAAGGAAAGATATTCTCTTTAGCTTTAGCTAAAAGGCTAAATCTGCTAAATGTGACGCCCTGTTCCACGCTGCTTGCTAACTTTGTCAGCTGTATTCGTGCTGGGAAAGTACGTGGTTTTAGAGGTTTTCTTGCTGAAAACAGGTAACCGTTGTGGGCGAAAAAGGCTTTGAGAGTGGTGAGAGTGAACCAAAACAGTACATTTGCTGAACTTAAATCCAAAACCTGAAAGATGCTATAAAGCTAATTCTCTGTGGGTTCATCACTATGAGCAACCCCTTTCATACTTATTGATTTTAGCAACTTAAACTGAATATATAATAATAATATGGCTGGATGTGCTTTTAGTAATGAGACCATCTTCACTGACTCTATTAGGCACCGTCTGTGCCATTGGGCACTTTGATGTCTCCATCCTGGAAACTACAAGCAAACAAAACATCCTCCGTTTGAATCCACTTCAAACCTTCCCCTTCAAACTGCAGAAGAGAGAAAAACCCTAAACTGCTTACCAAACGGGACCATCTGGAGGCAGTCGTTGGATGATGGGCACTGGAGGACTAAAAGGCTTTGGGGGGGTTGATGAAGGGAAGGCAGACAGAGAAATACAGAGAGCGAGAGAGAAAGCAGAGCAGCTATACGTCTACCAAACCATGTCGTGAGTCCCTTTCTGCAGGCAGGGCGGTAATTACAGAGAGCAGACAGAGAGAGCCTGACTAGGGAAAAAAGCGGAGATACTCCAACTTCTGGGTTGCCGCCCTTGGGCTCTCAACACAACCACAATCAGCCCATCCTTCAGTATAGGCCATGAGAATAGGGTTCCAGATCAGTGCACTAACACACAGTGCCATGGAGGAGGCAGCCATGGGCACAGACGGCGGCAAAGTCCACATCAGGCCAGGTAGGTCAACACAGGCTGGCTTCCACCCCACAAGTACCAGACAGCTGTATAAAGAGTGCGCACAAACCTGATTGTCATTAGACTTGAGGTCGAGTACCCAGTCTAGTTTTCTCTGTGCATCTTTGACGAAACTGCTGACTATACATAATGACAAAATGGCATAAAATTCGCAAACATTAACAAAAAACACCAAAAATATAAAAAATATAAATAAATATACATCCACGACTGTTTTTTTGTTCTTCCATAACCCGGTTGGTATGATCATTAAACAACATGAGTCACCGCTCAAAGCGTCCGGTTCTGCCCCCAATCCCGACTTCTCTAATAAAGCTTTCAGGGCATGGAGTAGAGCGTCGGCTCGCCGTTACCAACTGTCTTGAGCGTTATAAATCATTTCTCATGCCCAGGGAGGCTGTGTCCTTCCACGTGACCTGCAACCTTCACACATCCTCACACAGTCAAACCTTACAACATCACACCAGGGCAGATAAATGAGGTGGGGTGCAGCTCATCCCATCTGTCAAGCTCCTGACATGGAACGATAATCCATAATGCCGGTGTGTGTGGGTAGGCAGAACTATACATTGAAAACAGCTCAAAGTTTGCCGCTAATGGAGAAAGTGGCTGCCTTAATTTACTTAACCCACAGATAGGGTTGGGTACCGAACCCGGTACCTTTACCGGTGTCACTCCCCGATGTGAGTCGAGTGCAGATTTGAGTCACGCATGCGTCACTTTGCGACAAGTAGCCTACAAGATGCTGACGAGAGACTTCTGTAATGTCTATACAGTAAAAATTGACCTATTTAACGAAGTTTGTTCACTGCTGGCTACAAGTTAGCATCAAACACAACAAAAGCTGTCAGTTGAATGGCGTTTTGAGCTAACGTTAGCAATCAAACTGTTATAGGTAGCCAAACGTTTTTGAAATGCCTGCTAGCTTAGCTACAAGTTAGCAATCAAACACAATAAAAGGTTGTCACTTGAATGACATTTTGTGCAATAAAACAACCATGGATGGCAAAAACGTTTTTGAAATGATTTCCATCTTCTGTTATTGTTTGTAATGAGAAAAGTTTATTATTTAATGGAATACACAAATTTCCATATAAACCGTTTAAATCTGAGCATGCGTGACTCAAATCTGCACTCAACTTAAATCGGGGCGTGACAACCAGTACCGACCGAATCATATCAGTACTATCGGAGTATTGGTTCACGTAAAATCACACTGTGCCAAATCTCGGTACCTGAGAGTAAGCACAAGCTTATCCGTCCACTCAGCATATTGACAGAGAGCGCACGTGCGTGCAGATGTGCGGATGGATCAGTCTACATCGTAAGTAACAGCGAGTCACGGCAACGCCGATAATGTGCTCTTGTGTGGTTACAGTTTGTCAAAACTTCACGCAGACACCATTCACTGTGATATGATATTAACGTTGAACCGACAGCGGTCGCGGTGCTGTTGGCGTTACACTTCCTCTGACACGAGCAGGCACAATGGTGGTTTCTATGCCCTGGGGACTGACTTCTTATAGCACCGTTCTGCAACAAGGCAATTCAAAGTGCTTTACATGAAACATTAAAGAGCAATTAAAAACGGTCATAATCAAAATAAAAAAGCCTAAAATATAATAATATATAAATACAAAAATAAAAGTTACACTGAGTAAGAAATTAATTATTCAATTTAATAGGTTGTAGGGACTAGTTTGGGAGGAGAGAGGGAGGGGGTTTATTTTTATTTTTGTTTAATTTCTGTCAAGGTAAAATATTCTAAATAAATAACATAATGCCCTAAGTAAATAGGTTTGGAATTATTTTTACAATTACACTGCATTAAAAATGTTGTGTAATTAGAGGGAAAGTATCGAAAAAAGTATTGTTGGGTACCAAATTCAGGTACTGGTATCGGGACGAGTATTGGTTCAGATGCAAAAGGTACCCAAACCGACACACAGAGGATTTTTTTTCCCATTTAGAAACTATATAAACATTCATAAATTTCATTCATAAATTTCACCACTGGTAATCAAGCTTACTAGTAACCGCAAGTTACTATTGTGCCAGCAAATGGAAAGTCACACAACATTGCACCAGTATTTCTCCTCTGCGACATTTATCAGGGCTCTTCCATTCTTTCCCTCAGCCCTAACTGCAGATTAGAGCTGCAGAGATATGAACTATATGACGTATGATTCCCATTTTCCAGTTCAGGTGTCAAAGCTGTGTAGGTGTTAATGATGAGTGTGTCCAGGGGTGAGAAAGGAAATGCTCCCTGGGGCGGTTCGGCACCGCGCAGCAGGCCACTCTTTCAGGCTGACGTTTTAATCGAGGGAGGGGGCGTGCATTGGAATTATTTATTTTTTACAGTCTGGAGGATAACATTTTTTATAACCAATTTAAAACAGGGTGTTTTTTCCCCTTTTGACTCTGGCCTCCTAATGGCCGTGGTTACTATGTATGAAATGCATGACGTTTGCTCAAATTAATGTGTAACCACTGATAAGTACATGTCTCAGAACACAGTGTCCTAGACAGATTTATTTGTCTGAAGCACTCCCTTCACCACAACAAGAATAGGCTACACAGAAAGAAAGCAACACATCATTACGTATTCCAGGGCCATACGAGACTGCCAGCCAATCGATTGCAAATCCTCAGGTGTCTTTTTATGCCAGCTCTGTAGCTCCAAGCCATTTCACACGTGTCCATGCACACAGCCCAATTCTGAATCCTAACTTTTCATCACTCGCTGAGTTGAGTAAATGAGTTGGTTTCACAGCCAAGAGCAAAAAAGTAGCACAATCCGTCTTCTCAGAGAGGAATCAATGGTGCACTGTGACAAAATATCCATATTTAATTATTCTGCAACTATTCATCATAAACATTCAATGGAAGCTACAGGGTTTACTTTTAAATTCACACTACATAAAACATCAACCATATATGTTCAATTCACAGCATGAGGCCTCACATTCTGTAATACTGATGTCCTTTGAGCTTTTGAAGACCATTATCTGTATGATCCATAAATTACTGTCTGACTCACAGTAAAATATCCCACCTATGAGCTGCAGGGTAATGCCACGCTTGCAGTTTGATTTATTGTCATTTACACTTATTCAGTATTTTCCATAATGACAGCTTCTGTACCATCACCGAGTCATATCAGCTTTTTTCCACACAAATACAGCAATAGCAAGTTAGATCAGTATGTGTGTTCAGGGATTTTTTTCCTTAGCAAAAAAAATATATATATATATATATATATATATATATATATATATATCACTGCGTGCCCTCCCTCCCTCTATCTCCCTCCCTCCCTTGGTGAAGCCCAAGACTGCTGCTAATTGCAAGCCCTGAACCAAACACATGGTGTTAAAAACAGATAACACTGCATGACTGAGAGCCCGTGATGAAAAACATGTCAGAGACAGAATACGTCAGAGAAAATCCCCAGGCCGGAATTGGAGAACTATGTCATTCATCCGTTTCATAAGATGCCTGCAATAACTT
The DNA here is from genome assembly GCA_013375575.1 of Percina caprodes. NCBI lineage: Eukaryota > Metazoa > Chordata > Actinopteri > Perciformes > Percidae > Percina > Percina caprodes. The sequence continues at coordinate 75,924 of JABXJD010000060.1, forward strand.
GGACCAAAGCTCACATGGTAATGAATAACATTATGTTAACATCTCTTGCAGAATAATCAGAGTTTGGCTCTCTGTCTTACATTAAAACCTGGGAGGCTCGAGGCTCTCCAGGAGCCACACAGCAGCTGACTCATAAGCAGTGGTAGCCTCTCACCTCTCCACAGCGCTGCCGCTCCCTGACAGCTTTATGGACACAGAGCACCACCTTTTCTTGTACAAGAGTTGCCTGAATCACCTGACCAGAGCACAAAGTGCAAAAACTATAGCAACTCTACCATAAGACAAGTATCAGACTTCCAGTAAAATGACCTTTGGGGATGTTAAGCAGGACGTGTTCTATATACAGAGCAAAGTAGTGAAGAAAATACAGGACGGTGAGGTAGTGTTTGTTCACTAAGCTGTATCATCTGGGTGTGTTTTAAAAAGCTGCACCTGTTGATTAGAAGTAACTGATTGATTGGTACAGCTAAGGTGTATTTATGATAGCTAGAAATATGAGCTTAGTATTAATTCAATACATTGGCTTTAAATTGACAGCAAGATGCAACATAGTGATGGCAGGGAAACAAGGATGGCTCTGACCTACATGGATGCATGGATGGTAGCCTGAGGCACTGACAACCATTCAGCCATCAAATATCAAACGGCCAGCCATGAGTAATGCATTACCCCGCATCACAGCAGCGGCTGGACCCATGCACAGTGCTCGCCTTCTCACACAGTTGGTTTCAAGTGGAGGTAAATTGTTGTTACCCTCAGCTTACTGCCTATTTTTTAGGAAATTAATAACAAAATGCTGTGCAAAAGTTTCAGTTGAATGCACATTTGCAAGTGTTGGGGAAAAGGGACTTCTGTGTGGTGCTGTGGGGGAGAAGAGCAGACATATGTCTCCTCCAGAGATCAATTAGTTCCTCAGCACAACTCAAGACTTGGAGCAAGTCCAGACTCTGGAGACTGCAACACTTTGCAGTGAGGCATCCAAGAACACTGCCTATTTACTACTGGCTTCGCTGTTCATCAGTCAAGGAAAACTATAGTGATGCCAGAAGGATATTACCGAAAGAATGCTGCAGGAATGATAGGAATATCATTGGAAATGTCAAAATACTGTATGATCAAGATGCCTATGAACTCACTAAAACACACACACACACACACACACACACACACACACACACACACACACACACACACACACACACAGGTGTCTGTATGAATATAACAGTGGTTTCCAAGTTACTGGCACACTGTAGCTACAGACAGGTAAGGGTAACCAGTCAGGCATTTTGATCTACAGCACTCACAATCTAAAGCATCACTGCTACATTGGTACTTGCATTGCTTGTGTTTAAGAAAAAGCTCACATGAGTTAACTGTCAGTGTTGCCGGTGCAATATAATACTGCTCATTCAGAGTTATGGCAGCATAATGATTTTGCTTTGGTCCAGATATGATAAAGTATCGGTGAGGACACATAGTGGAGCCAGTGCCGGTAGTAACACGAGGCTGGATGTCATTCATTTACCCAAGTACCTGTCATCGTAGCAGAAATCGGCGCCCAGAGTGTTGACATACAGGACCAGAGCCACGGCGCTGCACAGCAATTCTGCAAACATTTCTCTGTCTCGCACACACGCGGGGAAATAAAAAAGAAAAGAAAAGAAAAATACACAGTAAAAAAAAAAATAATAATACAAAGATGCGAAGCGAGACAGAGAGAAGCAGCGAATCCCAATCTCGTTTCCCTCTCGGTCCCCTGTCTTTGTCAGGATGTCTCTGCGAAAACAAGTCCGGTCTCTCCCCCCATCATTCTCGGCGAAGTGCATAAAGTGGATAATCCATAAGTCGCTTTCCTTCTAACCCATGTTGGGTCTGAGCTCGAGAGCTTTTACCCGGGTGGGAGTTGGGCAGGAAACAAAACCCGAGCAGCGTTTAAGTGAATCCGTGACAGCGAACCGCGCGCCTCGCCGACACGGAGGACGATCAGCGCTCTGATGCTCAGCGGCCCCGGCCGCCCGCTGCTGGATAATCAGCTCTCCGAGTCAGCCTCAGAGGCATCTGCAACTTCCGGTTGGACTTTCAAAATAAGGCTTGCTGATTAAAGTTACATTTTACGAGCAATGGCCTACTAGTGATTAGAAGTGGGAATCACCAGACGCCTCCCGATACAATATCAGCCCGATACTTATGCCACGATACGATATTATTGCGATTTTAAACATATTGCAATATTCTGCTATATATTGCAGTTTATAACCATTTTTCCAACTTCTGATTCTTCTCAATTTCAAATGACGTTCCCAAAAGGAAACTTTGTCAGCATCTGTTTTATCTAAAAAGATAAATTTCTCTGTTTGTTCATATCACTTCAATTTTATTGCTGAAAAATGTGATTGTCAAGCCGACAAACTGACCAACACACATATAATAAAAGATCAATACTTGGCGCCTGTGTATTGATACAGTATTGCCACTGAAAATATTGCGATACTATGCTGTATCGATTTCCCCCCCCCAGCCCTACTAGTGCTATGGTATGACAAAGTTTTGTATAGCACAAATATCATATAAATTAGGACAGACCAAATATTGTGTTACTAGCCCCAAATCGTTGGCTGTCTGCAATGACTGTAAGTACATTTCCCAATACTTATTGTTATGACTGAACTCTTCCATTATTCACTATTATTCCGGAATAGGAATACTTCATGTTGCCGCTGCATTTAAAACAGCCAATGATCCACTTCTGCATTAACTGATCTTTGATTATTTACATTTTGTTATGTGATATTTTCATCTCAAAGAGCAATTAGTAAAAATAGGTTACATAGATTAAATGTATTAATATGAGTTTATCTATATTACAGCTTCTATAGTCAATTTTCTCTTGATTTATAATAAAGCTACAACTAGTGCTTTAAACTGAGATGCATCTGCTTCACTTCCGCCTCTGCTCTTGGTGTCTCTGGTTAATTGACAGTCGTAATCCAAACGCATGTGGTTAGGAGTTGGAGCGCATGCGCACTGTCCCTCCTCCGGAGATGGGGATAAATCACACTACATGATGCTGAGAGTCGTTGGTAAGGGTCATTTACTACCACTAACAGTAGTCCATAACATGGAGGTGGTCCTCAGAGTGACGTTCAGGGACATGTAGGAGTAATTCAGGTTGGTTGGCTACTTTGGTTTCTCCGAGCATTCATGCATATCATAAATATTTTGTTTAATTTGACTATTATTTAATTGCCCAGGGGTTACCACCTTAATGAATGTAATGTTATTTCAATCAGAGATGTCACTCTCCTCATCTACGAACAGCTGCATAGTGTACATTATGGTATATAGGCTGTTTGGTATCTCTTATTCCTTCATTGGGATGCATACTAATTACACAACAAAGCTATATAAAGTACAGGCTGCTGTTAAATCATCTTTAAATCAACTGATTATAACTTATTCTGATTATGACATGGCTTTAATAATCTAAATATAAGTGATCACAGCTGCAGAAAACAGCAAAAGGGACATTGTGTGTATGTGCTTTGATTTCTGTTCATTGAAAAAAAGGCTAGTTTTGGCTGCTTTTTATAGCAATCATAGATTTGTGATTGAACTTCTGTCAGTCCACTGACTCGATTAGGCTTGAGTAGAGAGCACATTGATGAAAAAAGAAGTAATAAATAAATAAAAGAGTGGTTGTCCGATTAAATCATAAAGGGAAAAAAAACTTTTTATTTTACTTGATGTGAAGAATACAGAATGTGACATGTTCATCATACTTGCTACTAAAAGTCTCGTCACTGTCATATGCAGGAATTGCTTTCCATTGCTTTAGGCCTCAACAATGAGAACATTATACATTATGCATTACTGCATTATAACTGGCCCCACAGTGACCAGTAGAGGGCTCACAGTGCATGATGTCTGTGGGGAGAAAGTACAACTCACATTCTCATTACTTCAGTCTCTGTTGTACAACACATTGTCTTTAAACAAAAAAATAACAAATTCTCTCATTTATTATCCAATTATTATCTCATTGTTTCAAAATGAAAAGTAACTACAATGTCTGGTTATTATTATACTTCTCTAGTTTGAATCATCAATTTCTGAATGAACAACATGTGTCAATTTCCAAAAACATTATACATCACATTCAAATCAAAGTATTCCACTGGTCACGACTGTTAAAATGTTCTTGGATTTGCTTCCATATGGAGGATATTGCAAAATATAAAAAATTAAGAGACCAGCAGCATAGAAAGGAGAGAAAAAAGAACAATTGTAAAAGTGCTCCACAGACAAAGCATGTAGCCTGGCCCACTGCTTATTGATTCAGGGTTGCTTCAATAGACAGAGCCCATCTGTCGGAGCGGACGTCACTGTAGCCTTTCACAGGACAGCAGCAGAACATTACGATGTAACACATTTCAGGAATTAATTAGACTCATCACAGCAACTGGCACAAGGTTTTTTGCTTCTGGTCTACGATTCACTGAGGACTGATTTAAATAATCCAACCCTGTTTCCAGATCAGGTTCAAAGCCTGACACACATGCTACAAAGTCTCACTGTTGCTTGTGCTTTTTAATCCACCACTGGCAGAAACCGCAACTACATTCTGTCCTGTGGTTCCCCAATGGTTAGCACTGTGGCCTCACAGCAAGAAGGTTCTGGGTTCGTTCCAGGCCTTTCTGTGTGGAGTTTGTATGTTCTCCCCATGTTTGCGCGGGTTTCCTACGGCTTCTCCGGTTTCCCCCACCATCAAAAAACATGTACTAGGTTCTCCAGCCACTGGCTCAGATCTGGAGTTGGGATGGGTTAAATGCAGAGAATGAGTTTATTTTAGTCTACATTTATGTATGTCTATGTGACATAAAGTACCTTTACCTTTACCTATGCACCTTATACATCCCCTTTTGCCTTTTTGAACTTTTTTCTTTTTTGAACTTTGCATATACCTATGTATGTATAATAATAATAATAATAATGTATACTTTATTAATCCCACAATTTATGTTGTTATTAACACACATTACACAGCCTGAATTACACACACATGCTTGGTACCTATACATGCACTAATGGAGAGACGTCAGAGTGAGGAAAGGCGCCCCGAGCCCATGGAAAGGTGCCCCGAGGTAGCTGGAGAAGTGAACTGGCACCTCTCCAGCTACCAGTCCACCACCATACTTTGGTCCGAATGGGGACTTGAACCAGCAACCGTCTGGTTCCCAACCCAACTCCCTACGAACTGAGCTACTGCCACCCATGTATGTATGTGTATGTACGTATGTATGCATGTATGTATATATGTAAGTATGTACATGTGTATATGTTAGTATATATGAATGTATATATGTACTTTATGCATGTATGTATGTATGTATGTATGTATGTATGTATGTACTGTATGTTTGTATGAATGTATGTATGTATGTATGTATGTATGTATGTATGTATGTATGTATGTATGTACTGTATGTATGTATGTATGTATGTATGTATGTATGTATGTATGTATGTATGTATGTATGTATGTATGTATGTATGTATGTATGTATGTATGTATGTATGTATGTATGTATGTATGTATGTATGTATGTATGTATGTATGTATGTATGTATGTATGTATGTATGTATGTATGTATGTATGTATGTATGTATGTATGTATGTATGTATGTATGTATGTATGTATGTATGATGTATGTATGTATGTATGTATGTATGTATGTATGTATGTATGTATGTATGTATGTATGTATGTCTATATATATATGTATTTATGTATGTATGTATGTCCTATATGCATGTATGTATGTATGTATGTATGTTATTAGTATATATATATATATATATATATATATATATATATATTTATATATAATTGTTTTAATGTATGCCCACAAAAGCAAATTCCTAGTACTGTAAGTACTTACCTGGCAATAAATCTATTTCTGATTCTGATTCTATATTTACTCTAATATTGCAATTAAGGTACTTTGAGGTACAAGTACTACCTGATTATTTTCATTTGATGCCACTTCTACTTTTTTTACTTTACTTTTATTTTAGTTTTTACTCCACCTCATTAATTTGCAAGTTATAGTTCCTTCACTAGAGCTGAAACCTTTTAATTTTCTTCCTAAAAAAGACTAGTTGATTGACCAAAATGAATTGACTAGCTATTTTGAGCATCAATTCATAAGATAAGTCAATTTTCAAGCAAAAACACCAAACATGTCTGACTTCCTATAGTTGTAGTTCATCATTTATAAGAATGCACTTTTCTTTGTCATGTGTAATAGTGTGATGAATATCTTTATGTTTTTGACATTTGGTTTACATTTTTTACAGCAAGGGATTCATTGATGAGTGTCAGCTGCAGCTGTATATTTGACAAGATTAAGACATTACATACAAAACATGTGGAGAGCTTATAAAATATCAGTAGAGGAGGAAGTATTCAGATACTTTACTCAAGTAAAACAAAATACCCCATGCACCTGCATTGAAAATGTTTGCATTTGCGTAAAAGTGTTGAATGCCTAAAAATGGCCCATGACTGTTATCATATTATATTTTATCTCATTGAATTATTGTTACTGATGCATCTGCAGCGCTGTTGTTGTCTAATTCCCAGAATTATGCAGTTTACTGTCATGTAAGATGAGGAAAAGCAGTACATCCTGACATTTGAGAAGCTAGAACCATGACATGTTGACTCAAAAATGAATCGGAAATCAGTCAATGTACTAATTCATCAATCATGTCAAGTGCTTTTATATAGAATTTCATTGTATGTAAAATCTTATTCTGAAAAGCTGCTGAATATTTGTATATTTACCTCTGAGTATAAAGTGTCAATAATCAAGTAAAGTATAAGTACTCAGCATTAGCTTCATCCTGACCAAACACAGCATTAAAATCCTGCTTACATAATGCATTGGCAATAATAATAATAATAATAATAATAATAATAATAATAATAATAATAATTTTAATACACATAATATTAACACTCACCACTCACCATTTCTGTTGCATAGTGATACTTTACATTTAGCTATTAATACTTATTTTAACTTATAAAAGAGTATTTATAATTTGCAATGTATTTACATTGTGTTATAGCTACTTTTACATATATACTCAATAACACCTGTGTGATCTGTGTGATAAATATTGTTTTTTTAAAGTATTTATATTGGATTTTTGCGAGGGAATCATGGGGACTGAACATCATGAAGATACGTTCTCAGCTTCACACATGTAAAGTGGCCACCAAAGTGAAAACACGTGTACGTGTGTGGGTGAAGGAGAGAAAAGAGGGTGTGCTGGGGGGGGGGGCTTTTGCCTGATGTGTGTGACAGAGGAAGACCTCCCTGAATGTCTTTGGATCCTGGACGGTTTGAAAGAATTACAGGGACACTGCTTTGGCTGTTAGATAATTGTGGGTTCAGACCCATGTCTGAGGGCCAAATCACTTCTGCATGGAAAAAAAAGCAAAGAGGAAACGCGAGTGTGGTTAAACAGAAAGTGATGCTTAACGCAGACTCTCCTAAGTATGGCTTTGCACGAAGCCAAGAGGCTTTATCGACTTTGTGGGTGTTTTGGAGGGACTGACGTTCAGCAGACTATCATGCAAGATGTGTGATGGGTCCCCTCACGTTTCTGCTTTTCAACCTGTACCCCAAAAGAGACTTTCCAGCAATCAGGAAAAACATGAGATCATTAGTTTGTCACTGTGAATATTCATCTCGAAGCAGCTTACTCAGCAGTAAACTATCACAAGTAAATTACTTTTCACTTCAGACTTGATGGCGCAGTCAGAGATAATGTGTCCATGACGGACAGATCAAGTGGAGGTAGAAGAAGCATGTGTCCGTCAAGCAAGACGCAGTGGCATTCCCATTAATATAATTAGTCTGTTTTTCATTAGGGAGTTTGCCAGTCAATCCATGTGGCAGGTCCATTAACTGTGACAGGGCTGGAGGAGGACGACGTTTGATGGACTTTCTGCTGTTGAGAGGAAAGGTCTTGGGAGATTCAAACTGCCTGGTTGTGGGACATGAGGACGATTACATTGAACCTAGTCCCTCTAAGATATATATATGGAGATAACATACATCCTCCACTCCACCACATTTCAGTATGCAATGATGCGTAGAGAGCAACATATCCAATTTAAAAAGCAATTAAATTGTGAGCATAGCAGCTGGGTGCTTTGTATCATCAAAGCACCCAGCTGCAGCATGCTGTTCTCTCTCAGGTTGTACCTGCCTAAATCACTGGTAGAATACATAACCCATGGTTCTTTGGCTGTACCCCTATTTTGCCCCTGCAACTAACCACCAAAATCTCCCATCAAGCAGAGTCTGCGTCTTGCTTTGAACCCCGACGCCCCCTGCAGCGGCAGCCACGCTGCTGTCTCTCTCACAAGTCTGAGCAGAGAGGCAAAGTCTTGAGGCGAGGAAGGGAACCAAGTCTTTTTCTCTTTTAAGTCCAAAGTTCTGAGGTGGATTCTTGCTATTTGCCCAAATGAAAGCAAGCTGGAGTTGGTAAGCCATAGATGAATGACTTTGATTTTTTATTTTCATTTACCCACACATCATCCACCACCTCAAGTGATAAGTATAGGAGAGAATGTAGCATTTATTTGCACTGTTAACCTTTTACATGCAATGTGACGCTCAGAAGGATCAATGCACAGCATCAGAAATTAAGTTTCAATAGCCAGAGGGAGGAAGGTGATAGGTAATGACACAAAGACAGAGAGAACGGAGAACAATAAAAACTGCTTGCAAGAACTGAAAAACAACGAATCATCTCCAAAATGAACTGTTTCTATGGTGCATTTCAACACGTTGTGTGAAACCAGTTATATTAAATTAGTTCATTTAAATGTAACTTTTGTCATCATTAGCAATGGAGGCTTGAGTAACTTTAAATTCTTTTTTGATTAAGCACCAAGAAAATGCCAACCCAACAGCAGCTTGCTATAAATTAAAACAATAGATCTCAAAGTAAAGTTAAGCTGGGACTCAGCTTGGCCAAGAACTCCCATCTGTTTATGCTATACAGACAGGCATTGTCAGAGGAATGCTGTGGCTTTCTTTCAGAATGTTTCCTGTTAACCTAAGGAAAGGGGATAACTGCAACTGATCAGGAGATCATTGTGGTGGTGGTGGTGGTGGTGGTGGCATGCTTCCCACAAGTGTATGGATAACTCCGCCAGCCCATTAGTGTCCTGCCAGCCGCACACCGCCCTATGTCCTTTTCAGCACGGTCACAGACACAGGAGCACTCGTTCTCATCTGCATAATAAAATTACCCGGAGCAAGGTCTTTCCACGGATGAATCAACGTCTCCACTCCAGAGACAATTGCTGAAACCTCTGTTATTTTGAACCTCTTTGCCTCTATAACCCACACTCCACTGCACATTAGAGCTGTGTGGATTCATACCGAATCCTTCTATAACCTTTAAAAGCAACATAAATTTATCTGACTGCCTTTTTTCTAAAGAGCACAATGACCCTCTGCTGGAGTAAGCTTTGTTTTTGCTTCAGAATGTCCTGCAGATATTGAATGCAGCCACATATACGGTACTGATTTTCTTGGAAGTTGACTTCCTGTTCTATCCCTCAACAAAGAGTCAATAAAACTCTGCCTTGGTCCGTGAATAAGTGAAATAAAACATAGAGATTGTTGAAACACAAGAAAAAGGAATGTTTTAAAGGTGCCCTGCCACACGCATTTCATTACTTTGTGGTAAAGTCTGAAGTTCTACCATGTAAAAAACACCTTAGTTACCTTGGTTACCTTGTTTCAAGCCATTCTACAATGGTATAGAAAGCATGCAGGAAGACTCAGCTCAATTTGTGCCAGTTCTCATTAATATTCAACAAGCTAAGCTGCTTGACTCTGATTGGCTAACAGCTAGCGAATGAGAGCCTGGCTATCAGCGTCCTTTACCCAGCGCAACTGGACGAGCTCATGAATAGTAATGAGCTCAGACAACATGACGTCAGACTGACCAGCTTTTGTAATTGGCCTGATTTCTCCTCTTATTTCTTTTCAGTGGCTAGAGCTGACAGAGGAGGTAGCAGTTCATTTTCACATTCATGACACAAACACATATGGACCTAATATATTTCAAAAAATTCAAGTAAAAAGTGTTTTGTATGGCAGGGTACCTTTAAGTAATACTCAAAATGCAAGTGGTTGATGGTTTTCTGTGAAACTGTTTGATCTGTAGCAATGTAAAACCTTTTAATGAGACCCAATGCACTGCTTAGGCTTATCCAGCTCATCTCTCCGAGAGCCCATAAATATGTTCAATGAGAGGATGTTTATGTTTTACTGTAATGAACACACAGCTCCCTGAATCTGTCCCAGCAACCTGAGCAGGCTGTGATTCCCAGAGAGCTGGATGTGTGAGTGTGTGTGTGCTATGGTGCCAGAAAGACAGGTTGTGTGTGTCTGGATGTTTTGCACACACACATAAAGCATGTGTCTTTTATAAGAGTTTGTGTTTACACATCCATCCCAATGTATTTTTATTTTTTTATGTGTACAATTTGGTCCTGAGCCTGGCTCTGACGAGAAGCACAGCTGATCTGGGTTAATGTGTTCTGCAGAGGATTGGAAAAGAGAGGCGAGTCGAGGGAGCCTTTAAATGTCAGCTCCGGTCTCCTCTGCCTGCTCCTCCTGCTCCCAGCCTCCACTCCTCTGGAGAGAGGAGGGCTAACTACGAACGAAGGTCTTGCTGATGAGGAATTGCTTATTTTTTGATGTCATGTCTCGAGACTGAGTTAGACAGAATTACATGGTCGACTCGCCGGTCATAAGTCTCTTGGCTCAGCTGCAAATTGGCAGAAGTTTGAAGGAGAGGCTTTTTCTGCAGATGACAACCAGAGGAAGGAAACAAGGGAGCGGGTTAATGACTGCCATGTTACTGAAATTACCATCAAGAAAAAAAGCCTTTTAAAATTTTTACAACAAGCTTCTTCTTCTTTATTTTTTTACAGCAGTCATAGGAGGAAAAGCACAGGATGTATCCCAACGTGCCAGAAAACAGAACTGAGACAAAGTAAATATTAGACCAGAAACACAACTCTAAATGAATGCTAAAGTAGCTGAAGTCTGGTGATGTTTGCCCTACACTGTATGTCAGTGTTGGGATTACAGCTTTTTCCTGGTCCCCCAGTGGCTAGAAAGGGTGATAGGTGTAAACCGAACACTGGGTATCCTGCTCTGTCTTTGAGAAAATTAAAGCTCAGATGGGCCGATCTGGAATCTAGGAATCTATGAGGTCATAAGGGGCAAGGTTACCTCCCTTTTCTCTGCTTTGCCCGCCCAGAGAATTTGGCCCGCCCCTGAGAGAGAGACATCATGGCTTTCAAATGAGCAGAGTGACAGTTGGTTAAGGCCACACCCTCACTCTCGACCTTGCCCCCCCCTACCTTTGTGCCAGAGAGGTCCAACCAACTTTGTCGTACAGTGCACAGTAGTGACTGGATCTGAGTGCAGAGTGATATACTGAGTCCAGGGGTTTGAGAGCTGTAGAGAGTGATATAAACTCAGAACAGCCATAGATGCTTTCTCAGGGTACTCACAGAAAGTTAATTGAATTGCGTGAATTACCGGAGGCCGAAGAGGTTTTATTGTCTGCCAATTATCAGTCAAATTCATTTTTATCAAGATGTTCTCCTGAATGTCATTAGAATAGAAAAAACAGCTTAGCCTGCAGACTTTGCACATCAAATCAAACTCAAATGTGAACCGCTCAGAGTGGTTGCACGGTGTGCCTTACATCAGCAATAATTCCTCCGTCGGTGCACTCCTACGCTGTAAACATGCTGTTTGATTTATAGTGGGGTGAGCACATAGTGAAGAGTGACTAGTCACCGAATGCTAATGTGCCAAAGTTAAGCCTTGCATGCAAATGTCTTCCCCCTCTCGCCTTTGCCAACCCACTTCCCGCACAAGTCCTCTTTCTATCCTCTTTTTCTCTTTTGCGCCCGCTCTCCTGCTCTGGCTGTCGCTCTGACTTACTTCTCCTGCTCTCTCTCGGGAGACAACGGGCTGTTGACAAATTGTTGTTGGGCCTCTGTGATGCTTTCTACGCAGTTGAATAGTTTCATTGGTTAAGAAATGAAAAGCAATTGGCTCCAACATTTTCCTTTGTTCTTCTTCTGCTTTGTTTTCTCCTCTAGCTCCTGTAGTGTTATAGTGCAGAGCCAAAATATTCACATGGTGTCTCAGCGTTGAAGTGGAGTCACACACCAGGATGTCAGACTGGGTTGATATGGGGGAGACACACTCAACTCTGTGAACAGAACGACACAGGCTGTAATTTGTCCATATAATGTGGTCTAGGGGATTATGTACTATTATACATCTGAGGAAACCCACATCTTTTACACTGGTAATAACGTCATTACATGAACGAAAGAACAGAGACGAGTGTCATCAGAGACAAACAAGTGGGATAAAGGACATCACGCAGAAATGTTCAAATATCAGCTGTTTTTCTTCTAAATACTTAATGATTTTCATGTGTTCTAGCTTTAATTCTGGGATTTTTCTGACATATTGCAGTGGTTTTGTGTTCTCCTTGTTGGCATGAATTTACACTATCTATGTAATGCATACTACTCAGGGCCCCGATTGAACATTACATGCTATGATACCAACTGAATGTGTTGTTCAGAGATCAAAGTAAAAAGCAGTGCCAAATTCAACTAAACAGATGTGACATATGACATTGTGCTCCACTAGAACTGCTCATAGCTATTGTGGACCATGATGACAGATCTCAGGCCCTGGTTGACTAACTTGTTCTCCTTCTTGCCTCCCTGGATCCACTGCTTCAGCAGGTATTCATAGTAGCTGTATATACTCTGGCTCCCAGTGCATGGATTCCTTGTTGGATAAACTGTTCATTTTTTGTGTGCATTGGCATGAAACCATCCAGCTTGCCACATCTGACATTAACATGCGTCTTGGGTGATCCAATCACAAGTGGACAGCTGTAAGTATGTGTCCATACATAGCACCCATGTGTCTTCAGTGACCAGTTGTGATCGGATTTCACTTCCCTGTTCAATATAAGAAATAAACATGTTACCCGCAGGAGGCAGCAATGCACTTCCCGTGCAAGGTCTGCCATAAGTTCATGGAAGAAGAAAAAATCAAAACAATACAGACTGGGTATTTTCCAAGGGCGTAATGCTCAGATGTGAACAGTTTACGGCATAACGCGTCATATCCAATGACAGTTGAGTCAAAGCAGCTCTGGTCGAGTGCAGATGTTGGTTGCGTATGCTCAGATTTAAATAGTTTACGACATAACTGTGAAATTGGGAAATCCATGAAAAAAAAAACTTTTCTCATTACAAACAATAACAGAACATGGGAATCATTTCTGCAATGTTTTAGCTATCGATCTATGATTGTTTGATTGCTAGTGTTAGCTCAAAACCCCATTCAACTGACAGCCTTTGTTGTGTTTGATGCTAACTTGTAGCCAGCAGTGAACAAACTTGGTTAAGTAGGTCCATTTTTACTGTATTGACATTACAAAAGTCTCTCGTTAGTATCTTGTGTGCTACTTGTTGCAAAATGCACTCTCCTCACATTGGGCAGTGACAGCCTCAACTCTCTAAACGTAGCTCTATATGGCGCCAGATTGATATATATATATTAATAAGCCATCACCTTCCATTAGCATCCCATTGACTGACATTCATTTTAGTCGCCACTTTGACAGCCTACACACAGTCTTGTAAAAAGTACTTGAAAGCAGTATTTGAGTAAAAGTACATGTATATTTTACCAGAAAATGACTTTGGTAGAAGTTAAAGTCCCCTTTTAGAATATCAGTTAAAGTCTTAAAGTATGTGATATTTACTGTTCTTAAAGTGCTCATATTATTCTTATTTTCAGGTTGATAATTGTATTTAGAGGTTATGTCAGAATAAGTTTACATAGTTTAATTTTCAAAAGGCACTGTATTGTTGATGCACTGCACATTGCTGCAGCTCCTCTTTTCACCCTGTGTGTTGAGCGCTCTGTTTTTAGCTGTCACTATTCTTCTATTCCATCTTTGTTGGGAGTGACAATGCGCAGTATCTAGGTAAAGATTACTAGCCAGTCAGAAGCAGAAGAATGAGAGCGTGCCACGCTAGCAGCTAGGCGAGCATTATAAAGGTTATAAAATGTGTTACAAATGTGTTACAAAGTGAAAACAGTCATCACGGAAGTAAAGGCTGGACTACAATAGAGCTGTTTGTAGCAGTTTGTGAACAGTGTTTTCTGTTGGAGATGGTAAGTGCCTTTGGGGGAGACTTTGGGCCTTTTCACTTTATGAACCTATTACATGCACAAAAAAAGATATATAACACAATAAATGAAAGGGAAAAATCCAAAAAGCATAATATGAGCACACAAGTATCAAAAGCAATTTTGTACTTAATTATTAGAAGTAAAAGTAAAAAAAAAACTTTGATTATGAACTTCATGGCCAAAGGTGTATAACGTTATCTTCAGCACCATTGGTCATTGTCTGTCACTTTGGTGGCCGAGCATATACCAGGTGCTTCCATGACACTATTAGTCATTATGCTTCCTCCTCTTCTTTAGTTATGGCCTATGTTATGTTTTTTTCTTTTTTACAGCAGGCATTACGTCACCAACTGGAATGGAGCATGCATTAACTTAATAATTCGCCAAACCTGCTTTTTTCCAGTGTAAATTTCTTCTGATTTTATTTTGTAGTAACGAGTAACTAGGATGTTAGGAAAAAGGTAGTGGAAAGTAAGTCTACACTTTATTTAGAAAATGCAGTGGAGTAAAAGTAAAAGTTTCAGGAAATATACAGATATATATAAAGTACAGATATGGGAAAGTTGTACAACAGTACAGTAAGTATTTGTACAAAGTGTTGAAATTTTATGAGTGTTTTACAACACTGCCTACACATGGTCTGTGTTAAAGCCATGGGGTGCTGTAGGGCGCTGAGCAAAGAGAGGCAAAGTGAAGCGCAGGTATACATTGCCATTGCTTCTGGAATTGGTTGCGCTTTGAAAGCGATGAGGTCAAAGTTTCTTTTAAATTATTTTGTTGGCATTTTAGGCCTTTATTTGATAGGAAATTTTAGACATGAAAGGGGAGAAAGAGAGGGGAGTGGCATGCAGCAGCCCAGTCTCATGGCAGTTTGCGTAATGGTGACGTTCTATTGATCAGTGTTCTGGGACACAATTTTCTCGTTTTGTTTGTGGTGGTGAGCATGAATTCTAAAGTAACGTTTTTCAATGAGATGCACCTTTTTTGATAACAGCACGATTATGGTAGTTAGTAGTATTGAAAAGTCGAAAATCCGTGTAAGGAGATTGGAAGTGATGGTGGATGGGTCAAACAACACAGGACTTTCACCCCGGAGACCGGAGATTGCGTCCCGCGTCTGACGGTTCCTTTCCCCGTTGCTCTTTTCCTTACCTCTTAACAAAGGTCACATCACTGGAGCTATTTTTATTGACTTTCATAAAACTTTTGATACAGTGGACCATCAGATCTTGCTTGATAAATTTCACTCATTTAATTTTTCTTCATGTGTGATAGAAAGGCTTTTGTCCTACCTAACGAACAGGTTGCAAGCTGTCAAAATAAATCATTCAACATCCTAACCCTTAATCTCGGATATGGGCATTCTACAAGGCAGCATTCTTGGACCCTTACTTTTTCTTTTATACATAAATATTTTCCCTCAAGTGTGTAATCATTCAAAATGTCTACTGGATGCTGATGATACTGTGATTTTTCTCTCTGATTCAAATCTCAATGTCATAAATTCCAAATTTTAACCATTTAACCATTATAACACTGTTGCGTCCCCCAGAGACTGCCGATTGTGTCCTGGCGGCTGCCTTTCTCCGTTGTACTTTTCCTAACAACAACCGTCCCATTGTTGTAGCGCTTCCCACGTGTGGCGGTCCGTCCGCCGGTGTGTGGCATTTCATTTCCCCGTTGTTGTGTCCCCCAGAGACCGCCGATCGTGTCCCAGCAGCCAATGTTCATTTCACAAAATAAACGAGAAAATCGTACTGTTGACGAATAAATGAATCAAAATAACGTGACCGTTTCACGAACTGCCGTGAGACCGGATTACGTGCAGCAAAGGGCTGTAGGTCGGAATTGAACCTTCATAACAAGGTAAAACCAGAAACCTTTGCATTCGTTAAAGATGTCATCAACGTAAAACGACTAAATCGTATCTCACATCTCTGCTCCACGATGTGTTCTTATAAAACAAGCTGACTACAACAGCACATGGACTGCAGTCGTGTTTGCCAGCGCAAGGAATGCAAGGCAAAGAGATGATAGATACTAAACAAAGCCTGAGCACAATACCACAACACCACAAGCAAACTCTACATATTTTCCGTCAAATGTCATAAAATTGGATTTATATGTTGCATATAGAACATAGAACAACGTCTGTCAGGCCCAATGTACATGGACAGTGAGACGATTTCATGTGATCGGCCAGCTAAAAAAATGAATACATGTTTTTTTCTTTCTTTTAGAAAACTAAGCATGTGTTTTTCAACTCAGTCTCTTGTTTTTTTGGCATATCACAGAGCTCTTAACTGAATGTTACAGCAGGCTATTTTCCACCATCATAATTTTTGTTTTTCACTGAAAAAAAAATTGGGTGCAGCAGATGTTGTTTGCCACTGATTGCCATTATTCCCACTGCCCAAAGCAGTCCATCTTGAGCCAATGTTTAAAAATGAAAATCCTCTTTTGCATGAACCCCTAGAGAAGATATTAGATGGTACTGTGGTGTACTTCCAGCATACTGATGTGATAAGTGCAGTAGCCCATTATTGTTAATCAGCTCTGAATCAGTGACATGCAGTAACACTGTAAAAGAGAGAGCGTATTTGAAAGCGCACAGTCCGTACACAGACTCCATCGCCGAAGCCTGGGAGATAATAAGCAGAGAAAAACTCCAACTCCCATATGAAATTACAGAGAATGCTCTGATACTTCAGCTCGGCAGCCTCATATCACAAAAAAGGACATTGATAATTCCCCCACACGCATTACGATGTCTTTTGTCCTCGCTGTGCTTCAGGCGCCAAGATATTTCAAACTGTTTATATCGTCAACTAGGATTATATGGACCCTTTGCTCTGCAATTGCACCACACTCCCCTGTGATATAGGATACAGTGCCACTGAGGCTCTAATGGGCCCTTTAATCTGCACATCCTTTCAGCAGTGCAGCCAGGCGCGGCAGACATGGGTGGGGACAGATGTGGAGGATGTTGGGCAAAATATTTTGACTGGTGATAAACAGTGCCTTGATAATGTTTGGACATTTTTCTGCAACATTTGAATTTGAGTTTATTTTTGTCCTGGACATCTGGAAGCAATTCAAGAAAGAATTGTAATTTGTTTTTTGTACTGCAATGTTTTTTTTTTAAATTCTTTTTTGTCAATTTAATGTTTTAATGTGTTTTAATAAATTGTGCAACTTGTACGCACACACATCCCCCTACAACTCTCCTTTAAAGGTTACATTCCATGCCAACAGTATGAATGTGCAACAGGAACGCACATAACGTGACATTTTGAGTCACCTAAGTGAATTGCCCACATGGTGATGGTAAGTGCCTTTGGGGGAGACTTTGGGCCTTGGTCACATTAGGGAATTTCCCTGCCACTCAGAAAGACCAAACCTCTTTAACTGTATGTCTGGAGGATTTTATTCTTACCATAAACCACTAGAAAGCTTCTGATCTTGCAATCAGCACATTTTAGACACAAAGGCACTGATGGAAACACATTTGCTATTGTTTTAAACAGATCGTTGTCAGCTCAAAACATTATCTGTCAATTGCCGTCCATCAACACCCGCCAGGTCTGGATTTCTTACAGAACGGCTGTGCTGTGTTTTCAAGGTGTAGTGCATGATCCGCCGTGAGCACGGTCTATTTTATTTTGAAAATCTTTTTTCGGATTTTTTATTTTGTTTCTGTGCTCGACTTCCTGTTATGCCGTGTGGCATATTGCTGTGGAGCTCTCCGGCGTCCGGCAAAAATAGAAGCTCTGCAGTCAGTGGAAATACACACATTGACTTTAATAGAAACCGAACGACTCCGCCGACGTTCCAGAGCGGATCTGCAGACGATCCGCAACCGGTGGAAATTAGGAGTCAGAGAGTTTGCATTTGTCCTTTGAATGCTTTACTGTAGAAATGCACCTGTCCCTCAACACATTCACTTAAGAATGCAGAAGGACTTCTTTCATATGAGATGACATATTTCTCCTTTAATGTTGGAAGCCGTGCAACCAGACCCTATTTTATAGAGGAAACAGTAGGACCTTAACATTGAATGTGAGTTATTGGATCCACTCCTATCCTCCTGTGTTATGATGATGTTCGTGTCTCACTAAACCCACGCAGATGCACTGATAATGACTCTCCACACCTTAAAAAGGCCTGTTACTGTTAACAAATCATTTTTCATCATAACCCTCCTTAGAGATATAGGACTGGTGTATATGCTTTGTCTGGATTTGGTTCTTTCCCGTTATGTGGTTGCCGATTCCATTTGTACTGCGATTTTCAGTTGTTGCGTTTTATTTTATTTTCATCCTTAAACAAAAGAAAAATTTGAATAATATAGATATGAGACATTTCTAATATTTTTTTTCTAAAAAGAATGCACATCATGTGTCAGTCAGTCTGACATTTATTTCCTTGGTAAAGAAGTACATAACATGTATTGTCTGCACTTTCTGCTTTGGCTCTGTTTTTGCTGGATATGATGCAGTCCCCGTCAGCAATACTAAACAGAAAATATTTCTGTGAATCATTGGTAAGAACATAAAAAATATAGATTCTAGGGAAAAATCACGATACGCAGGTGATCAACCCCTATTACATATTAAAAAATATTATAACATTGAAAAACTAGCTCTGAGGATGTCCAGCTGGGAGGAGGCCTCGGAGAAGATCCCAGGACTATATGTAGGTGGAGACATTATATCGGCACCCTGGCCTGGGAACGCCTCGGGATCCCCCGGTAACAGCTGATTAATGGGGCTCGGGAAAGGGAAGGGAAGTTTAGGGTGCCCTGCTGAAGCTGCTGCCCCCGTGACCCGACCCCAGTAAAGTGGTTCAAGATGAGTGAATATGCGTGAGAGACTATTGAGTAGCATTATGGGAATTGTAGGATCCAGCATTTTGGAGCTGCGTTAACATACAAGACTTTCAAGCCAGGGAGTTTGCTTCCTGGGGAAAACGAAAGACTTTCACCCCGGAAATATGTGTGTTCTTTGGGAATGTTTTAATACAAACCATGATCTTTTCCTCAACCTAACTAGTTGCTCACTTTTTCTTGCCTAAATTGATCTCCTAGTTTTTATATAATATAATCATTTTAGCGTGCATAACTTTTCCTACAATATCATCAATCACAAACCCGTTAATGAGAATGAGTCATCACTATAGAGTTCCAAGTCTGGAAGTTGAACAGGCAGGAAACACACATACAAGCACGTGAGTCTATTTACTTTTGGCCAAGTTGTGTAATGTTGTGTTAGGAGGGCTTCATGTTGGAGCCTCAACCCGGTGCTCCTCCCTGGCCAGTTGTTCCTCTTCTCATCATTGTTACTTCCAGCTACTTTACTCTACTATCCCAGCTGTGTTAGCTGTGGTTGCTGTCCAAGGCTTGCCACTCACAGTCTGTAAGTGTATGTGTGTGTGTGTGTGTTTGTGTGTGTGTGTGTATGTGTGTGTGTAAGTGTGTGTGTGTGTGTGTGTGTGCGCGTGTATGTGTGTGTGTCTGAGCCACATGCTTTAAATTGTAGTCATTTTCACTCTCAGCATGCAATCATGCCACGAGAGCCAAGCACAAAGAAGTCATTCTAGCTGTGTTCACCTTATTTACTGGAACAAAGAGGGGTAATGAACCTTTGTACAGTGAAATGAAAAGCATTCTAATTTGGAAATCAGGACACTCTGCCTTGCCTGTGTCAATATTCTGCTCTGTGTGCCTTAAATTAACTAACCAAACCGCAATGTTTTGGACTATCACTTGTCGCTTTGAAACTGTAAGTGAATGTTGAAGTCGTGCCGTGTACTAGTATGACACGGACACTTTTATGCATTTTGGAGCAGGTAACCAATGTTTTTAAATTGTAGAAGAAGAGATTTGGCAGCCAATGGGACTAATTGCCAACTCTATTTGTGCAACAAGTTCTCCACTTTCCACTTCCCATTAAGTCTGTTATTTTTTGTTCCAGCTAAAATTGTGCATCATAAAAAAAGTCAATGTCTTCCAATGTTCAGACAGTTTTTTTCTGTATTTGGAGGCAGTGATTTAGTTTGTTTACTACTGCCAGACACACAAGGACAGTGTTATAGTCATTATATGTCTGCATGCTTTGCGTGAGTATCAGAGAGTGGGAGAGCGCACACATTACAATCAACAGGATGTGACAATGCAATGCCCCAAATGGCCCTCTTTCTCTCTCTCTCACACTCTCTCGGCTTTAAACCAACATCTTGAAACGCTTAATCTCATCAAGGGTTCTTTTTCTTTCTCTTCATGCAACTGCTCTCCTTTAGAAGTGGCGGGCCGGCTGGACTGAACACACTCCACCCATATGCTGCATCCAAAAAGTGTGGACCGAGGCCTGTGAGAAACCAATTAACCTCTGGCTAAATCCTTTTGATGACAGGGACCAGGGGTTTGTCCACATGGTAGGAACAGAGCAGAATTGTCCTTAAAGCTAGAAAAACAGCACCTCCTGCAGGAAAGATTGAGTGATGAAAAAGGGAAAGCGAGACTGAATACAGGTATACTGTTTTGGACAGATGAATTAGGACTGCAGAGAAGAAGTGCTCTGATGTGACACAGTAAAATTCACACCCAAAAACTGAAGTGAGGCTGTAAAATATGGATGATTTATTCCTCACTGGATACATAATCACTGCCAAAAGTTTTTCTTTCCTTGGTCCCAGTGTCCCAGTGAAGAGATTAGGGACCAGAGCAGAGTAGTCCCAGGCAAAGCAAACCTGGAGACAGACTCGTCGCAGTATGGAAGCAACAGCACTAAGGTCACAGATCTCTCTCCCATCCCACACACTCACATTACAAAGCCACTGTTCAGCCATAAATCTCGACCATCCCGCCATCTGGAGCCCATCTTCACACTCTGACACACAAACCCCTCTTACAGGCATTGACCTCACTCACACAAGTCCCATGTACAAGAGCCCAAGCATGATATCACTCGGGCTTATCTCACCGAACAAACATAGGCTCATCTTTGCATTCAGCTTTTCACATTATAAAATACAAGTGCACACATGCATTGCACACCCACTACAGACAGTAGTTCTGCTCGATTATGGGAAATAAATCATAATCACGACTATTTTGGTCAATATTGAAATCACAAACACAATTATTCATTGACTTTTGGAAAGTTGTTGCAATTATTGAACTTAAAAAACAATTAAAAAGTTAATGCTTTAGTGGGTAACTTTTTTATATTAAAGGTCCCATGGCATGAAAATTTCACTTTATGAGGTTTTTTGTACATTAATATGAGTTCCCCCAGCCTGCCTATGGTCCCCCAGTTGTTAGAAATGGTGATAGGTGTAAACCGAGCCCTGGGTATCCTGCTCTGCCTTTGAGAAAATGAAAGCTCAGATGGGCTGATCTGGAATCTTTCCCCTTATGAGGTCATAAGGGGCAAGGTTACCTCCCCTTTCTCTGCTTTTCCTGCCCAGAGAACTTGGCCCCCCATGAGAGAGAGACATCATGGCTTTCAAATGAGCAAAGTGGCAGCTGGTGAAGGCCACACCCCCAGCCTCCACCTTGCTCCCCCCCCTCTCCTCATCAAGAGCTACAGACTCAGAAATGGCACATACTAAGAAAAGCTCATTGTGGGACTGGCTCTAGTGGCTGTAATTCATCACCAAGGCTGAATTTTGGGAAAAAAACTTCAGATACAGTATTAGGGGACCACTAAGGTCTATATAAAAGAGACTTCAGATATAGTATTAGGGGACCACTAAGGTCTATATAAAAGAGACTTCAGATACAGTATTAGGGGACCAGTAAGGTCTATATAAAAGAGACTTCAGATACAGTATTAGGGGACCACTAAGGTCTATATAAAAGAGACTTCAGATACAGTATTAGGGGACCACTAAGGTCTATATAAAAGAGACTTCAGATACAGTATTAGGGACCACCAAGGTCTATATAAAAGAGACTTCAGATACAGTATCAGGGGACCACTAAGGTCTATATAAAAGCATCGCATGAGCACCATGTCATGGGACCTTTAATACCTTTTCCATTCATACATTTTTTTTGTCATTCAAAACATAAGACTAAATAAAAGTTGATGTAACGTGCAGAATTATCATCTATTATTATTATTATACATTTTTTGCTTTTTGGTTAATTCTTTTGTTGTGATTGTTGGGAGCTGAAATCTTAATCGTGATTAAAATTTGGATGAACTGCCCAGACCTAATAGACAGTGAACCAGAGGGAAGGGGTCGTGCAGCAAACAGCGAGATGACTTAGGAGTGGAAAGTTCTGCAAAGCTGAGCATCACATTTCACATTTCCAAGCTTTAAAGAAGATTTTGACTCCATAAGCCCAGTATGACTCTGGCTGTTTGGTTTGAGTAACTTACAGCTTGGTGTGCGTCAGGCAGGTATTTGCTTTCCTCAGTTTCAAAGTCTCCTGATAGTGAGCTACATTTCACTTTGACAGTTCACAGTTCAATGTTTCATATTGTCAAGAAAAGCAAACAGGTGCAGGTGCTGGCGGTGCACCAAGACAGAAACACATGGAAAAAATGCTAGACTGTTGCGCAAAAATAAAGGCTCTGAACTGTCAAACAAATAAAATAACTTTCCAAGGCGGCAGCTTTTGGGAAGCAGAGCTGTTAACTCATGGACATCAGGTGCCCACAGAGTATCACAAATGGCTGTGGAGATGCTGGAGCTGGCATCGAAAGGCTGCTTTATGATTTTTGCAGTGCTTGGAGATAAAAAACCAAAAAACATTCCAAGTTGACTTTCACCTGGCCTCTTCAGTCTAACATATCTATTAAAGGAATAAACATAAATTATCTCCATAGTAAAACTGTGAAAGTTTGTGCTTCTACGAAGTCAAGTGTAGTGAAGCTTATTTGTTTATAAAATTATTATGGTTCTTTATAAAACAACAACTTTTGACAAAACTGATTGAAACTGAAAGGTGCCCTGCCATATTTGATTGCTTTGTCGTAATGTCTGAAGTTCTACCATGGACGCTGTAACCTTGGTTACTATGTTTCAATCC
This sequence comes from Percina caprodes, assembly GCA_013375575.1. NCBI lineage: Eukaryota > Metazoa > Chordata > Actinopteri > Perciformes > Percidae > Percina > Percina caprodes. The sequence goes on from JABXJD010000060.1 coordinate 99,317, forward strand.
ATTCTAGCGTGGTATAGAAAGCCTGCAGGAAGACTCAGCTCCAATTGTGCCAGTTCTTATTCAAATTAAACAAGCTAAGCTGCTTGACTCTGATTGGTTAACAGCTAGCCAATGAGAGCCTGGTTATCAGCATCCTTTACCCAGCGCAACTGGGCGAGCTCATGAATAGTAATGAGCTCAGACAACATGACGTGATGATGTAATTGGCCTGATTTCTCCTCTTATTTCTGTGGCTTGAGCTGACAGAGGAGGTAGCAGTTCATTTTCACATTCACGACATAACACAAACACATATGGACTTAACATATTTCCAAAAATGCAAAAGTAAAACGGTTTAGACAATTATTGAGTGGTGAATCAAAGGAATCCAAAACTGCAATATCCTTCATTATGTAACTTTGTCAATATAAAGAAGTCATTGATCCCATTTTGAGCAACAGCTTAATATTTAATGGTAAACCACATCCATAAAATTAAAGAAATCCAAACAGCTTTCACTGCAACTACTTTTTATCTAAGAAATAATGTCAATTAAAACTGTTAACAGCAAGGCATTTGGGTAACAGGGAGACCTTTTTTATTTGAATGAACTGACTCTTTGGAAGACAAAAAGGAAAACACACACACACACACACACACACACACACATAACCACACACAAACACACAATCACATGACAAAGTGTTTAATTTCATAGACAGAACACACAGTGACATTCAAAGAACATTCAAAAATTAATGTCTTCTCTGTAATAATTCAGCCTTTACAATGTCCTGTAATTACTTTAAATGTTAGGCTGACTGTGCAGCGTGTGTGTGTGTGTGTGTGTGTGTGTGTGTGTGTGTGTGTGTGTGTGTGTGTGTGTGTGTGTGTGTGTGTGTGTGTGTGTGTTTACATGGACGGATCCAACTGGCTTAGTGGCAATTCTGGCAATTTTGGGAAAATCTCAGCTACTTAACTCTACTGTTATACACCTTCAAGCCAGTTTAAAAATCTCTTTAGTTTAACAAATATAGGTTCCTGTTCATTTCTGTTCCAATCTGTACTTTGTCTAGCTCTGATTTTGGTCTCCACCAACTCCTCAATCAATCAATCAATCAATCAATCAATCAATCAATCAATCAATCAATCAATCAATCAATCAATCAATCAATCAATCAATCAAAATGTATTTATATAGCCCTTTACAGCAACCAGCAGGTATCCAAAGTGCTTAACATCAGAAACCAAGAGTAAAAATACATATCATACAATAGAAAGAGTGAACATAGAAAACAGAAGAATGAAATTGTCACACCATTGAGTTTGGACCTAAAAAGAGCTAGATCTGTAAAAGTTTGTTTGACTAGCTCTGGTTTTGGTCCCCACCATCTCCTGAGCACAATATCTGGCTTTTAAGCTGATGCTTCACAATGCTTACCAACTAGCAGTGGTGGGAAACATTTTCAGATCCTGTTCTTACTTAAAAGGACCACTACAGCAATGTAAAAATACTCCATCACAAGTAATAGTCCTGTATGAGCAATCCTACCTAAAACTCTTTACACCAAGCCGTTTCTGAGCATCTCTGTGGGCTCATTTTTCATCTGCATGTCTGACATCTCAAATTAACAAGCACAACAATAGCCAGAAGCAGGAATACATGTCTTTTGAGAAGTATATCACAGTTATAATAGCATAAAACATAAAATAATGGAAAAACTTAAGTTAAATTTAGTTGACAGTTTACTCATATTTTTGAATAGAAAAACATTTGAATTCGGTCATACAACATTTCTCTAAGTGTACACATGTATTTACAATTCAGGAGGAAATACAAAACACAGAGTATTATTTAAATTTTTACAGACTTAACAGTAATGGAATGTACCTGAGAAAATTTACTCAAGTGCTGTACATAAGCACAAATGTATGTGTCTGTGGTTGTTTATTTCAGTCTTTTTCAAAGCAATTTCTACTTCTACTCCACTACATTTTAGAGATATTATTATATTATACATAGATATTAATATTGTACTTTTTACTCCACTACATTCTTACAGCTTTAGTTAGTTTTGCATTGAGTACTTTTACTTTTAATACTTTAAGTAAAGCTGCACTTAAAGTGCCGGTATTACAACATTGGTATTGTAACATCTATCTAGAGAGAAACCATGTACACTGGAAATTGTTAACAGCTCTTTTGTCATAATTTGGAATAAAAAAACAAACAAAAAAACCCATTCACACAATATTCAAGCAACAATATAAGGAGATTAGAGCAACATAACTCTACACTTTCATTCGGAGTAACTTACTGTTAAACCCCAATTCTCGAAGAAGAATACGTGCAAACGTGCAAACAATGCAGCAGTCTGAGCAGGGACTTTAAATCAGAGGCCTTGTGGGAGCCTTTAGTTCTCTGTGACATTGCATCATGTCCATAACTCAGCCCTCATACTCCCACACAACAATAGACTGTCTTTCTCAGAGAGCATGAGATAATGTATGTACTTGAATACACAAGAGGAGCTTGAGCTTTTCTCCCAGCAGGTTTGGAAACACCAAGGCCCCAGGTGTAACTGTTTATGAAGCAATTACATGACAAAGTGAATTCCCTCTGTGTCACAGGCACAGTCATCTAGTGGCCACCAGAGCAGAAAGTTTTAAACCCTAATGGGCCACTTGTAAAGTCTGCTGTTCTCCTGTGATTTGGACCGTAGTCAAGAAAAGCGTCAGACTGTATTATGTATGCAGAAAACTGGCAGGTGGCTGTACATTATACAGTGTATTGAAGTTTGTTGCCCCCTCATTTTATCAAGGTTCCGATCCCCACTGACTCTTAGACATGTATTTTTTATGCTCTGAGTGGATTTTTTTCCTCTCTGGTGCGCTTTGTGATGCGTAATCTCCTCAGACAGCTGTTTTATTGTGTTCACATTTTCTTTAATGATCCCAGTGTGACTATGAGTTTGCTGGTTTCACTGTAGACATAAATAAAAATCAACGAATCATAAAAACAAACCAATGTGTTCCCCCTGTAAAATCCTCAAGCAGCCTACTTGAAAACTATTTGTCCAGTAAATTTCTGATAGCAGTCAGCTATGTGACAAGTTCAATGCACTCCAAATTAAGAAAACACAACAAAAGCAAATGATGTAACATCATCACCAATTTCACAACACGTGCAACATTTAGAAAACATCTTCAGCAACTTGACGACACGGAAACATTACATTTGACAACGCATTTAGATAAAGCGCTGGATCTTGATGGCTAACAACCAGGGCCTGAAATGAACACCCGACCACCCTCCAAATGCGGGTGAATTTTGCAATTGGCGGGTAACATTGTCAATCTACCTGCCACTTTGCCAAGTAGCCAATGAGAATTGAGTTATTCAGATCAGGATATGGCCCGCATATCTTCCCGCATCACTGGAAGACAGTGATTGACAGTCGGGGCCCCCTATCGCATTTTCATTACTCACGACAGTCCCAGCAGTCCCACGTGCAGCCACTGACCAAGCGGGAGTGAGAACGGGTCAAATTAATTTCCTTGTATCTGATATGAAGACGAGACGTGTGTGACTCAAACATCTCACATTTACAAACACAATGTACAGCGAAAGACGTCCTGCCAACATGAACACGTATTAACATCAGTGTACTCGGTAATGTTTTTTTTACTATAATTTCGCTGCAGCGGGCGGGGCTGCTGCTCCGTTCCCCCCGCGACTGGCGCATGCACACACACATTAACACACACAATAACACGGTGGATGCAGATGAGATATACAGGATGACCTAAATCAAGGACATCTACATTATTTTAAGTGCAACAATAAGTTAAAGTCCAATAGGTACTTTATCAAATTATATAAACGTGTGTCCCCGCCCGGGATAGGAAATCATGCCTTTATGCTGGATTATCTAGGTGGGCCCCCCTACTACAGCATGTGTTGATGGCACAATGTCCACAAGTAACCTACCATGAACAGGGGTAGGATCATAGAGACACAGCAATTCCTGTTTTTCATCTTTATGAGGCAAAAAAGTGGCTGGTAAAAAGGGACTATGGCAGGTGGTCCAAAAAGTTAACTTCAGGCCCTGCCAACAACACAACCTGTTTCCAGGGGATACCATAAAGTGATGCAGACAGCTGGGACACACTTGTTGTTGCCATTGTTTGTGCCTTATGAAGTTATTAAAATCCATCAATGTGATCACATGGCTTAGATATTATAATAATAAGCAATAGGCTAATGCTAGGATAACAATATCACATTCCATCACTATGTTAGACTGACAGGGCACACAAAGTGAGCAGACACAGCCAAGGCATGCATAGTCTTGTATTGACAGACCTTCCTTCACAGCGCTGCGGAGGAGGTTCTGGCTAGTCCACACAGCATCCCGGGATGGATGGTTATATATCATAACTTTAGAATGCCAACACAAACAGAATGGAGCACTCCCAGAAGTGGAATGTTGTGGATATAGATCAAGGCATGCCCTATCTCACAATGTCAATGCAGTGTTTATTTTGCATTGCAGCAAAAAAACACCCAATTTCGTAATGTTGATGAAAATGAAAAATAATCTGCCCCATTATTTGGATCTGCGCCGAAATGTAATTGGTTTCTCCTTGGCCCATGCTACATCCTCCAGTTCATGGAAATCAGGCCAGTAGTTTTTCTGTAATCATATTGACACATATAGCAACAAACCAACAAACTAATTAAAAAACAGACAAACCGAAACTTACATTTTAGGTCATTTTCCAAGACCACAATAACTTTTTAATCCACAAATGGCAAAAACGAGCACTGCATGTCTCAGCCGTGTGTTTCAGTTTTTACCTTAGGGGTAGGACCTACATAAATACTTTAACCAAACTGAATGACAATCCATCCAATAATCCAAAAGATGCCAAGACATTTCCCTCAAAAATGTTACTGTCCCTTGACAGTAACAGGAACAGTAACTTTAATCAAGGCGGAAATATTGGATGCAATATTGTTCCAGACTGACCAACAGGAGAGCACTCCCAGAACATGTGAAGATATGTGCTTTGTGCTTTTATTGGGCAGAAATTGCACCAAGGGCTGTTAATTATTTTCATGTGGTGAATTTTCACCGGTGAATCTGCTGATGGTCTGGATTGTGTGATACTTCTGGAATTCTAGACCATGCATCATGACAGTCAAGGTCAACACTCAGGCCTGGGCAATCGCGTGCCCAGATCCTCTCAACAGGGAGGGCAGAGCAGCCAGATATCACTGAGAACTGATAAAGCCTCAATACCATATCACAGTTTTTAGGCAGCACAGTAAATAACTCCTGGATAGGATGGATGGGTAAAGGCCTCTGCCAGGGAACACTGGATGTGCTTAAGTGCTGATCTTAAAGTTCATTTCATTTTATTGAATTTATTATCCAGGAAAGGATTAAAAGTAACATTAAGTTACAGTTCAAATGGTTCCTGTTCTGCAGAAACATAGAACATAGAACACAGTTATGGCACATGAAGACAGAAACACTTGTATAGGACATTATCATGGGCTAGACCAATACAGACAATTGAAGAAAACAATACAGACAGTGCAAACAAGACTTGGACAATGCATGAACAATCAATAAGTGCAAGTGTAACTGTTGAGAAGAAACAGTTTGTATGTCTTGTAGGCCCAATGGTCATCAAAAAGGGAAACAAGCCTAAAACAGATATTCATAGTCTTTCACCAGCAACACTGTTTATAGGCGACTTGAGGAATAAATAATAGAAATGCGCACATGCAAAGATAAAGAATGAATACCAGTGATACATCTGTCCTATCTGCTACACTGAATCTGACAATAACACATTGATGTTAATTGGGTACACTAAATAACTCTGAAAAATAAGTGGCTGTTCCTTTCCCTGGGCTACAATATATCAGAACCATTGGTGCAGATAATCATGTATTCTCTGTGGGAACATAAACCTTACAACATAAATAATAATAACCTAGATCCGCAGTTTCATTAGACACATTTTTGACAGTAGCCACCAAACCCTGGTGGAAAAGTATGTTTTAATACTCCCTTCATGGAATCAAAGAACAGCATCTGTTAGAGTAGTGCTGAACTCAACCCTATTCTCTGCTAAACAAGCTAAATTACACAAAATCTTCTACAATAGGGGGCTCATGTTTCTAATTTGATTTGCTTGGATGCACAGACAATTTCTATGTAGAATGTATCTTCCACAATGAAAAAAAGAATTGTTACTTTTGCAGTTGTGTCACACAAAAGCCAGTATATCAGTTTAATTACCAATCTGCAGCGTAATAGCCTCCTACAAAGATGATCTCAATACTACTCGTACCATATTCTCCTCACAAAATATTTTCTAGGATCTGTTCTCTATAATCCACTCATTCGTGGATTATAGTGTACTCCCACAGGTCCCCATACACTCATCAGCCAGGATACACTGGGTGTGGCGGAACAGGGACAGCCTGAGGCCATGGAGGCTTTGAGTCAGGAAAGTGATTTGTAATTTCCACCTGTAACTACAAGGTCTCTCCAAACAACGTAAGTTTGCTAATATGTCACCCTTTTTGAATGTAGAAGAAAGGTAAACCTCACAAAAATTATGTTTTAGCACCACAATAAGCATTAATGCTGTGGTAATGTATCACAGGCCCTATATTACCATATGTATGCATGATGTCAGGCTTTGCCTCTTTCCTTCCACTTTCTGTGTGTTCACTTTGAGCTAGCAATAGTGTTTATTCTGTCACCTATTTTTAATGTAGTCTTAGTCTTAGATCTTGTGCCAAATGTCCTTGTTAGTTTTAGTTATATTTAGGCATTCAAATATGTTTTTTTGTAAGTCTCGTCATTTTAGTCTAGTTTTAGTCAAAAGAGAACTCAAGGTATCTTAGTCAAGTTTTAGTCTAGACATTTTAGTCTTTTTTTTAATAAATTATTTCTGAGATTATTTCTGATAACCATTTCAGTCAAATAGTGTTTCACACATCTCAAATATTGGTTAAATGTCATAATTACATGACAATATACACTTGTTGAATGATTTTTGTTGAATGCAACTTTGTTAAACGCGTCTGGTTTTATATCGAGCCTCTCCCTTCATGCAAATACAATCATACACAGACGTGTTAGATAAGCGCCAGGGCTCCTGGGCTCTACAGCACCTTGTTTTGTTGCCAGCAGTTGCAGACATTACTCCAGCTGCTCTGCAAGCTGTTTAAGAGCAGCTTCGCCAGAACTCCTTTCCTTACTGCTGCCGCTGTAGAGGCTTCTCCAGCAGGCTGAGCTGGGCTTCCTCCCTCCCCACCTGGGCAACATCCCTACCTGGATGTGTGACAGCTAGACGAAAAAAAAAGGACACACCGAAACACTAGATGAGCCGTAGCCACGCCTGATTGAACCGCGGCGCTCCAAACGCGCACTGCACTAGTTCTATCTCATGATGAAAAAGTAGATGATTGAAGACAAAAATTAAGAGAGATTTTATTATTTGATGCAAAACATTTTAATCTTGTCTTTTTTTGTCAATAATAATGCAAGTTAATTTAGTCTTAGTCAGCATTTTTGGACATTGGTGCAGTCTCATCATCATCTCGTCTCAGTCATGGAAAAAAAGGTTGTTAACAAACATATTTAGTCTAATACACTAGCTAGCAAGCTACACGCTGAAATTTTGAACAATATTTGCATCGTGCAAAAAGGCAGGCCTGCTTGGTTCTTTCTGTGAATGACTGTAAAGATTTACTAAGAAGATGTGTGTTACAGCCCCTGCCTTTTAGGTCAGTTTAGGCCTCTAGTGTGTATGTGGGTATGTATGTAAATGTGACTGTGTGGGTGCCCGGAGAGGATTGGCCTGCGTGATGGCTCCGCCCACTTCACAGTTCCAGGCCTTGATGTTGATTGGCGCGGCTGCTGGGGATCCTACCAATCAACTTCCTTCAATCAGCCCTGTGAGAGTTCAAAAGTGCTCTTGGATTCATCAGTCAGGGCTGAATGTAGAAATCAGTCCGCTGTGCTGTCTGTCTAGAAGCTGTTGTGTTAAAAGCCCTGTTGTTAAAAGCCATTGTGTTAAAAGCCCTGTTGTTAAGAGCTATTGTTAAAAACTGGTAAGAGTTACTAGTTAGAGCCTGCTCAAAGTCTTTGTTTTTGGTTATATATTACATGTGTTATAATTTGGCAAGCTAATGGGTGCTGTGCTCTTTTAGTTGTGTTTGGAATATCTTTGTTTATATAGGCAGCACCCATTAGCTCTCTTTGTGTTTAGTATTTTGCTATTGTGTTAAACATCCTTTTATCTTTTTGTACCTCGTCTCCCTTTTGTATTGGTTCTTCCACCTTCATCCTTTTTATGTAACGCCCATCCTTACAACGGGCCAGGTCGTAACAATGTGACATTTTGGTTTGGATTGCTATGAAGAAAGTACACACTATAAACGGGTAAAAACAAATTACTTTTAACCATGTGTTCAGTGTAATTTAATAATCTCATGTTACTGTGTTGTGTAAACAGTTTACTTAATTTAATGTTGTGAATGGGGCACTTTCTTTTACAGGGTGCAAATGTTCCACCAAAACAAGTTACCTCCCTCGCAGCGTCTGGAGCTCTTCACCACCCTAAGCGTTCCTGGCGTGTATGTGTAGTGTAAAGAGACTGACTCCACAGCGCTGTGAAGATAGGCCTGGTAATGCGTGACTACCTGAGAGTAGGCTAGACAACCCGGTCTCAGGGCAGTTCATGAAATGGTCACAGGTCACGATGTTGTCAGTTATTTTGCGTACAGGTCATGAGTTTTGAACGTGTACAGGTCAAGACGAAACGGGACCATGACACACAAGGGGCACAGAACAACGGGGAAATGAAACGCCACACGCCAGCCACAACAACGGGACGGACCGCCACGTGTAGGATGCGAGGGGACGGACCGCCACCCGCAGGGGCACACAACAACTGGGAGATGAAACGCCACAACAACGGGACGGTTGTGGTTAGGAAGAGGAACATGGAAAGGAACTGCAACACGTGGGACACCAGCCCCGCTCTCCGGGGTGCAAGTTCTTGTTGTTTGACCCATCGACCACCCCAACCAACCTCCCTGTGCAGATTTTTGCCTTATCATTCTGTGATCATGAAATGTACTTCTCGTTGAAATACATTAGGCTACTTAAAAATGTGTGATTACCACACAAAATCAACGCTACTACCGTGTCATGGTCACGAATCCATCCATCCATCCATCTTTGTCTGCTTGGCTGGTATCGGGTCGCGGGGGCAGCAGCTCCAGCAGGAGACTCCAAACTTCTCTTTCCCGAGCCACATCAACCCGCTCCGACTGGGGGATCCCGAGGCGTTCCCAGGCCAGGTTGGAGATATAATCCCTCCACCTAGTCCAACACAATTTGACAGAAATATAAAGCCCATTTGTTTGTAGCGCTATCACATCTGCATTCATTTTTTTGCATTAATTCCTTCATGTAATTTATGCTTAATTTAGCGGTAAAGTGTCTGGGATAACGCTTGTTAGGATTTGAAACTATAAATAAAATAAAATTGAAACATGAATAATGATGATAATTCTTTGCCAAACATAAACCAGAGAGGAAGCCTTTCTTCTTACCATACAGGTACAAAGCTTTGTTTTCCTTGTGATTTTACAGCTGAATAAAAACATATAATACAAATGTAAAATATTCTCTGTTTAAATACACAAAAAACATACAAGTAACAACAAGTAACATTTGAGCTTTTGCAGTCATTATAAAGTATGGTAGTCACTCTTTGCCAGACCCTCCTCCAAAGCGCTCTGTAGTAGGGTCTGGCTACGCCACATAGCATTCAAGGATGGGAGGAAATTCGTCTGGTTTAATGGCATTTCTTGAAACCAATCAAAGTCGTCATGGGCGGTGCTAAACTTTGCACAGAGCCTCTGCGAGAGAAAGCTCAGATTGGACAGATAGTCTAGATAGCTGTCTCAATTTACCCTGCAGAGATCATTAATCCAACAAATTTAAAATTCCAAAACAAAGACAGCCAAAGGTAATGGAAAATAATATGAATGTAAATATGGTGCAAAAGGTGAGAACTTGTAGAATACAATGTGAGAACTTGCAGAACAAAAAAATCTGAACTTCTAAAAATAAAATGTGCACTTGTGGCTGCAGGACCTGGAGCTTCCATGCTACATAATAAGCCGGACAGAGTTGTCCCTCATCTGGCGACAGAACCCTGCTGTCCCCGGCCGTTCTGTTGGCTCAGAGCTCCACAGCCTGAGTCCACAGGTACAAATTAGTTTTGCACCAAATGTATCGCAAGAAGTGTTGCAAAAGTTGTGCAAAAAGAGTAAATGTTGCACTATACGCTTGCTACACGCTGTCATTGTGTTCATGCAAATATCAATCTACACATTTGTGACTATTTTCTACAAGTGCAAATTTCAATTTACAAATTCAGATTCAGATCACATGGGTGCGAATATTTTTTGCAAGTGAAAATTTTATTTTTTTACAAGTGCAAAATGTATTTTTACAAATGAAAATTTTAACATACAAGTTCAGATTTTTTGTTCTGCAAAATCACATCACATCACATCGTATTTTACAAGCTCTCAACTTTTGCACCATATTTACATGCATCCGGCAGAATTTCCTGCAGCACCGGAGCAATCCCAGAAGTGGAAGGCAAAGGATATACTATACTATATACTATAGTGTTTAACTACACGATGCAATGATCTGCACGCTAAACTTATAATAAAAGTAAGGTTGGCCTGATAGTAAGGGTAGACTGATCCACAGGGACAGAGATTGGGGCCAATCCAGGATTTTTATTGATGGATAGGTGTCTGCTTTAAGCCAGATGTTTGCTGTCATAAACACACAACTGCAATCCTTTAACACACAACTGATGCAGAAAGCAACAGAATAAATGAGCTGCTGCCAGCAGTTTCAACTTTTGACACAACAGAGTGCATCAGTGAACGATATGAGCGTGGCTGCTTTGCATTTCAAAAACAGTTGTTTTGACGAGTCTTAACTTGACAGTGACATTTTCGGGGTGAATCACACATCTGAAGTTCTGCTATCCATAGAAAGAGGATGTCAGCCCCGATCCGTTGTGGCAGGATGGTCTGGATAGACAAAGACAACTCCCTTTCAACCTCAGAATGAAAAAACATGCACTGAAGTTTTCAACCACCAACAACACATGTGAGTCATCGCATCACTCGCTCACAATTCTTAAACTATAGTTAAACTTATCTGAAGATTTTTATGAAACCAAAGCCCATTTACAAAAAAATAAGAGTCATCCCAGAAAAAAAATGAGTGCCAAACATGATTATTGTTTATGTTCAGTGAACAAAATCCTCTAAGGAAGGAAAGAAGACATTTTCATAAAGAAGGCAAAAAAAAAAAGCTGGTCTTATTTTGAAAAGCCTTTCTTGAAAGCGCCTTATGGAATTTGGTCGACACATCTGGTCTGACACTTGTTAAAATGCGGTTTAGACTTAATATCTAGATAGTTAGGATAAGGTTATATATTGTCCACTCATTCTAATTTGCATGCTACAAACTAAAAAAAAATGTTTTCCATGAATGCATAGATACATAAAACAGGCAAACCTACATTTATAAAGGATTGGCAATTAGGTTTAATATATAAATTAGGGCATCTCAACACTTCAAATTTTGTCAGTTATGTTACCGCTAGTGATGCTAAAGAGACTTCCTGCTTACATAATTAGTTGTTTTTCATTGGACAGCAATTTGATCATTACTAAAGTCTTAAGACATTTCTTGAGTTTTAATGATGCAACACGATTCAGTCATTTATTCACTTGAAACAAGCTAGTTGTCATGTTTGTGTGTCTGTATGTTCTGTTTCCTGTTTTATTTTGAAGTCTCTTTTGCATTCGGATCCTAGCCTCGCTACTTATTTACCTCTCTAACAGATCGTGACACTAGTATGGAAAAAAACATCAAAACCAAACTTTTATATATTTACCTAAACGTAATACATTAATGCTAGCATGACGTAGGCAATGAATACAAATCCGAATTTTTGTTAAATATCAAAACTCCCTGTAGAATATGCTTTGTGCACATATTTGGTACAATAATAAAATCTGTTCGGAGGGTGCTCTGGGTCTGACAAACAGATCAGAGCTCCAATGATTGCACGTGCAGAGAGAAAGCAATGACTTATAATCAGTAGCCCCCTCGCTCATTAACTGTATGTGCAATATGTCACAAGTAGAACTGTGTATATACTTAATCTAGCTCAAACTGCAATTTCCTGTGTTTAGGAGAATTTAATTTCACCCCAAACCTTTGCAAAGTAACAGCCTTGGGGGTTTATTTTATTTCTGTGGTTCTTCTCTTTTTCCCTATACAGCCATTTTGGTTCAGGGCCTGACTGAAGGAACAGAAAAGCTTCCAAACACACAAGTCTATTTACTACCCAGTGTCCAGGAAATCATCCACACATTCACTGAAAAGCAGACTAATGACTTTGTGTTAACCTCCATTGTGAGGCCTAGAACACTGCAGTCATGTGAATTGTTTGAAAAGCAAAGCTGATTCCGAAACATGATTTACTTTCTCGTGTTGTGTTTGTCGGAGAGTTCAGCAGATGAGCTCTTTGTGAGCCAAGTTTCATTTTACAACACACCCAGATGAAACACACATCACATCTCTCATCGTTTATCTTGGTGTTTACACGGAACAGTCCCCTCATCGTGAGCTTTGGCCATAAAACATAAAGAAACTTTTCACATGTGATACATTATTACACTGGACTTTGGCTTTGAGTTTTGAACAGATGACAGAAGATGGAAAATTTGAAAGAATCCATGTTTTCCCCCTTTGCTTTGATACTGATGCATTCCACCCTCATCGCTGTAGCATGACATTTGAAAAATTAAGCTTGCTTCCATCTTCAACTGTTGCAGTCAGAGCATTGTAAATCTACTACAAAAATGCATTTCCCACAAAAACAAGAAATCAGTTCATAAAAACAAATTTTAATGTTTTCAATATACAGGTATACAACATTATTTTCTTGAATTTAAGCTGAAGCAAAGTATTGGTTGCAAATTGTCTAAAGTATTAAATCCATGTGATGTCATGGGCAACCACAGCATTTCTTCAAGTAAAATACCCAAAGGATCTTGTTTTATCAGACAGTGTATAGATTACACCTGTCAAAATACTTAAAGTGATGGTTGTATGTCCCTGTTGTGGGTGGATGGAGCTAGATCAATCAGGAGAGACATATTTGCAGATATACAAATGAGGTTTATTGTACAGCTCAATAAAATTTACAAAGTATTTGGTGATTAGACTCCAACGAATATTTAATATATCTATACAGGGGTAGAGATCCATCATAACCCCCCGATGGACTCTAGACACCGGTGGTGGCCACGAAGGAGGCCCTGGACCGGTCAGCTGGAGTAGAGGACTGGAGGTGGAAGGGGGGGTGAAGGGTTACATGCTTTTCCTGCAACAACAGCTGACAGCAAAGGGAGAAACTGATTTTTAAAAGCAGGGTTGTGACTCTGTGATTGGCCCTCGCAGTTTGTGTATGATTCTGATTGGTTAAGCAGGAAGGTGAACGCCTCCACCAGTTGAGTTTATCTATTTAGGAAGAGAGCATTGATTAAAATAGGTCTTCCTGAAAGAATTTACGCTGAGCTGTATTTCAATCAGAGACGAGTTGCAGATATGTGACAGTTATGACACAGCAAAAAACTACATTTATTAAGATAACAGCTGAATTGATTTAGGAGAGCACTGATTAAAAGTTAGGTCTAAGAATTTACGCTGAGCTACATTAGTCGTGAGCAGGTGGAAAAACACTCAAGGTGAGTCTGAGAAGACTCAGAAGAGATATTTATTGTTAACCTCAATTACAGAAATTATCTGAATCAAGGCAAGCAAAACAAAACGCTTTCACAAAATAAATTGACGTGAGAGTCAAAAAGATGACATTATAAAAACATACTGTTTTACCTAAAGTCATTAAGATTTAAGATTTAATTTGTTTATTAATCCCCAGAGGGGAAATTACAATTACTGAGGGCATCCAATGGACTTATACCCTACTCCCTCAACTATATAGAGCTGAAGCCCACCCCTCCAATTGGAACATACCAACTCCACAATGCAGGGGTGACTCAGGTGACTGGACAGTTTAAAAGCTCCATACAGCCAAAATGAATGTATCTATTAAACTAGACATTTACACAGAAATATGATTCACATTAACAATTTGAGGAATGGCTAGGTTAACAAGTGACTTGAATATTGTGATCATTAACAGAACATATGAACTCAATAAATATATAAACATATATAAACATATATATATATATATATATATATATATATATATATATATATATATATATATATATATATATATATATACATATATATATATATCTCTACAGGCAACATTTAAGGTCTGTCTTTGAGGGCTAAATCCTGTAGCGTATAGCTACCGTGACGGCAGCCATGCACTCCGTCACGGTCCCAGTGACAATGACAAACATCTGAAAATTATGAGTAGCGTGATAAAAATCTAATTTTTCTACATTCTGAGTAACAAAACCAAACCTCCATTATATACTTAGTAAAAACATTCAATTGATATTTGCATGTTGATCAGATATCGTCACTATTCTTTTTCTCTGCTCATGGATTTATATAACACACTTTGAATTTTGACACAAGCTCTTTCTAATCTCCACGTCTGGAGCAGGGATCATACTCGTTTACAGCCTGTCATAACAAAGCACGTTCAGACCTAAAATGATCTACTTAGATGGTAATGACAGCCTCGAGTAAGACAACTGCTTGTCATATGTATGGTGAGCCAACACAAGCATCCCAGCAAGCCAAAACATTCCCTTCTCCGGGGACTTCATGAAAAGCCACATCGCCTTAGTGTTACCATCTGAGAGTCATTTGCTTCAAACTGACAGAGGATTTGCTTTCGGTTACTGACATCTTAAAAGCCCCCAAAACTTCTTTTTAATGGTCAACTCATGCATGGTAGCTTCAACACAATATACTGCTTTGGTGAGAAATTATTTGCAAAACACTTTAAGGTCCCCGAAATTAGAGTTAATGTGCCTATTAGAGCAGCAAAGTGTCTTTTTGAACATTTTCCTTTATGCAAAGCTCCCACTAACCGAAAGTTAGGCCTTTAATTATGTGTCTGTAAGCATGGTTGGAAAACATCAAAATTGATTCTGTAATGTTGAGCTAGTGTTGCTGTAAGCTTCTCAGCTAGGAGAACACAAGTGTACTTCCAATGCGATTGATGTCTGGCTTTCAATTAAATCTTCACTGCATGACAAGAATATGTTTTGGGGCAGTTAGAGTCTAATCTCTAAAAACTCACATTTGTATATGAATACAGAATCTGTAGGCAACGGGACAAGATTTTGGTATCGGAAGCGTTCTGGTTTCTGTTTTCAGTCCGAGTAGGGTTGAACAATCACGTTTGAGAGGGATTTTGTTGCATGCAGGTTTACCATCCGCGCAGAGAGTAAAAGAGTCAGAAGGCATTGGCCGAAATACAATCTTGATGAAAGAATTTCTCTTTTTATTATCTTTTTATTTATCTGTTTTCATATGCAGATATGTGTTTAGATTAGCCAAAATTTGGTTTGGAACTGAATCTGCTTGCTAATTGGACCGTTAACAATGACCGGTGCACGGAAGAGCAAGCATGGCCATGATCTCCGTTGGTTACACCCCAGAAATATTGGGTTCTGAGGTTGGTTTGGTAAATACTAGTGATGGCCGAATGAAGTATTCTGAACCATCCATCCATCCATCCATCTTCATCCGCTTATCCGGTATAGGGTCGCGGGGGCAGCAGCTCCAGTAGGGGACCCCAAACTTCCCTTTCCCGAGCCACATCAACCAGCTCCGACTGGGGGATCCCGAGGCGTTCCCAGGCCAGGTTGGAGATATAATCTCTCCACCTAGTCCTGGGTCTTCCCCGAGGCCTCCTCCCAGCTGGACGTGCCTGGAACACCTCCCTAGGGAGGCGCCCAGGAGGCATCCTTACCAGATACCCGAACCACCTCAACTGGCTCCTTTCTATGCGAAGGAGGAGCGGCTCTACTCCGAGCTCCTCTCGGATGACTGAGCTTCTCACCCTATCTCTAAGGGAGACGCCAGCCACCCTCCTGAGGAAACCCATTTCGGCCTCTTGTACCTTTTCTGAACCAGTGACTTTATTTAGCGCCATCTAGTGGACTCAGAGAATAAAGACACTGGTTCACAAAGCTTCATTTGGCCATCATTAGTAAATGCTGTGCATCATTTTCCCCTGCCATGATATCCATAATGATGTTTCAATCTGGCACTGCTTCAGGACTGGTTTATATACAATGAAAAGACTGCAATAGCAGATATTTGTTCTTTTATTTGCTGTGATGCAGAAACAAATAGATGGCTATGCAACATCTTCAGGGGGATATTTAGCTTCCATGTTGTGCTTTATGTTAATGTTTTTTGAGAACAGTGACCCATGTGCACAAATCATCACATCTTACAAAAAAAAAAAACGATCCAGAGGACATCTTCGGACTGTAAAACAACAGTAAACCTGGAACAAATTAACAAACTGAAATTTGTGTTATGCAGAACAAAAGAATAACTGCCCATTAAACAAGTATACAAGCATTAAAAGAATGTCTTTATTTTTTCTTGTTTGCATGATATTAGTGTACCAAACCATGTTCTACATTCTAATCTAGCGGACCCATCTCCATCCAGTAAAGAAACAGGGATTGCAAGCTGGCCAAGCCTTTTCACCCAAGTAAAGTCTGGGAGAGTTTACCAACCACGTGGTGCACACATTCATATAATACTTCATCATATGCAATGGAAAAAGAGGAGGTTTGGTTCATGGTTTCTTGCTCAGCTTATCTGCTCTTATCTTTTTCTGACAGCCGCATTTGCTTTTCAAAACCAAAAATATAAAAATTGAAAACACATGACGGGATGGAACAAAACCAAAATGACCTGCTGTTCTCTCCACGTTCGGCCACAAAAGAGCATTTATTTTAAATACCTTCTCCAAGCTATAGTCCGTAGTTTCTGTCGCCCCCATGAGGAATTCTAAGTAATGACAACAAAACTGTTGGCGCATCCACATGAGACAAGCCTTACATCATGGGTGATTTTAGACCCTTTTTAGGGGGGCCAAGCCCTCCTAAATTTAATCTCAACCGCCCTAAAAATTATGATATTAAAACACTTTTTTTTATAATCAGTTTTGGTACTTCAAATGTGAGTTTGCAAACTGGTCTCTTAGTAACAGAGGACAATCAATTTCAGGTTCAAAGGGCTTGAAACAGGTTCAATATCCTGTGTCGCCAATACCATGCATCTGTAACCCAGTCAAGGAAAGGGTTAACAGAAACATAGTGTTGGTCAATCGGAGGTGGTTGTGCCAGACTCACGCCTTCGGCTGAGTCTTACTCTATCTACTCTGTCAGAGGGAGAGCAGGAGTGTGGTTGGTAATTTCATGGTAGTTTCAAATGTTGACATTGGTCATTATTACTGTGACTCGTGAAGAGTCCGGTTTAGTTCCATCACTGTGTTAATAGTGTCAAAAAACGTTAGCGGACGTTGTTTTGTATAGCTCAGATATCATTGCCTAATGAAATTACTGATTTAGCAGCGGGGGAGGTTAACACTTTTCCATGCCCTATCCCCGACTCACATTCCCATTATGGCCTGAGCCCCCCTAAAGGTCTGATCCTTGAATCGCCCCTGCCTTACACGATCACCCACATCCCCCACCACTCCGCCACGCAGTTTCTAGGAGCCAAGGAGGCCACGGAGGATTAAAGAAAACATGATGGACTCTTCAGAAGAAGTAATTACCTTCACTTTAGCTTCTGTGCGGGAAAGTCACAGAGGTCACCATCTTTTGAACACAGCCACACTGAGAAATACAGAGAGAGTTGTGTGGTGCTGATAGTCTTAATTAGCTTTGTAGCAACTCATTTGACAATGGCTTGAATGTAATGGACATTTATTAATATCAAAAAGTTACACAGTAAAGATTTCATTTATTTATTGAATAAGTGTGTTCAGTGTATGACTGAGGTGTAGCTACAGTATAAAGGAATTAATGGAGGAATTTAATTTAATTTGTTTTTATTAATCCCCAGTGGGGAAATTACAATTTGCGTACACACTTTGTTAGTAAATCACACACCGGCCTGAAATACACACACATGCTCAGGACCCATACATGCACTAATGGAGAGATGTCAGAGTGAACAGGTGCGAGCTGAACCAGAGCCCTGAGTGGGGGGGTACGGTGCCTTGCTCAAGAGCACCTGGCAGGAGGTGAAGTGGCATTTCTCCAGCCACCAATCCACACTCCGTACTTTGTGGTCCATATGGGGACTTGAATCAGTGACCCTCCGGTTCCCAACCCAACTCCCTACAGACTGAGCTACTGCCACCCCCGTGTTAAAAGATAGTTTAGATTAGTGATTTATTTTGGCCCACGTTTGGAATCACGTTTGTGCCAATTTAAAGAAAACAACTTTTAATTGGTCCCGAGGCCTTCGGATCATCTGTATAATGTACAATACACTTGTAGAAAGGCCCTCACTTTCTCAACAATCCCTAAAAAAAAAAAAAAAACAGAATTTATATTAGCTTTCAAAAGTCAATGAAACAGTGACTGCTATCCTACAAAGCAGGAAGCAAACATTAATTTAGCCTTATGTTGAAGAATTGAATATTAAAAAAGAATAAATGGCAGTTAATTCATGTAAAAGGTGTAGCAATAATTTATTCCATGTGTACTTAAAGTATCTGTTATGTTTTGGGAAATTAGTATCAAGGCAAAGAGTGACGCAGATGACGAACAAATCGGCCTTTAAACAAAGAAAAACTGGTAAAAAGTGGAATAATCTCATCCTAGATTCTCTTCAACTGTTGAAAAATATTATTTTAATAATAAACTATAATTATTTCTTGGATGTTTTTTTTTTAAGATGTACCTCAAGGGAAGGATGATTGATGATAATCAGTGGGGTATTGTGGAAAATGTGGATGAAAAAAAAGTTTCAGTAAATATAATAATAACTGTGTTTTTTTTCCATTGTCTGTTGGTGTTTATGGGACCTTATGCTGGCTGTAGAATGAAAAAATAACAACCACCACCATGATGCTCTAGAATGAGATAGTACAGAGCAAAAATGTAAATGTACAACTAGCATGTTCACCACCATGTACCATTAAATTACAATCATATGTATATCTGGACTTGCCGGGGAGTAATCACAGTGGATGCTCGGAATTCTTTTTTTGTTTATATATTTTTCCATGAGACTGCCAGATTACAATGAAATAGAAGATTCCTGCCGAAACAGACTCCTCCACCATCAGATTATAATTCCTCGCTGTTTATTTCCTCGCAGCATTTGCACTTCCTCTGCCAGCACCACTCTACCATTAACGAAACGTAAGGAGCAGAAAGTGAAGTCAAGAACACGTCATCCATCATGAATTAAAAATGACTTCATTTGCGGTGATTACTTGGAAGGGTGTTATGTGAACTCTGCATAGCTAGACATATTTCTCCCCCTGCAGACATTTATTACATTCATTTTAATTGTTTTATTTCAAGGTCAGATGTACAACATGTTTAGAATATGTAATTTGATATCCTGGACCAGCGTGGAATTATGAGTAAAGGAATGTAGCGGGTTTCACAGGGTGAAACTTAAGCATGGAAAATCATGAATGTCAAATTAGCAACAGGTGATTTCTGTTATACATCAACCTTTTAACGTAGTAATTTCTGGACACACTTGCGAGCTGCCTCACCATGCCGCATATTAAAGTTAAATGGACATATTAGTTACGCATGGACATCCATTGAGTCCACAATAAAAGTAAATTATTTCACAAATGGAATCAGGGTGTCACCAGAAATTACATTTAATGAAAAACCCATTCTTTGTACTGAAATCTTATAAAGGATGTAATATCAATTATATACACATATTTAATCCTAATTATATTTTTTCTATTTTCTGCAAGTTTTCTTGCTTTAGATTGTCTTGACATTACACTCTATAATGGAGGAAAAACAATCGCTATTATTCTTGAATTGAGAAAGTCTCAAAGGCTCATTAAAGGGTTCATTGCTCTTGATATTACATCATGGTTATGGGAGCTTTGTTATTGTTTTGAGAATGGGTCAGTGTGCACAGAACACCTTTTTTTCATGTCCCTGTAGAACAAATTCACATTCATGACACAACACCGTTTCAAATTGAGTTTCATATGAGCAAGCTGTTATGAGCAAGCTTAGTGTAAAAACATCTCTGACGTCTACGTGGTAATCTATTCAAATAATCCATAACATGTACCAGGATACTTCACATGCGGTCTATTCATAGGGACATCTGCAACAGCTCCAGGATGTGGGCTCAAGAAAAGCACTATAGTTAGATTTATTTCAGGGCAGACTGGAATTGCAGCTAAGTGGCTTGGGTTTGAGATAGAGAGTTGTGACAGCTCCCATTTCACTTCACACTTTGACAGGCGTAAAACACATCAAACATTCAGCTTTGGTTGGACTCTAACTTTACTGTATAATGTTGACCAAGATCTATAGCATTTACCATATATCCCTTTTGGCTTTGAACATAATACTCAGAGACAGTCCAGACCCCCTGAGGCTGAAAGGTCAAACCATATAAGTGTTATGTTTTGAAAATGGCTTTAACTGAAATAAACAAGCCACTCATGGAGCACTAAATCCCTCATTGCAGCAGCACTTGGATAAGTTTTTTTAATGGCATGAATGTAGACATTTTTATTCCTAGAATGTTTTGTTCAGCTAACCACCACCCTCTGAAGCCAAGAGCAACTTTTCAGCACCCCCACAAAGGATCCCTGTTGTTATGTCAACGTAGCTGGCTACAATAGCTAGCCGGCTGTCAAAGGTGTAAAAGATATTCACACTGCTTCTAAAGATGTTGATGGAGATGACCAGTATTGGCAGTAAGGTAAACGTGGTTATTGTTTTTTTGGGGTAACGATTTGTGTAAGGGAAAACAATTTGAAGTTTAGTAATTTCATTACAGTTGGAGGTCAGTTCATTAGCTTTCTTACTGGTAGTTTATCGGATGGGTGCTAGTCTATATCCATGACGTTCTGCTTCCGGGAGCTCTGTTGCCTCCGGAAATTACGCCCGATTTCCTTCATTCGGCTCGACTAAAGAAAGACGGTTTAAAGAAATGCCAATAAACCAGAGCACGTTTTTCTCTCATCCCAGGAATGCTGTGTGAACTAGCCAGACCTTCCTCCGCAGCGCTCTGGAAGATGGTCTGGCAATGCGAGACTAGATGGTTGATATTAGTTTGTCTCTCTGCGTTTAGTGGAGAAACTGCCGGAAAGAGATGAGGGCTCGAGTCTGAGACTCGGACTCGAGTTGCACTTAAGTCGCACTAACAGCTGACTTCAGACTTGACTTGCGACTCGACGCAAAAGACTTCAGACTTGACTCGGTCTCGAGCTTCGAGATTCGTCAACAACTTGTTTTCATGCAATCCAGAGTTCCTCGCCCCAGGTTACCCAAGCTCCAAACAGAGAAGGGGATATGCAGAAGTGGGCGACTTTTCCCCGCTTTTGCTCCCGCCTTCTCCGGTTGAAATACTTTTTTTAACCCCTTTAAACAGGCTCCAGGGCACTAGGTCTCTACTCTAATCCCCACTTAGAGGCTCTGTGGCTGGGTGACGGCCTCCAGGGCTCTAGGCCTCCACTCTAAGCCCAGTTAGAGGCACTGAGACTGGGTTAACATGCTCCAACACCCCCAATCCCCAGTAAGTGGCTCTGCTTTTTAAATCTAAATTAATTTATGTATTTCTTTTTCTTTTATTGCTACATATTCGTTGGGGAAACGTATATGACGAGCTGCACGTCCCCTGCCCTTTGCCATAATGTGCAACGTGTGCACGCACTCACATGGCGACACCAAGTCCTCCCGGAGTTGTGACTTTTCATTAATTTTGCTTTCAATAACTTCGTAAACAGTGGCAGTAAGGGAACAGCTACATGCAAGGTGTGTGGCACCAGGAGAAATGATGCAACAACGTCAAACATCATCAGTCATCTCAAAACCAACCAAAAAAAACTAAAGAGACATTACATTTAGCATATATCGTCACAGGTAACAAGCTAACCGTTGCAAAGTGTGGTGCTAATGCTGGGAACAGGCACATTGTATCTTTATAGTTGTAGCCACATGATGGGACACACTTAGGTTAATATTTCACCAGGTCTGAGGGCTAGAGGGATGTGTTAAGTAGACCCCATAATGTTATGCTACAACTGATTTTGATACTGGATGGAGGCTTCAGGACATGCTTTGAATTCATTATGTTGCAGTGGTCTGCACTAAGCATGTGTAACATAGTATCTTCAGACTCTACGTGGACCGTGTCCCCCCCCGACCACTCCTGTACCCCAGCACCTGTCCTAGCTAAACAAGTCACCCACTTTAATCTGATGAGTCAAAGTGTGCTACCATCTGCCAGCCCTAAAAACCTCTTGATAAAATGGTGTGAAGTTGGAGTCTGTCTCACTAAAGATTCCACAGGACAAGAACAAGGCCTCTGCAAGGCTTCCGATAGTGACAAAAAATTTAAATAAAAAAAAATAACAAGGATTAATAGCAATGCTCTCTCATCTATAGCATACTGTACACACCACTACTACTAGGCTCATCCAAGAAACATCTTGAGTTATGGCTCACTGGTTGACATCATCCTATGCCAAAAGTTAATATATCAAATTGTTTTAAATTTTTTTTAAGGTTTTCCGTTGGACCAAATGACACTATCCTAAATCAGGACTTGCACGACTGACAGAATGTTTCACTCTCTGGAAAAGAGTCTGACTTCATAGACTGCCTTGCTGGGCTGTGTGACAGATGTACAAGTTGGGAAATCTATCAAATCTAGTGTAGAAATGGGACACATAATGGATAACCTTGATGAATTTCAGCATCTAGTTAGAATCATATCCATGAATTGAAATTTGGAAGATACCATTCCATCAGCTTTAAATGAACGTTTACTACATTTTACTGTGATTCTTGTGTTAATTCATGTCGGACAGACCAATTAAAGTCACCCTGCACTCAGAAATCCAAGTATTTTACCCTCCCAAAGGACGGTTAAAATAACCTTTCCTCTCTGGCACGGCCCTCAGTCGGACTGATGCCACAGCCTTCAGAGAGCCTGGCATAACACGTGGCTGGTACTTCTGTGGTATTTGCCTTTTGGTCAGACCAGACATTTTCAAGATGTGCCATGCCACCCAGTGAGAAGGCAGTGCCCATTCATCACAGTGATTATCATTGGGAGGTCCAGTGTCTCCATCTCAGTCTCTATCATATTGCATGTCTTATCCGACTGTCTAAAGGTACATTCCTTATGACTCCATAGTCCTCAGATCAGGTGTAATCAATTTAATTTTATTTATATAGCGCTAAATCACAACAACATTTATCTCATTGCGCTTTTCATAAAAGAGCAGGTCTAGACCATACTCTGTGATGTTATAATACACAATCTATGCCCTCTTTAACTCACCCTTAAACCTATCCCCCACTTTTAGAAGTCAGAGCGGTTTTACCTACCCCTGCAGACAGCTGAAAGTCTTTGAGGCAGCTGAGCTATGTGTGCTGCACTCTCCGGTTTACAGACTCTCGCTATGTGAAAGAGATTGCGTTTTGGCAGGCGTGCTGATGGAGGGCCCGGGTGGAAAGTATCAGTAGGGGCCTGGCTGTGGAAAAGAAGCTGTAGCCCCCTGATCCCTTGAGGAGGATACAGTTCTCCCCACACTCTTATTCTGCAGGGTGATATTATACTTATTGAGAGAGCTTTAAAACCATTTCATCATGGCATCGCTCACAGGAGAGAGTAAATGTGATGTTTCTCCACAGGAGTTACTAAAAACTAGATTTAATGAAATTCCCCATTGATATGATAGGAAAAGATATGATTGTATGTAAGTGAGCAACCCAATTGCACCTTCTCTGCTCAGTGTAAACTATGACAAATAGATGTTTCTTTAATAATAGTAACTAAGGTAGGATGGTACATAGGTATTACAGTATTAAAAAAAATTAGGGTTAGGGTTAACACACTGCACACTGGCAGGGAGAGGGATTTCTAAACTGCACTCATAAAAACAGCTCCAAACTTAGGAGCGGTACACATTCTCACTTCTATCTTGTAAAATACGGACGCTTGGTCAGGTGCATTTGTCGTCGTTGTTGTTGTTGTTGTTGTTGTTGTTAAAGGAGACCTTTGGCGTCATATAACATGCGCTTGGTCATCTCATTTAGCGTCATACAGTATAACACGCTTAGTCGGGAATATTGGCGTCCCTTTTGACGCTGTTAGGTTAAGGAAAAGCTTGTGGGTGGACCTATGGTTTGTAACGGTTGGGTTTAAAAGGTCATGGGTGGGTGGGCTTAGGGTTGTGATTTTACAGCTCTATATAAACATTAAAAATAAAAATGCAAAATTTTCACTGTTGAAATACACAAAAAATAAACTAAAACACTGACAATCAAAAGGTTAGCCTAATGGTAACATTTGATCTGTTATAGTCATTTTAAAGTAAGGTAGTCTTGCTTTGCCAGACCCTCCTCCAAAGCGCTCTGAAGGAGGGTCTGGCTACTCCACATAGCATTTTTAATTTTCATTTCATTTTGTATTTATTATACAGGAAAGTTAAAAACAAAGTAACTACAATGTAAAACAGGCCTGACTCAGTATAAAAACTGGTTTTCAGCAGGTTCCTGTTCAGCAGAAACATAAAACATGGTTACAGCACGTCAGGACAGACATTTGTACAGGACATCGATTTGGACTAGACAAAATAAAGGGTGGGAGGAAATTCGTCTGGTTTAATGGCATTTGTTTAAACCAATCCGAATCGTCATGGGGGGTGCTAAACTCCACACAGAGCCTCTGCGAGAGAAAGCTCAGATTGGACAGATAGTATATTGCAGAGATCTGAGCAGGCAAACATAGTCCTCATTATTCCACCAAATTAAAAATTCCTACATAAATAAAGCAAAAGGAAATGGAAAATACATTCATCCGGCAAAATGTCCTGCAGCACCGGAGCAATCCCGGAAGTGTAACGTCAAGGATATAGACTAAAAGTAAAAACTGATTTTTAATTGGCCACTTGGGGGCAACCTAAACAAGCTGTGAACATGACATTAAATATCTTTTTAATTGCTGTTGCTCACGTGTTAGCAAACCGTTGCCTATCTTATCCAGCAGATACAGAGCAACATTAGCATTCATTTGGAGTCATGTCTCCGGCATAAGTTGAATACAAGGCCAATATTCACGCTCTTCTAAGCTCCAGTTTTTGTCTCCATTAACTCATAATGAAAATATCGGTCTCTTCAGCTGCAAAATGCTTCACTTTCTTTCACAGTTAGTTGGTAACTTTTTCTGTCTACTGTTTGCTGGAAACAACTGCCTAAAACAATGCTTATGAGAGCAAAGAGACAAAACCAAAAGTTGAGGACAATAAAAAGAAAAAAAGAAATATAAAAAGTGCTAAAAAAGTGCTGTGAGTCGCTAGAAAACTGGGATTTTCTGTGGGTTCATTGTTAAGAGAAACCTCTGTCAAACATAAGTAGTCATGTGATCCACTGTTAATTACAAAAATATTGGTTGCCAACTCAAGCCAATATTTTACAGATAATTAGAATCCCAATTAAGACATGTCCAATGTTCTCATGTTATGTCTTAAAGTAATTTAACTTGCATGTCATCACTAATACCTGCAAATGTGTTTATACTCTTACAGCAACAGTGAGGGGATGCCTGCTGGCTCAGTTTTTTTTTTTTAATTCCCTTGGCAAAAGTTGCCAAGCGATTCATACTAGAAAGCACTGGACTGTACACAGAACTTCTGAGCAGGCTTACATTTTTCTTCCTTTAACATAGAACAATGACAGATTTTTAACACTCACAAACAACCTTTTCTAAAGAGCGGGCTGTCACATCCTGGGTTTGTTGACCAGATAATGTGTGTTGCTGCTGCTGCTGCTGCTGCTGGAAAACAGACATGTCTGAAACACTGCTGACTATTGGGGAACTTTACAACCATTTCAAGATGTGCGATGCAGTCTGAGGTATACGCTGCATGCTCTATTGACATGCACTTTACTTCATCATATTCACCTCTTTAAGTGTTTTTTTTTTTCTTTTGACACTTACTTTATCTTTTAGCAATGTGATTTTAATCTGGTCATCCTCAAGACCCTATCAGATCTTTTGACTATTTGTTCGGGATAGATCCTAAGATCTTTCATATTATGTTGAAGTAAGAGATATAGCCAACCGTGTGTATTTACTACAGAACACAGAGGAATGACTCCGGCATTACCAACTGTATGAACTAAGAGACAGAAGTGGATTATTTCACCTGGCTGGCTACCAGCTTCATAAATCAATCATGCATTGATGGCTAGGCCTGTAAAGAATTTGCTGGAGTTGAAAATGTATTTTTACATATGTACCACCGTGCATGATGCTCTGTACAACACTGATATAAGATGGTTTGAAAAGTTCAGGAGACACTTGGGAGGCCTGCTATTCTCAGAAGTAAGTAGGTTTTTAAATGCTGCAAAACATAGAATTCAGTTTTATCACCGGATATATATACATTTTAGTGTTAGTGTACTTGCAAAAATGTGTTTAATTGCTTTATCACACACCGTTTTCAGATGAAGTAATGACATGTGGTGCTTTGCCAGAGCATGTTTCATTGCACTTATCCATCCTACTGCCTGTTTTATTTTAAAAGTCACTAGAAAGAATAGACAAATGTTGGGGGACCTGTCTGATTTCAGATTTACAAAGGAAAATCTCTGATGTCATCTTACTCTCTGGCTCAATACCATCACCTTTCCCATACACAACTGGGCAGTGGACCAGAGATGGGGGGGGAGTTAGAAACATATTGGACATCAGTGATTGTAGCAAACGAGTCAGATACTTGATTTCATTAAGTGACACCAGATTAACAAATTGTACCACCAACTTTTTTTTTTTAGCTTTTCCTTCCAACGGAATATTCTATTCTGACAACTTGCAAAAAATTGGAAGCTGTGTAAAATTACACACTGTACATCTTTAAAGCAATACATGCTCAGCAAAAGTAACTGAAAATAGAAAATCCAGCTCTTTCTCTTTGAAAAGTGTGAAACTCAAAATCATCGCTCAGGCAAGGTGAATTGTGAACTACGACCTTTTACTATATGACGAATGGAGATGTAGTTTTATTCTGGTCTCCTCTGTGGTTAGACAGCAAAAAGAAATCTTAGTTTGGCTTAAAAATTTCAGACAATTTATCCTAAAACAGAGCCATGGCATGATTGAAATAACACCCACAACTCATTTCTGCAAGCAGCATTTATCTTTAAGCTGTGTAGCCAGTCCAGAAAATTGGCCCTTTTTCTTCCTCAGAGGAGAGAATTTGACTCCTGTGAGTTGTAAAAGGGGACTTGTGAAAATCCTGAGCCAAATAAAAGATAAAAAGATAATGTTTTCACCCGCACAGGTTATGGAAGTGGCAGCAACTAAAGCAGCTGGGACACATTTTTCTAACACCACATTTGGTAAGTAACTGCGGAAATGGCTCAAGTGTTCTCTTATGAAATAAAAAGTACTTTATTGTACGTCTAAAAGTACATTTGCTCCTTCAGATTACAGTTCATCAGGCTGGAATCCACTTTGTCGGTTAAGGGACAGAAAGTGAAAAGATTATAAGGTTAAAGGAAAAGTTTGAATGTAGGAATATTTTGCATACATTTGCCAAGAGGTGAATAAGACCATATTCATGAGTGTACACTAAATATGAAGCAAATGCTTAGCTTAGCTTGGCTGGAAGCAGATGGAAACAGCTCACCTGTCTCTCTTTTTTTTTAAATATGCCTACAGGCACTGCCAAATGTATCAAATAACATGTTGCTGTATATAGTTTTTGTTTAAACTGCACAAACACCCAAGGAGCTAGCTGTTTTCCTCTGCTTCCAATCTTTATGCTTGTGTTTTTTTCCGGAATTTCAAACTATTCCTACTCTTTTTTAGGGGGTTAAAGAAACATACCACTCCAGATATACAGTTAACACATATTTACTTCTTTGCTTTACTGGTGTAGCTCAGTCATGTGATTATAATCTGAAGGCAAACTGCAAACACGATAAAAGAGTGTGCCGAGGTAAGTGCAGTGAGATAATGGCAAAGTCAGTGTGGTCAGGTTGAACACATGAAAAAACCAATGAAACAATAGGAAACACATGTTCCCATAGTCCCTTGGGGAGGGGACTACGGAAAGTGGTACTTACATGCAATCATGTCTAACGACACTCATTTTAGTTTCAAGAGGGAATGCAAATCTCTGATGCAAATGTACAGTAAGGTTGAGTGTAGATATTCAAAACTGGTGACCACAACAGCTTCTCCAGTCGCTTGGAGGTCATCTGTTCATCCTAACAGAATCAACAGAGGCCAAATAGGATGGATGCGTGATGCAACGATGGGCAGCTTTCCATTATGTCACACATGAAGCTCAATATTCTGGCCCTCAGTGTATCAGAAGCCATCCTGTAAATGGAGCGTGTAATAGCCTGTCTTGAGCAATAAGGCTTTGTGTTATAAGAAGCGATCGCAGCATCGTGCTCGCTTTGCATGCACACTGCCATGCTTCCAACTCGGCAACAGTCAGGAGCCAGCTTGCCACATGAGTGCGCTCCAACTATCGCCAAATCCCTTGCAAAGAAGTCTGATCTTTCATCACTGTAATGTAAAAATACATAGCATACAGGGGGAGAATGTGAAGGACGGAGTTGTTTGTGACAGATGTATGCCACTTGTGGTATTTTGTTGCAACAGCAAATTTACCGTAGCTCACAGAAAACAGCAGCTAAAAAAACAAATCAACATTTCCCACTCCCACTCTCCCAGTAAACCAATATAGGAAGCATATACATTTCTGTTAAGATAACACACATGGGCATGAAGAGCATGTTTTCCTTCTCTTGCAGAAATGTGTCAATAATAAAATGGAAGAACTTAGATTATGTATTCATAAAATCCTTCCTACCACTTAGCAGCGATAAATGAACCATGACACCTCTACCTCCATGTCCAGAGCTCATTAATCTGAGCTGAGCTAGACTCTTTCATAGCATTACTCTTCTTTAGAGTGCCACCTAGGGGTTCTAGTGAGATAGGAACACGCCAGTAGAGGCTCCCATTCAAGGAAATTAGATATGACAAAACTCAAAGATTGCAGAAAAAGAATTCATTCATTTGTTTAGTTTTGTTAATGTTATTATTTAAATGCTTTCTGATGCATGTGCCAATATGAGGTTCAATGCAAAAAAAGACATTTGTGAAGATAATTAGGGTAAAGCTGTCTTGGGGCTTTGACAGAACAAGTGACCTTTAAGAGAAGGGGCACTGAGGTAAATGAAGCTTGAGTGCCAGTTGGAAACCTCCAGGTAAATATAAGCGCAAACGCACTCATCATAGCTGTCAGAAATGACCCAGATTTGGAGACCTTGTAGGTGACAACAACCCTTCAAAGTAGGTCCGACCTACATAAAAGTTTTCAAATCTTTACCCAGACTGCAGAGGCGCAATGACAAAAAGATCCAGCACTCCCCATAAAGTTTTACAGTCTTTTTGCTAAAATGTGAATGAGTTTTTTTCTCTGGCACGAAATCCGAGCCCAAAAAGAATGTGTTACAGACAACCAAAAACCCAAACCCGAAGCCACAAAGATACACAATGACACAGCAAAGGCCATGGCTTTGAATGGAATAACTGTCCACATCCCCAGGCATTGGCATATCTCTGATTATAGCCACATAGCGTGATCCTAGAGGCACTGAAAGACCTCTAAAGCAGTGCCACAGATGACTCCGAGCCCTCAACCACATACCCTCCCATGCTTTAAAATTCAGAGCAGAATGGAACTCTCCAAGTGTGATGTCAGTCCTTCCAAGGCCTTAAACCAGAGCAGTGTGGTGACCTGGCTGCATACCCTTGCTACAGTATGTCTCTCCCTCTCCTCTCTTCCTCGCCACTCTGCTCTTGTTCTCCTTTCCGCTGGTTCAAATGGCTCCCAAGGTGCCTGTAGTGGATCTCTGCTCGACTTTTGAGTGTGGCTATAGTTCCCAATCCCCATGTGACCTTCGATGATTATAATGAATGATACAATGAATATACTGTACTGTAAGAAATACCACACTCACAGTCTATGGAATTGAAAACCAGTGAGATCAAATAAAGAATTATCACAACAATTGTCTTCCTGTTGTCTCCTTTCGCTCATGCGAGAAACAAGTGCTGTTCCAAAAACCATCACTCAGTGTATCAAAGTGTAAACACATCTGGCTCCGAAATCTCAAACTGGAGCATCGCCTCGCATACATCTGTTTGCTGCAAATCAGCCTCGCAAAAACAACGTGACGAGGAGACAGTCAGAGCGCAAGGGTCTTCATCGCCGCCACACATGTGGAACATACATGTAGATTCAGCCCTGGGAGAGTTTTTATACCTGCTTGGCTGCTGAACAATGGAGCAGACACACTTTTACGTTGCATTATAAGACTGCCACCCCCCTCTCCACCCCCAGTAGATTACTAACTTGTTAAAAGAGTGAGCCAAACTCATCTGCACCATTTATTAGACTGTATGTTTCCAGATGGAAAGTACAAACCTCCTGCAGTATGCTTGACGGTCAATAAGTATATTATTAACTTCTTCAGAAGCAGCTGATTAAACATGAGTTTCCTGATTTATAGATGGAAAAAAAACTGGATACAATGTCAAAGAATCCATAACAGGTCCTATACTCCCCTCATGTGTAAGGCATTGGTATTACAACTGCACATCAATTGAATCACTCTGATTATCAACAGGCGACAAAAACAAATTGCCCAACAGTGCGTTTGATTGATATCTTTATTTTGAACATGTAAATAAAATAAAACATCAGAAAAATAGTAATAATAAGAAAACAATTAAACAAAAAAATAAAACTCCCTTATTTCTTCTTAAATATCTACTTACACATGCAAAAAGGAGTAGGCAGAAGTTCTACTTATATACTTTTATACCCTTTATACACTGTTAATTAAATTAATTACTTCAAAATAATAAGTCTACAAGGATAAAAAATCTATAATTGATGAAAATATATATTCAAAAGTTCTATTCCCATTCATATATTTACCCATACACAACAATATTTATACACATACTACAAATTATTCAATATATTCAATATGAGCCCAGGTTAATGATTGCACTGTGTTTCTCTGTATCTCTGTAATATAATTTATTTAAGTTTATGTTTGGACATTGCTTTAAATCCTAATTTAGTTTATTCCACAATTTAGTGCCACTGACTCTTCCTTGTCGTTCAAAAACTGGGAGGCTTAAAATTTGCTTTTCCCTTTAAGTCGTAGCCCTCACCCTCTCTTTCAGAAAATCTATAATGTATGTTGCCAGGCAATAGTTTCTCGCCTAGAACATATTTACTGGTCTGTTCTAAATATCCTCGTTAAATAGTTCAAATTAACTCACTAATATACACACTAATAACGTCACCATTTCACAAACTGCCGTGAGACCGGGTTGTCTAAGCCATGAGTCACCGTGCAAAAAAAACAGAACCCGGAAACTGAAGTCGCTGAACAGAATCCATTAACTAATTTTGTATTATTTGCCCCTGTATTTCAAACTCTGACATGTCAAAATGTCTTCCACATAAAAGGCCTATGAGTGCTTTTATTTTTTTTAAAGAATAAATCATTTTTTTCCTTATAATATTTGTGTGTGTCTCCGTGTTATAAAAACTGAGCTCACTGAGATGGCTTGCTGGGGCATTGTTAATGTTATTAGTTCCACCTGTTCATTTCCAACATGGGAGTTATAGTGGTCATGTAATCTTGATTTATTGATAATTTATTATCATTATTATTGTGAAATTAGTGTTCATAAACGAGTAATGTATGGACTTTCAACAATTTCAAGTGAATAATATAACAATTTAAGAAAAATATTTTAAAGCTTGTGTCTTCTGGTGCCCCCCCCCCCATTGGTTGTGAATGGTTGGTTCTGGGCACTGGCCGACTTGCCCTTATGGATAATCTTGGCATGATACAGTTTCATATATCATAGGGCTTATAACTGGATTTTCTTTTTCTGGTTTCATGTTTGTATATTCAGACCATACCAAAAAACTGTCCTACATAATGTCTAAAGGCCAGTGTATAGTATAGTGTAGGCCTACAGTAGGCATACACCAGAGTAAAGTGTTGCACAATGTTGTTGATATGATTTCATTTCAGGCAAAGCCTGTTTCTCATTGACCACCAAGATCAACAAGAGCTCTGTCCTCGTGACAGCACTCTGTCGCTATAAGACAACATAATGTTGTCATGTGGTCTGAAACAACTGAATCTCTACAGCCTACTGTAGGCTATGTTGAGGCTATGACACTGTTTTGGTTATTTTCTCACATGTAACCAAGATAAATATCATCAAAGTCATTCAACATTTTTTTAGTCAAGTCAAAATGATAGACTTAAAGGTCCCATAGCATGAACATTTCAATTTTTTTTTTAACATCAATATGTATCCCTCCAGAGGGATTCAGATACAGGACTTCAGATACAGTATTAGGGGACCACTAAGGTCTATATAAAAGAGACTTCAGATACAGTATTAGGGGACCACTAAGGGCTATATAAAAGAGACTTCAGATACAGTATTAGGGGACCACTAAGGGCTATATAAAAGAGACTTCAGATACAGTATTAGGGGACCACTAAGGTCTATATAAAAGAGACTTCAGATACAGTATTAGGGGACCACTAAGGTCTATATAAAAGAGACTTCAGATACAGTATTAGGGGACCACTAAGGTCTATATTAAAGAGACTTCAGATACAGTATTAGGGGACCACTAAGGTCTATATAAAAGAGACTTCAGATACAGTATTAGGGGACCACTAAGGTCTATATTAAAGAGACTTCAGATACAGTATTAGGGGACCACTAAGGTCTATATAAAAGAGACTTCAAATACAGTATTAGGGGACCACTAAGGTCTATATAAAAGAGACTTCAAATACAGTATTAGGGGACCACTAAGGTCTATATAAAAGAGACTTCAGATACAGTATTAGGGGACCACTAAGATCTATATAAAAGAGACTTCAGATACAGTATCAGGGGACCACTAAGGTCTATATAAAAGAGACTTCAGATACAGTATTAGGGGACCACTAAGGTCTATATGAAAGCATCCAAGGAGCACCATGTCATGGGACCTTTAAAGATCTGGGCAGTAGAGGAGGAACCTAAATGAGTTTGTTCCAGAGTCTTGTGGCCACAACAGAGAAGGCATGATCACCTTTTGTTTTTATCTGAGACTGTGAAGCAGCTAAAAGGAACTGATTAGATGTTTACTATACAGACAAAAACAGAAATAGGCTACAAACATATCCCCTGTGTTTTCAAAATGAGAGAAAATAATGAAACAATTTAGCCAGTTGTCCTCCCACAAATAAATAGCCTGTATCTCCACTTATTAATTTTGAGATTAATATTCGAACATTTATAAAAGAAACAAGATGTAGAGAAGATAAAAAAGAAAAAGAAACAAGGCGGAAGGCGTCTTTTCATTGTCTATGCTTGTTGCGCGTGGACTTCCTAGAGTGTTGCTATGGTTACCAACGATAACTTTGTCGAAGTCCCTCCCTCGGTTTGCCCAGTTGGTGCTCAGTCAAATTCCTGCACTCACATCAGTTGACATATAGGTTAACTGCAAGCGGATAAGGCTGATAGAGTACCAACGGAGACAATGTATTCCTCCAACCTGTCTCACTTTTCATTCACCGGTACGTAACGTTAACTCTAACTTTTGTTCTCCAACAGTCCGCTAACGTAGTAGCGTTAAGCCTGCTCTTTGCTGGTTAGCCTAACGGTAATGTTACAGCTATTATCTACAGGAAGTGTTTCCTACCGTCAGCTAATTTAGTTAATGCAATAGGTTTGTTTAGCACAGTGTCAATGAGACTTTTTCTATCACAGGAAGTTTTACAATAAAAGAAAGTGTGGCTAGGGTAGGAAGTAAAATGGTTTATCTTGTTACACGTGTTAGAACCTGTTGCCCTTAACGTAGCTAGCGCACTTTGTTTTGCTTATCACTCTTCTAGCATTAGGTTTAACGTATCGCACTGGGATTTTGGACGGCACTTCTGTTGTAACTAAGTATTT
The DNA here is from genome assembly GCA_013375575.1 of Percina caprodes. Taxonomy (NCBI): domain Eukaryota; kingdom Metazoa; phylum Chordata; class Actinopteri; order Perciformes; family Percidae; genus Percina; species Percina caprodes. The sequence goes on from JABXJD010000060.1 coordinate 133,729, forward strand.
GAAAGTTGACAGAAACAGGCAACATGCAGTCACTCAAAGACAACGCTGCAGATGATTATTGTTATGTATGTGGGGAAATGGTCGTGACCTCACTCCAGGAAGCGAAGTAACTGAATTTGACGACTTGAAGTAACTTGTTAAACATGAAATGTCTACCTAACATATTTAGGTAATATTAAGTAAACCTTTTGAACAGTATCCCTCGCCAGATATGTTGTGCTGTGCTATAGTCACACTCTGTTATTGCAGGCCATATAGCCATAATTCTATGAAAACCGAAAAACGGTGTAATTAGAAACAGCATGGACACATTATTTTTCTTTTCTTCTAAGGGTAGGTTCAAGAGACAGGAGTTTTGAGCAGCGACATCTTTTATCATAGTTTTTATTACTTAAGTTTTATTATTTTATTACTTTTAGGAGGAAAAAACAGAGAGAAACAAGCAGCATGCTGCAAAGCTGCTATTATGTTCTCTTGTGATATCTTTCTCAATCGCATTTGTCACCTTATAGGCACCAAAAACCAACTTTAATTTCATCAGTGCACATTTACACACACTAGTTATTTTTTGGAAATGAATCATGTAATATAGTCCAGTAAGAGCTAGATGTAGCCTACTCAGTAATTTTGTAAATCTTGTCAAGGCTTATACTAATTTGTGCCTCTTTTAGACCTGTTTCAGGCTACATAAATCATAGGTTGACATTGTTGATTGTGGCTTTCTTTATTTTTATTTTTTATATAAATCATACCATTGTTGTTGATAGTGACTTAGGCAAGAGTGACCATTTTTAAGTTCAGGGTTTTCGCCTGAAAAGTTGTTTAGTCTGGTGGCAAGTGTCTTTTCTGACAAGGGCCCGGCTGGGGTCAGTCACAGACTGATGGCAGCATTAATGTAGAGCCCAATAGCCTTTGTGATCACAGAATCATGGGTAAATTGCAAAATTCTGAATTTAAAAATGCCATCAGACAGATTCTAAACATTATCTCATGTCAAGTCAGTGCTAAAAGCTAACTGGAAATTTGAAAACATGACTACGTCTAAGTTTCCAGCTGAGCAGTAAAAAAGAAAAAAAGAAAACTGTAGTATTAAAAAAAATGTCTGAAAATACATTGAAAAGCAATTCCCAGTGGCTTAGGCCTAGTGGGCCACCAGGCTTGCAATACACTGGCGGAAACACAGAAACAAAAGATGCATCATTTGCAGAAACCTGTTGTGGCCACGACTATAGACCACACAGTAAATGTGTCTCTCTGTATCCCTGACCACAATGCATTCTTAATATGTAGTTTATGAGCATTGTGTGACCTCTGTAGTCAAGATAAACTCACATCTTATTTGCATGTAGAATGCAAGACATTTTGGGTATCTATACTTTACTGTGGTAATTATTTGACAGCAGACTTTTACTTCTACTCCTTACATTTACACACAATTATCTGTACTTTCTACTCCTTACATTTTAAAAATAGCCTTTTTAGTCCTTTTTCAGTTTGGCTTGTTTTCATTCCGGCTTGTCATCATTCACTTTTACACTTATAGGTCCCTGTGGCGTGGCCTAAGCCTTTGTCCTTAATGACATTTTTTCCCCCCCTTACATTACTTTTATACAAGTCATTTTGAAACCAGTACTTTTACACTTTTACTTGAGTCAAAAGCTTGAGGTGATACTTTGATGTCTACAAAAGTATTTTTCAAACCTTAGTATCTATACTTCTACCTGAGTATTGACTACTTCTATACTTTTTTATAGAAGAACTATCTATACTATAGAATGTAGTGTGACTATTTGGGATTATTGGTGCACAATCATCTGTCAGGATGTTCATAAACACACACACACACACACACACACACACACACACACACACACACACACACACATATATATATATATATAAAAATAACAGATGGACTGTTCTGTACATGTTTACACTTCATTTGTGTTGCTTTAAACAGTTTTTTAACAGAGAGTGTTTTAGCTGTAAGTAAGTGCTATAGCGCAGATAGCTAACAGCTGTTCCATATCAAATCCTAAAAGAGATAAGATAACTGTATGCAAAGCAGTAAGCTCCAGCATTTAAAAGTTAGATCTTAGGAAAACGACAAATACTTTAAGTTTTGGCACAAGTATTTTATTCCCTAAACTTATTATTGACTGCAATTTTTAGTGAAGTTAGAGCAAGATAATTTGGTGTTAAACATTGTGCCAGATGTGGTCATTGGTCAAAATGTCTTTCTGTTGTTACATAATACTGTATCTGTAAAAGCATGTTTGTTGGCAAAAGCCAGCTGAGTGTTTTTCTTGTCTGTCAACACACTTACCAAGTTTTAATGAAGGAGCCATGATCTTTTTGAAGTATGGCTTTTATCTTATTTTAGTATAGAAAATGGTAAATCTGCAATTTGCACAGCCCCTTTTGAGTAGCCCATATGTTTACTGTACATTTGTCTTTTAATTGTTTTTAACCCTGTGCTTGTTGCTGTGTCTGTAACTTTTGCAGCAAAGTAAGTTACTCAATATCCAAAATTAATTTCTCCTTAGGGAGATAAAAGTACTTTGACTTTGACTTTCTATGGCTCATAGGACAATATGTAAAGATTAGGCAATGTTATGCATTAATCGTGCACCAAGGTCAAAAACACTACATCACTCCTACACCAAGTCACCTTTACTTCCTTTTCTTATTTCCTCTCTCAGGCATTGCTCACTCTGGGCTTGGTGACTTACTTGTGATGTTTTATTGTGCTTGCAATATCTTGCACAATGTTTAGACTCAAACTTCCAAGCATGCCATATTCACAAATAGCAAATATTCTGTATACTAATACTCGGTAGAAGTGTTGAATAAAATGTTTACATTCATTTTTAACTACATCTCTGAAAACCAAATGTTCAATAAAGTCCAGTATAGCTTCAGTATACATGGGGGATACGGACAGTAAAATCAATTTTAGATCAAGTGTATCAATTAAAAAGGCTTTAGTGAGCTTTATGAGCTACTCATATAGATTCTATTTGTGCCAGTACTTTATTTAGAAGGTGTGTATTATGTCTCTCACCCTGTATTGTCCTCTGTCCTTCTATCTGTCTACATGCTATTTTTTTACAGTCTGTTTGACTTATACCAGTCCCATATGTCTTTATTTGTGAAGGTCACACACACACACACACACACACACACACACACACACACACACACACACACACACACACACACACACACACACACACACACACACACACACACACACACAGAGTCTGAGTCTGATGCTCTTGTTCATGAATCGACTGAGCTAACTTATGGTGCACACCAGCCTCCAGAAGGCAGTCTTCCAAACCAGTGCACATAGAAGTACAGTCCCCATGAAACCCACCACTAAGTCAGTTATATCAGTCAATACTTCTAGGCAGACCGGACCCTCCTCGTCATACCACAACTTTCTTTTCAGTTTTGGCTTCACTTGTCAGATGACATTAGTCTCAGCAAAGGCCACCGTCCCTGAAGAGCAGCAGTTGTTTTAGGTGTAGCCTACAGCACGCAGTGGGCCATGTTTAACAATTGCACAACTAAATGCAAATCAAACGAAATCGAAATCGAAAATGTTTGTGAGAGATAGCAGAATGAGCGAGAAAGAACTTTATGTAAACATAAGGTTTACATTATAACTAATTACAAACAAAATTTAAAGTACCCTTCCTAGCCACACATGCACGTGTTATTGAGCAGAGGTGTCAAGTAACGAAGTACAAATTGTTACCTTACATAGATATTTTGGGTATCTGTTCTTTACTGGAGTGCAATACACTGGGGGAAACACAGAAGTTGATACAAAAGAAACAAAAGATGCGTCATTTGCAGAAACCTGTTGTGGCCACAACTATAGACCATATTGTGTGACCCCTGTAGTCAAGATAAACTCACATCTGTTGAACACACTAAATCTTATTTGCATTTATCCTGTAGAATGTAAGACATTTTGGGTATCTATACTTTACTGGAGTAATTATTTAACAGCAGACTTTTTACTTCTACTCCTTACATTTTCACACAATTATCTGTACTTTCTACTCCTTAAAAATAGCCTTGTTACTCATATTTCAGTTCGGCTTGTGTTCATTCTGGCTTGTCATCGTTTAAAAAAAAAAATTCTCCAGCTAGATGGCGCCCTCCGGATAGAGTGAATCTGTTGCCCTCACAGAGTCCTGCAGCTAAGCTTGGATGTACATTTACATTCGAATAAAGGCTGTTGATAACATGCCTCTGAAGTTTGACTTTTTGCACCATTACCATACTTCTTGGCAACTAGTCATCAAATCTTACGCACCATAAAACACATGTTAATGCCCAGTAGAACACATTAACATTTTAATATAACATTATAGTCATTATGGCCTTTATAAAAATCTATAGTGCACTATAGACCCCTTTGGCGCGGCCTAAGCTTTTGTCCTTAATGACATTTTTAACATTACATTACTTTTATACTTTAAAGGTCCCATGGCATGAACATTTCACTTTATGAGTTTTTTTAACATTAATATGAATTCCCCAGCCTGCCTATGGTCCCCCAGTGAAATGGAAATGGCGATAGGTGTAAACCGAGCCCTGGGTATCCTGCTCTGCCTTTTGAGAAAATTAAAGCTCATTTGGGCCGATCTGGAATTTTGCTCCTTATGAGGTCATAAGGAGCAAGGTTACCTCTCCTTTCTCTGCTCAGCACAATAACATGTAAACAAAAGATCAGTTGGTTATAGAGCATTCGCCTACCGTGCCCCTCATCTGTAGATGGCATCCCACTACGTTTTTAAAGAAGATCACTCAGTTGACTAGGGCTGCACGATTATGGCCAAAATGATGATCACGATTATTTTGATCAATATTGTGATCACGATTAATTATCTCAATTATTTGATTTTAACCAAAACATATTTTATTGTCACATAAGCTATTTATAACTGCTTTCACATCCATATTACGCTGCATTCTTCTTATATTGAAGTTGTATGTTGTATAGACATACAGCTGCAACACATGTAAATGAAAATTAGCTTTCTAAAATAAATAGTGTAGGATATATATATATATATATATATATATATATATATATATATATATATATATATATATATATATATATATATATATATATATATATATATATAATGTATCTCTGAGAAAGCTCCTTCACTTATTTGTTTTCAACAATAACTGATTAAAAGAGCTAGGGAGAGAGGGAGTGCTACTCACAGAGTGACGGCTGACTCATTATGAATGGGTCCAGCACGGGTCAAATGGGGGTCAGCAGAGTTACACACGTCGTGTGTATGAAATGTCTGTATCGTCACTGTGCTGCATTTTTATGAACTATGATATTCTGGCCATGGGTCACATCTCTGGCCCAGGTCCAGCAGGCTCCGTCTCACATGCTATTACTCTACCAACTGAAGTTAGTTGCATTCAATAACTTCTTATGTGTTTTTCGCCATGGCGGCCGTGATAGCAGTTACCCGCGGAAACACTGGTACAAATACAGGTTTGCCTCTCATGCTTAACAATATACAGATGTTTTAATAATAATTAAAACTCTGGACAAATGTCAGAAGTGTGGACCGGCGCCGCTGTGTGGCGGGGCTGCGTGGAGAGTAAGAGGAGAGAGAGTAGAGGAGAGATCCAACACAGGCACAGCTTTACAGAGGAAATGGGTCATGTAACGCAAAATTAAACCATATTGATATAAATAACATTGCTTCGGTTGTGGAGAGGCAGCGGATGCGAGGACATTAGGTGCACCGGTGCGACCTAGAGGAAAAATATTCCTTGCGTCCTAGAGCCCTGTGAGCTAACAGACACTAACTAGCACCGACTAGCACTGCTCACTGCTGTTGCCTGAAAAACAGCAGACGGGACAAAATGTTGCGTTTACTAGTAAACTGGTAAACCTTGAGACCGACGTATGACCGACTGCTATCTGTTGAATTTTCCTCCCGTTACTCTGTCCTCGGTGACTGTCTCCATCTAGAAACTAAGCTGCGCGGTGCAGGGAACAACTCTGACTGTCCCATGATCAGACAGTGGTTTATGGAGCCGTAGATGGGCTTTGCAAAAACAACCGGAGCGTTCTATGAAATGGCACATTAAAAAAATCGCTCGATCACGCAAATTTGATCGTGGGAAGTCAAAATCATGATTCAAATTTGATTAATTGTGCAGCCCTACTGTTGACATTTTTAAATCTAGATTGAAAACCCACCTCTACTCATTTTATTATTGCCAACCATAACACACCATCCTTTCTGCGTCCTTCACAAACAAACCTATTTCACTTATCGTGTTAGGTTGCTGGTTTTGTGTTGTTTATTATTTCTGCTTCCTCACTGTTACCTTTTTTTGTTGTCTGTTATTTCTGTGTTCCTTTAATTGTAAAGTGCACTAAGAGACCATCTCTAATGGCGATTTTACACTTTAAATTTGATTGACATATTTTTTAACACATTTTATTGGGCAAGGAACTGTGCTTATTTAAAAAGAAGACTCTCTCTCCTAGATTTCCTCCACTAATTAAAGAGGCGGTTGCTAAGAGATGAAAATCTGTGACATTGGTGAGAGCCTCTGATGCTCGAGCAGCCTGAAGCTCCAGGATCTCCTATCTTCACGCCGCTGTCTGTATTGTACCTGGCTCATGTGAAGGGCGCGGGAAAACACTCTTATATCAACAGACTCACAAGTACCATGGCAGCTATTACTGCTCCCTGTGCCGCCACCATCACCACAGCCACCGCTGTGGCCCAAACTGCATGGCAAAGGGAAGGACGCAGCAACAAGGTGAGCAAACGTGAGAACGTGGATGTGGGACAAAACACTATTGTGGAGAAAACCCACGAGTTCTTCCAGATGTGTGACACGGAGAACAAGGGCTTCATCACCCGACGTGACATGCAGGTAAGGATGCTACTACAAGGGTGTAAAGTTGTGTAAAAACACAATTTTGTTGCATGAAAGTAATACAAATAAAATAAATTATGTCATGTTAGCTTTGAATTTATTGATGGGCTTACTGCTACAGAAAATAATAGAAACAAATTGTTACCAACTTCTGTAACTTGTGGGGACACCTAAATGTCAAAGTATCAGCATTGTTTGGACCATTTCTTTTAGCATCCACAGTGTACAGAGCATCACATTTCCACTATTTGGTTTTTAGAGATAACTACTCATCATGAATGAGCGTACAATGCAGGGACGGCCTGTGCACTCGTTGATGATGCCGAACAGGATACCGATAGGACATGTGCAGCTTATTCAAAGCGGCATAAAAAAGAGTGAGACACAGAGAGGCGGAAGCTTTGTCATGCAACCCCTCCACTCACATTATTGTGCAGATTCACTTGCCACTCGGATATTCATCCCTGCCTTGGCTAATCCTTTGATGAAGCACTTGTAGGCTCTCGCTCCGAGGAGCATAAATACACAGAGGGGAAGCTTTGATCTGGTACTTATGATAATGGCTTGGAAATTTGATGGCGAGCAGGACAGAGGTCCAGTCCTCCTCACCTCAATTTATGTGAGCGTCTGTAATAAAGAGAAAAAAAACAGTATTTAAAAGTAGTGTTACTGTTAGTTATATTTGTTTTACACTTTCCATATGTTGGTCAAAGGTTGCAGATGATCTAACAACAAAAGTGAGTGGTGCTGCCTACATTTATGTGCACTCTTGACACAGTATTTTCACTCCCAATATTTTCACAGCTTAAAAGTACACTTCACGCTGTGGAAACCAACCTGTTTTACAATCTACTCTTTGTTGACATTAGGGATATGTTTTGCCTAGATAACGCACTTTACAAGAACAGCTGATAATCGTACGCAGGTGCCTTCCTTTCCCTGTCCCTCCCCTGGATTGTATGGGTCATCTCAGTCAACATTTGCAGCAGTGTAAACACGGCATAAAACCTGAGCTACTTACAGAGGTGTGGCTGTGTTGGCTTTCCTTGTAAGCGACCCAGCATTGTCAGAAGGTCTTTTCGGGAGGGTTCTCGCTCTGTCATGTCCCTTTGGATTAACCCTTTAGTTAAAGAGCAGCTGTCTCCCCTCTCAAACAGTATCTGAGTCTACTTAAAATATTCTGTTAAAGGACTTTTGACACTCTCAATCTGTTCCTCTAGAGCTGCGCAGTGGTCAATGATTGGAGACTGTACTGTAGCTGCACTGGGAAGATCCCAGGTGTTGATGTGTTTAACTGATTTTTGATTCAAAAACAATTCTCAATTTAAAAAAAAAACAATTCATAGAATGTAAATGTAGTTACTTTACGCATGTGACAGTACACACGCCATTACAAAAAAAATGAATACATTTTTAGACTTCACTGAATCGATTTGGAATCAGTAGAGCTTGAATTGCATTTTTTTTGCACACCCCTAATGATGCATGTCAATTAAACATGTTCTGGTTAGAATGGGAACCAGAATGAGGCTAATTGAAATATAACTTCCATCTTATCATTATTTGGGCTAATTTTAGTCTAATTCTGACTGAAAATAACGGTGAAGAACCACCAACTGTTGCGTAGCCACTGCACTAATGACTGACCTTAATATGTCTGAAGAAGCTGCTGTTATAGCTACAGTATTGTTAATGTGCTTGAGGCTTTGTTCTTGCCAATAGCAGCTGCGTTTTGTGTCTTTTTTTAAATAGAGGCTGAACACCGAGCTCCCTCTCAGCGCAGAGGAGTTGGAAAATGTGTTTGATACCCTTGATACCGACAGCAACGAATACCTTACCCTCGAAGAGTTCTCCTCTGGCTTTAGTACGTTTTCAGACTATTTCTCTCCCCTTTTAACAATGCTACTATCATCCGTAGGTGTAGTCTGATGTTTCGATTGTGGGCCTGTTTTTTCTAGGTGAGTTTTTATCTGGTCAGAAGATTTCTGTAGAGGAAGGCATGGGGGAGGAGAACCCCTGTAAAAGCCCAGCAGAGGTTCTGTACCAGACCCAGTGGGAGGAGAGCCAGGCAAGAGAAGAAGACGAGGATGAGGAGGAGAAACACTTTTGCATGCTCATGGAAAACCTCGGCGCCAACAGTGTCTTTGAAGAGTGAGTACTGTATGTGCGTGTGTGTTCTTGTTTTGTTCCCACGTCATATCTTTGTTCACTTTGTTAACGGCTGCTTTGAGTCTACACTATGATTTTCGGTGAACTTAGCCTGAGACTATAATCAGCTGTGCAAACTTAGAGACAAGTTGGAAGTTTCCACTCTCAAACAAAGCTGTTCCTGTGCTCCCTCTCTGAGCAATCTGTGCTCTGCCTCTCTGTATTAGAGTGAGACTGACTATTATCTGTTTTAATGTGATTATTATTTTTTTTGTGTATTTAAAACATAGCAATGAAGTGTTAAACAGTAAGATTTTCATCATTTTCATCATCATTTCCAGACAACAATCACACTTAAAAAAGCCTTTTTTTTCAATAACGGGCATTACTAACTCATGTTGAGGTCTGTTTAGACCCCATGATTCGGGGAAAAATATGAATCGCAATTATTTTAGCTTAGAATTGATATCACGATTCTGTGCAATGATTTCTTTTTTCTCACAAAGTTTGTTAGATCGCAATTTCATAACGATTACTCGTGCAGGCCTAGTTTAGACATTGCTTTGTTAGATGAAAAGATATACTGGATAATGACAGGATCTTATGAAAGGCATGACTAGACTCACCTTTAACCAACAACTCCAACTCAGTAAAAGTACACAGTGTTGAAGGTGGATGGCAGATTTACCCATCATATTGGCTTCTACCTGCCTAGTGAGCTTGACTTGACATTTTAGATCAGATCAGTTTGTGCGGCACTAACTGATATTGATGTTGGCCAGAGTTTAAGGATAAGTATAACTTCCCTTACCTTCTCATAGCTTATAGACCTATATCATTGTTTATGATTACAGCGGTATAAAATATCTATCAGCACTCAGGTTTGATTGTCTCACTTTTGTTATGAATGCACATTTCAATGCCTAAATCATTGTTTATATTCAGTGTTATAATCTTGCTGCCTCTTCAGTGCATTAGCTGCAGAGCCTGGATCACACAAAAGCACTCAAACAAACACTTATGGAATAAGTTCAGATTTTTTTTGCAGCAATAATAAATGGATTTTGTCAAGGCAAACAATATCATGTCTGTGGCTCAGTAGTAGAGTGGTCACCTGGTTTGATCCCATGTCGAGTGTCCTTGGGCAAGTCACTGTTCCTGCCCAAGGACACTTGTTGCCACCTTGTACGGCAGTCTATGAATACATGTGAATGGTGAATGGTTCCTGTACTGTAAAAGCGCTTTGAGTAGTCGTTGAGACTAGAAAGCGCATTGTAAGAACAGAACAGTCCATTTACTATTTATCTTCTAAAGAAGAATAGTGCGGTTCTTGTGAAACCTCAAGACAAAGACTGCAAATGACATTGAAGAAATTGACACTTGTATTGTGTATTGTATTCTGTCCCATCAGTGCTGATGAGGTGCGCAGTTTGTGGGCCCAGGTGCGCCGAGATGAACCTCACCTTTTATCCAATTTTGAGGACTTCCTGGCCAGAGTGACTTCCCAGATCATAGAGGCCAACCAGGAGAAGAGAGAGATGGAGAACGCTCTCGAAAGGTCAGCAGCTGAAGCAATATATCAATATTATATCGACATCTATATGGGTCAAGATACCGTCTTAAATTTTTGTCTTTTCCTGGTTTTGATAATAATGATAATAATAATAATAATAATAATAATAATAATAATAATAATAATAATAATAATAATAATACATTAATCCCATAAGGGAAATTACAAAGTTTCCAAATGGGCTGCAGCTCCAACCTCAAGGGACAGGCGCCCCGAGCAGTTGGGGTTCGGTGCCTTGCTCAAAAGCACATTGGCAGTGCCCAGGAGGTGAACTGGCATCTCTCCAGCGACAAGTCCACCACTATAGTTTGGCCAGTATGGACATGAACCAGCAACTCTCCGGTTCCCCACTCCCTACAGACTGCATTACAGTAGTAATTTTCTGAATTTACCAGACTGATTTAGCTGCACTATTATTTATGTATTATGTTTGTATTATTTGCCTATACCCACTTAGTCATTATATCCACATTCCTGAGAGTAGGTTGACTACCTTACAATATCGCCGCAACATTGACATTGAGGTATTCGGTCAAAAATATCGTGATATTGGATTTTCTCCATATCGCCCAGCTCTACTATACTTCATGAGTTAAAATGTGTTAATCCAGGCGGTTGTTTCACACACACTGTGTGAGGTACACACTGTACATGGCACATCATCGCATCTGAATTTGATCCATACAGGAAAGCAGCAACGCACGATGATGAGATCCAGCGCCTTTATGTGGAAATGGAGCAGCAAATAAAAACTGAAAAAGACAGGATTGTGCTGCAGGTACAAAGCTATTAGTGATGTCAAACAAGTGTATTTTCTTTTGTTGCTCATACTGTATACCATCATCTTCTTCCTTCTCATCACCCTTGTACTTTGTCTTCCTGCCTGTCCTCTTTTATCGCCACACTGAAGGACTACGGGCGCTTTCTGTCTCGTAGTCAAGACCTGGAGCTACAGCTGTCCGCTAAGGAGAAAGAGCTGGATCAGCTCTTTCAGAAGCAGAGAAGGGTAAGTGAGAGATAGCTAAATGATTTCTCAGAAAGTGCACTGCAATAGTCACTGTCTCTAAGAAACCTTTCACACACACACTCTGTCACTTCAGTTATCATATAGGGAAATAAAGCTGTCCAAGCAACAACACGTAAGAGAAACATTAAACAAAAATGACTGGGAACAAAATGCTGTAAATAAAGTGATTTAGTGCCATAAACACACATTAAACTATCATCATACAACACAGTTATAGGTCTCTGGGCCTGGAAAATACATTTATTTTCACATGTTCAAACACACAAGAGAAATAATTTGTACATAACATTCATGACAATCTAAAGTGTTTAGTAGACGACTTGGTTCATTCCCCCGACAACAGTATGACTGTGTCTGTTGAAACAGAAAGGCACAGGTGTCCGAACCTCCTTTTATTACACGGCTCTTTTGAATACTCATTGTACGGTCTGTTATTTCTGAATACAGTTATTTCTAATTAACAGACCATTGCTAGGAGCAGTTCAGATCATAGACTCTGGTGGATTTTTTTTTTAAATCCATAAAATCCTTTTTAATTACTAATTATGTGTCAAATTATTGATTTGTTTAGTAAGTAGCCAGTAACAGGACAATGTAGAGTGAGTGGGGCATTATTGATTTGAACCCCGGCTGCAGTAATGACCGGCTCACTCTACATTATTCCTTACTTAACTTTATATTGTAATTCAAGTGTTAGAGAAATCTAGGCTTATGCACCTGCTCTTAAAATCCTCAAATTAATCTTTTAATATATACCTTGTCACCATGGATATATAACATAATTGGCCGGGAGTTTGACCACTATATTCTTGCCATACAATTAACTTGCTTCTACAATTTACAGAATAATTTCTTTGAGAATAACTTTAATATCCAAGCGACATTTGTATTTTAACTGACATCTCCCTAATCTTATTGATATTTAATTGAATTGAAAATGTAATTTGGGAAATCAGTGTTTCCCACAGTTTGTGGTGCGGCGGGAAACTTGGTATACATATGAAGCATGTCAGACATACAAAAAACGTCATTGGAGCCAGACCCTAAACTTAACAGGAAGTCTGCCATTTTGAATATAAAGTTTGAAATTAGTGTGAAATTAATACTGGTTACACCAGAAAGGACTGTTCTTCTTTTCACAGCTCCTCATCACCTGTTATTAATAAATCAGCTGTTAACCAAGTGTTCACTTCATGCTGTCTGTAGTGATGGCCGACTGACGCTTTATAAACCAGTGTCTTTATTTTCTGAGCTGGATGGCGATCTCTGTTCATCAAAGGGTTGATAATATACTGAATTGTAATGCCTTAGGCCTTTCTCTTAAAACCAAGAGCGCCATCTAGTGGAATCAGAAAATAAAGACACTGATTCATGAAGCTTCATTTGGCCGTCACTAGCTGTCTGCTTACATTCATCCAATCACTATGGGTTAATAAAGAGGTCACCGTACATTTAGTCTATATCCGATGTCCGTTACCTTCCGCTTTCTTTGTATTGGAATTTCAACCTCTGGTGGATTTATGAGGACTATGGTTAACCTCAGATATCTGCAGGGTAAATCCAGATGGCTAGCTAGACTGTCTGTATAATCTGAGTTTTCTGTTGCACGACTAAAACAAGCTTTGAATGTACCAAAACAAGTTCCTTCCCGAGGCTATTTTACAGCAGCTCAGTGCGGAGCTTAGCGCCGCCCAAGATAATTGTGATTGGTTTGAAGAAATGCCAATTAACTTGTGTGGACTAGCAAGACCCTCCTTCTCAGTGCTGTGGAACAAGGTGTGGAGCTAAATGCATGTTTAGAGCTAAAGACTAGATTGTGTAAATATGCACCACTAGGAGACGCTAAAGTCAGATATTTTTCATCTTCCTAAATATAGTGTTATAGATTGTTTTATGTTGATGTAATCAGAGATGGACACATGGTTTAGTAACATTTAATGAAAAGACAGTACTACCTCAATAAATGGACCGATCCTCGTGTGAATCCTTGGCCTAAAAAACATTGAAGAACCCTGATCGGCGGCTGTGGCTCAGTGGTAGAGCGGTTGTCCCATGTCGAAGTGTCCTTGGGCAAGACACTGAACCCCGAGTTTGAATGTGTGTGCATGTTTATCTGATGAGCAGGTGGCACCTTGTACGGCAGCCTCGGCCACAGTGTATGAATGTGTGTGAATGGTGAATGTATCCTGTATGATGTAAAAGCGCTTTGAGTACTCGTTAAGACTAGAAAAGCGCTATATAAATACAGCACATTTACATCTAAACCTAGGAAATCCCAAAGTATCTTTACGTGTATCTTTTTTTTTTTGACTCCAGTTGGAGCATCAGTGCCAGAAGCTTCAAAGTGAACAACATGTGGCCAAGGTGGAGAACGTGAAACTGAAGCACACGAATGAGGAGTTAGCGCGGGAGCTGGACCACACCACCCGGGAGCTGGCCTTGGCCCAGGACCAGCTCAGTTTGCTGCAGGAGCAGGCCACACAGCTTCACGAGGAGAAGGAGATGTGAGTGGTAGCTCTTCTAACTCTGGCTTCTTTATAACATCCACCTTGACTATTTGGCCTCCCAGCTTTTATTTCTTGCTCATTGGTCAGGATGCAATCACATTGTGTTTGCTACAAGCAAATGGAGAGGCAGTAAAAACTCACCGGCGTGATGCAGACTTCATTTACAATGTATGTTGTCAATGAACACATTTTTGCCTGTAATAACCAGCCTGTATACCAACCGACTTTCACAAATTTGGATCTCTATGCTGTCATCAACCTCTAAAATATATACATAGAAATGCTGACAGACATAGCAATGATGGCAGTCAAGTTGCTTTGTCTCAAAATTATTTTTGAGCATCTTGCTCATTGAACTGATTTCGCTGACTATTATTGTTCTGTACTGCGCATCTACATTCTATTAAATCTATTTAAATTAAAAGAATTCTATTTAAATCCTAATCTTCCTTCACGATAACTAAAGTCTGTCTGAAACATAAAGTCTTATGTTTCAAATGCTGTGATGCAGTATCTTACAGTAAGTAAGCAACAAAAGACACCGTGTTTGTGTCATATACACTCACTCTGGTCGATGAACTCATTTTTTCTTTCTTTGCTCTGGGTCGTCATATTTATTACTAGTTTTTTATTAAAGTTTAACCACAGCGCATACCACATCTGTTTGGTTATAAAGTATTTGTAACAAAGGATGCGTTTTTGTCCAACACAGTGAAATATACAGACTGACCGAGGGACTGCAGCGAGAACGAGCCAGCCTCCTCAAACAACTGGACCTTCTGAGGTATGGATCTAGAGGAGCAGCTGTTCTGGCTGATTTGAAATTATTTATTTATTATTTTTTTAATTTACAAAACAAACAAGGCTAGGCGTTCAAACTAATAATGGCTTCAGCCATCCATCCATCCATCCATCTTCATCCGCTTATCCGGTATCGGGTCGTGGGGGCAGCAGCTCCAGCAGGTGACCCCAAACTTCCCTTTCCGAGCCACATCAACCAGCTCCGACTGGGGGATCCCGAGGCGTTCCCAGGCCAGGTTGGAGATATAATCTCTCCACCTAGTCCTGGGTCTTCCCCGAGGCCTCCTCCCAGCTGGACGTGCCTGGAACACCTCCCTAGGGAGGCGCCCAGGAGGCATCCTTACCAGATGCCCGAACCACCTCAACTGGCTCCTTTCTATGCGAAGGAGCAGCGGCTCTACTCCGAGCTCCTCTCGGATGACTGAGCTTCTCACCCTATCTCTAAGGGAGACGCCAGCCACCCTCCTGAGGAAACCCATTTCGGCCGCTTGTACCCTCGATCTCGTTCTTTCGGTCATGACCCAGCCTTCATGACCATAGGTGAGGGTAGGAACGAAAATTGCCCAATAGATCGAGAGCTTTGCCTTCTGGCTCAGCTCTCTTTTCGTCACAACGGTGCGATAAATGGAATGTAATACCGCACCAGCTGCTCCGATTCTCCGACCAATCTCACGCGCTATGGTCCCCTCACTCGCGAACAAGACCCCAAGGTACTTAAACTCCTTCACTTGGGGTAAGGACTCACTCCCTACCCGAAGAAAGCACTCCATCGGTTTCCTGCTGAGATTTACAATTGTGTAAAATTAAAATCTTATGAGTGGATTTCAGGTTCTCACTTTCTCTTTATTTCCTTGTATCCAGGGAAATTAACAAACATTTACGAGATGAAAAGGACATATGGAATCAGGTATGGACTGTTTATTATAGCAAGATTAATACACTGAGTTATTTAAATGTCCCCTGTTACCTGTCCCCTCTTCATGTGTCCTCTTATAAAAGACTAGAGAAATAGAAAACAAGATGTAAGTGACAACCAGAGCCCAGAGCCACCCCAAAAGTTAGATGGAACACTGAATCTCATGCTGCAATATGAATAAAAATCTCAATTTCTGCAGAATCCAAAGACTTCTAAGACAACACCAAGTTTGAAGCAGAGGCCTTCAGCCAATGTTGTGAAACGCACAAACACAAATGTCTTCAGAAGGTAAACCATCACGAAGTGATACATTCAAATGTTATTAGACTTTGCCACAGTTAGTGCAGTAGATGTTCTGTTGCTGTGTTGGATCTGTGTTGTTTCCATTAGCGCTGTAGTGTGGGCTCTAATGAGACTTTGTATCACCAGTGAGGATGAGGAGGAGCTGACGCCCAGCTGTGTGAGACACAACCTAGCCAATGGCTCAGGCCAATCCTTTAGCCTGGCAGAAACCAGAGGGCACCTCCAGAGGATCATCTCCATTGAGGAGGACCACCTCCCACACTTGCTCCAGAATGACTGCCAGGCCCAAAGCCCACTGCAGGAGTGTAGTGAAGGAGAGGACGCCTTGGACAATGAGGAGGATATGGACTTGGTGATGACCGATATTTACCTGTGTGCGTCTTCTGCCCAGCAGCAGAAGTCAAAGGGAGATGTTGAGAAAATGGAAACCCCCACATCTCCGAGGGTTCAGCCTGTTGGCAAAGAGACCAGCATACATGTAAGCGTATCCAGTTATATACTGTATCTAAAGAAAGCCTGACAAAGACTAACCTTTTAACCATGTGATCAGCATTTAAGGAATACATAGTCTATATCGATCAATTTTCAGAGCCAGTCAGCTATTTAAAAGCCATGTGTGTTCACTTCATGCTGTCTGCTTAAATTCATCTTATCACTATGGGATACTAAAGAGATCACTGTACATTCAGTCTATATCCGATGTCCGTTACCTTCGCATTTAATTCTAAATCCTACTTGGGGGGCTGTGGCCAATCGGAAGGTTGGGGGTTCAATCCCTGGCCTTGCACCCCAATGTCAAAGTGTCCTTGCTTAGCTAGACTCAGTCCAATCTGAGTTTTCTGTTGCACAACTAAAACAACTTTTGAATTTACACATTCCACCAAAACAAGTTTCTTCCTGAGGCCATTTTACGGGGCACCATTATTGCGTCCCGTGCCCAAGACAATTTTGTTTTGTTTAAAAAATGCCAATACACCAGAGGACTAGCCAGACCCTCCTCCGCAAAGCTGTGGAGAAAGGTCTGGCAATGCAAGACTAAGGAATACATAAGTGCAATTACTGTAAGGATTTAGGAATGAGACGTTTGACGTTTGTTTGTTTTTTTAAATAAATAAAAAAGATGGAATTGATTTCAAAGCCAAATGCGACGGCTGAAGTGTGGGAGCGCTTCGACTTCAAACCGAATGACCGCGGTGAACCACTTAACCTGAGTGAGCCGGTATGTCGCATTTGTTGTAAAACAGTAGCAACTAAACACTGCAACACAACAAACGTGCACATAAAACACAATCATCCGGTGCAGTTTTCCCAGCTGGGCCAACAGATGGGCCATCTTCCTCTTCACGACCGTACACAATCTCTGGGGCGTTTTGTTGACAAAGTCCAAACAGGACACTGCAGAATGGAGTGCCCTCACAGACCGTGTAGTTCACTTCATTGCTAAAGAGATCGTTAGTATCGTTAAGAAGACGGCATTTCGGTCTTCCAGTTCCAGTGTTTGTTATCGTGACAGGCCTATACGTGGCATCATTATACGAGTCAGCCACTTTAAAGTGAGATCCCATAATTATCCTTTAATATTTGTTATATACTATATATATCTTGTTTCTTTAGGAGGAAGATGGTCCTTCGCCGCCAGACCGCGTCTTCAAGATCGTCCTGGTGGGCAACTCTGGCGTAGGAAAGACCTGCCTCCTTAAGCGATTTTGTGATGACTGCTTCCATTCTGGCACTTGTGCCACTGTGGGTACGTACAGTGTAGTGCAAACACACCCTTGTTAGTTCCTGTGGGCAAAGACAACTAAATACACCCAGCCCTGTTTGTTGTTGACCTAAGGCTCTGTATGTATTTGCTTACAAAGCACTGGTGAAAAATGTTAAGTACAGCAGTGTCAGCAGAGAAAGGACAGGTTAACAGACTGTATATAGACAGATTTAGTTTGGCCTATGTAGAATATACAGTATATATTTTAATGGTTTAGTAACACAGAAGCTGTTGTTTCATCGATAAAATGTCTTTTTGTCAAAAAAATAAATAATTCCAATTTCACTGTTTCAGTTTCTTCCCTTCAGATAATTTTTTTCTAATATAAATAGCACGTGTAAATGTGGTACCTTTTTAAAATGATGCAACAATCACATGCATTCAGGTCAGTGTATAGATTTGCATATCGGTACATATGTATACAGGCATTTGTTCTGTGTTGTTGGAACAGTATACAGTTAACAGTGATAATAAAATGTGCTGACTAACATTTTCGTGTGTGTGTGTGTGTGTGTGTGTGTGTGTGTGTGTGTCTGTCTGTCTGTCTGTCTGTCTGTGTCTGTGTGTGTGTAGGTATAGATTACAGTGTAAAGACAATAGCTGTGGACAACAGCCAGGTGGCACTGCAGTTGTGGGATACAGCGGGACAGGAGAGGTGAGGCAAGGCATCGCTGGGAAAAGATATCATCACATTGGAAAAGCTTTAATAATATACTGCAACAATACTTGGCACTTTGATAAGATTACTGTGTACCACTGAAGGTGAAATACATGTCCTAAAGTGTATACATATACATGTCCCTCAGCAAGTTCTCATTTGAAAAAAAACAAAACATTCCTATCTTTTTAGCAACTTGCAACCAGTGATAACACTTCCTCTTTTTGTCTACTTCCCCTTCTCCTCCTGCAGATATCGGAGCATCACCAAGCAATTCTTTCGCAAGGCTGACGGTGTGGTTGTGATGTATGACATCACATCCGAGCAGAGCTTCACCGCTGTC
Organism: Percina caprodes; assembly: GCA_013375575.1. Lineage (NCBI taxonomy): Eukaryota > Metazoa > Chordata > Actinopteri > Perciformes > Percidae > Percina > Percina caprodes. Next base: position 152,718 of record JABXJD010000060.1, read on the forward strand.
AGGCAGTGGCTGACAAGTGTAAAGGTGAGACAGTAACAGTCACCCTGCGCCGCACACATTCTTCACAGAAAATACCACAGAACAAATGTCTGGGTTTTACTCGGTGTTTTTGTGCCACAGAGAGCTGAAGTTCCCCCCCTTTCCTTTTCCTCCATTGGACCTATCTTCAAAAAAAAAAAATTAAAGGTGGTCAATAGCAAAAGACAAACTTTTTCTGGTCCTGATCAGCAGTGCCATGAATTACACATATGTTTGTCACAGATAGTTAAGTAAAACGCTATGGGAAAATACATTGTCCAAGTCGCTTACCTGACGTCACCACATTTTCCTCCAGTAGCTGTAGCTCTCGACATGACCCCGTTTATAATGGTTTTCACCTCCTTTAGATACTTCTGCCTTCATCTCGAAATAAGACAGCCATATTTTCTCTGGTGACGTATATTGAGATTCGAGAATGAGTATATTGAGAATGAGTTCACTAAGCAATCTCACACAAAACCTAATGTTGTTCAACTTCTTTACGTCAAATCGTTTATCTCTTGACATGTAACATTATCTCTAAAATTTACACACATCATTTGTGAATGAACCGGACCAAAAATAATTATTTTCTCTCAATGACTCCTGTTCATATTTTTTCTGAAAGATAGGTCCCATGGACCGGCAGTAAAAGGGCGTGACTTTGGCTCTCTATTGTTCTGTTTTAATTCCCTACAGCAGTTAGGTAAATGTTGAATATATATTTCACAATATAATAATGTAGACAATATAGGACAAAAAGTCAGTTGCTGAATTGATTTACAGCGATGCTTCTATACACCACTGGCTGGTTTCTCTCTGGGGAGCCAATACCGGGAAGCTGGTGGTCTTTTAACTGCAAAGGACTCTTTAAAGATTGGTTTCTTTGAGTCTGTATTATTTGATTTTTCTTCTTTGACAGGAGGGAGCCGGCGAGGACATCCCCATCATGCTCCTGGGAAACAAAACGGACAAGGAGATTGGGAGACAAGTTCAGAAAGAAGTGGGCGAAAGACTAGCCAAGGTCTGTTTGTCTGTTGTAGTCGCTAAGCTTAAAGGTGCCCTGCCACACGTATTTCAGTACTTTGTGGTAATGTCTGAAGATCTACCATGGACTCTGTAACATTTTTTTGTGGAAAAAATACCTTGTTTCAAGCTACTCTCATGGTATAGAAAGCCTGCAGGAGACTCAGCATCATTTATGCCAGTTCTCATTAATATTAACAAGCTAAGCTGCTTAACTCTGATTGGCTATCAGCATGACATCAGACTGACCAGCTTTTGTAATTGGCCTGATTTCTCCTCTTATTTCTTTTCAGTGGCTAGAGATGACAGAGGAGGTAGCAGTTCAGTTTCACATTCGTGACATAACACAAACACATATGGACCTGACATATTTCAAAAAATGCAAGTAAAAACGGTTTTGTGTGGCAGGGCACCTTTAAGGTTCATATCACGGACAAATCACCTGTCAGACCACAGTAAAGTGGTGTTGCTTGTTTTCTTTTTTTTATAAAATGAAGAAAATAATTACTGAATAGAGTTTTATGTGGAAGCGACTCCAGTAAGATTATGAGGTTGTTTTTTGTTTATCATCTTTCTCTGTTGTGTAATGTAGTTTCTATGGTGACTGGAAAGGACCATGTAAGTTAATGTTGTCAAATGAGAATTTTTTTGTGCTTCTGCAGCTATTAGTACAGATTTGACTTTAACTCTGATCAAAAGTTGAAATATGTCCGCCTCTTTTTCAGGACTGCCAAATGATTTCCTATGAGTGCAGCGCATGCTCCGGACACAACGTGGTGGAGTCCATGATTCATTTAGCCAGGTGAGCAGAAGTCAAGGCCTCAGTGTGTCAGTTGATGGAACCAGAAAACACCCCTAGTCTGCTAGACTCGGTGCAATTCAGGAGTGAAGTTACAACATCGTAGTATTTTTCATTTGGTTTGGTTAATGTTCACACCGCACTTTGGCAAATGCACTTAAGATTGTTAACAAATGGCACACGGTCGAAACGGTCGCTTGTTTATTGGACAGAATATCCAGAGTGAAACTCTCCGACAACTCCTGGTCTCAGAAATAATGGAGCAACACCAAATTTATAACGTCTTGGGGTTTCTGGTTTTGCTTTAATGTCTTTAAATGAAGGCGGATTATATGAGCAGCTGACCACATAGCAAGTAAAAGAGATGATAATGTGTTGTCACACAGACAACCAGCAGGATGTGATCATAATAGCTTCTGCATCTGAAAGTTATCATCTCTCAAATCATATAGAAGTCTGTATTTGTTTGTAACGTTGAGATGAGTAAGGTTGAGCAAGTGTTTTTGGTTGTTTGGTATGCTCCAGAGACTTTGTGTGAATGAGCTTTCACAGCACCCAAAAACCAACTATCTGACGTTTTGGTTAAAACAACTTAAGTGTAAAAGCAACCTAAGACTAAATATGTACAGTGGGGCTCGAAAGTTTGGGCACTCCAGGTAAAAATGTGTATAAATGTGCATAAAGAAGCCAAGAAAAGATGGAAAAATCTCCAAAAGGCATCACATGACAGATTAGACATTCATATTATGTCACAAAAAGTTAGATTTTATTTCCATCATTTACACGTTCAAAATAACAGAAAACCAAAAAATAGCGTCTGTAAAAGTTTGGGCACCCTGCAGAGTTAATACCTTGTACCCCCTTTGAGAAGGATAACAGCTTGGAAACGCTTCTTGTAGCCAGCCAAGAGTCTTTCAATTCTGGTTTGAGGTATCTTCGCCCATTCTTCCTTCCAAAAGTCTTCCAGTTCTTTGAGATTTTTGGGCTGTCTGTCACGCACTGCTCTTTTAAGGTCTATCCATAGATTTTTAATTATGTTGAGGTCAGGAGATTGTGAAGGCCATGGCAAAACCTTCAGTTTACGCCTCTTGATGTAATCCACTGTGGATTTTGAGGTGTGTTTCATTTGCAAACTACAAACGCTGATTTTTGTGGTGTGGACGTAGAAGAGCTTTTCTTCTGATGATTCTTCCATGAAGACCATATCTGTATAAGTATCTCTTTATAGTGGAATGGTGTAGCACAACTCCAGTGTCTGCAGGTCTTTCTGGATGGATCGTGCAGTCAAACATGGGTTTGGACTTTGTTTTCTCACACTCCTGCGAGCTGTTTTGTCTGATATTTTTCTTGGTTTTCCAGATCTTGCTTTAACTTCCACTGTTCCTGATGACTGCCATTCCCAACAGTGGATATTGGCATCTGAAAACGCTTTGCTATCTTCATATAGCCTTCTCCTGCTTTGTGAGCGTCAACTATTTTCAGTTTCAGTTTTCTAGACAACTGCTTAGAAGAACCCATGGTGCTGATTGTTGGGTCAGATGAGTCTGGGCATTTAAAACCTTAAGATTGACATCACTTGGTCTTTCCAATATGTCGCTTTTTGTAACATATACAAATGTCTAATCTGTTATTTGATGCCTTTTGGAGATTTTTCCATCTTTTCTTGGCTTCTTTATGCACATTATTACAAATTTTTACCTGGGGTGCCCAAACATTCGAGCCCCACTGTATCAACTGTCTGCTTGAACAGTTTTAAAATGTTACTTTACTGAAATAAGGCTCTATTACTGCTTGACATTATGGTTCTACTCTCAGGGATCGCTCCATGCTGTGACAATACAGCAAAACAGCATTTAATACACGTCAGCATGACAAATACGCAGTGAAACTACCCCCCCAGCATGCAATAAAGCCCCTACAGGCCTGATATACACAGAGCAGAACTGAAGCAGGCACAGGTTGGATGCAGTAGTAGTAGTACCAGCTGTAAAGGACGTTTTCAGAGAGAATGTGATCATCAAATTACCTTTAGTGTTAGTTGATACAGAATTCATACTAATGAAATTATCATTAAATTATCTAGAATAACACATGTTTACCATGTGAAGCACTTTGTGTATAAAAGGTGCTATATCAAATAAATGTATTATTATTATTATAATGATTATTATTTTGACAATGTCTTTCTTTTGGTTCGCACGGGGGTTTTCTGCCTGGCGCTCCCTGTCTTGGCTAAGCATGCTGCTTGGCTGGTGCAGGGAGCTTTATCAAGATCATCAGCGCCACGCATAACTGTATTTCCATTTGTTGCAATAAATGGTTAAATCTATGACGAGATTGTTCCTGACTGAACTAGAACTGGTTCATTTGTTTATGTCTGATTTTGTCCCACAGAATTCTGAAAGAGCAGGAGGACAGAGAGAAGGAGAAGACTGTGCAGCTGTTTAGCGGCTCCTCGGAGAAGAAGAGATCCTGCTGCTAACAGTTATTACACAGCTCGCTCATACACCGTAGCACTACCCTTCACTAGGATACACAGTGTGATAGTGTGACCACATGTACCACTAAGGACACACTAGTCTGAATGTCCACAAGTCTTTCTCACAGTCTTTCACTTTGTGGCACTCTGGGTAATCCCAACACCTGGATGGATGGACTGTATGTATGTTATGTGTCACGGATTGGATTGCACATTATAAATTGTCTACTCTACGTTTACCCAAGTAGTTTGAAAACAAAATTGCAATATTATGGAAATATATTATATAGTAAAATAACAATACAAAGAAGATTGTAAGAAAAGTTTGAAGAATAGATACAACTGAACAAATGTAAGTTGAACTGAGTCCCTTCCAAGTCAAATTAAACCGTTTTCATTTTTTAAATGTACAATGTTCCTCAAAGTCTTGACTGTGACTCCTTAAATATTTATTTAACTTCCAAATACCCTTTATCTGTCACATGTGGGTTTTACTCTATGTATTAATATATTCATTCAGTGTTATTCAAAGTGGTTCTTTTTTTCAAGATTATTTTTTGGCCCTTTCCGCCCTATTTGACAGTTTAGTGAGAAAGGGGAGAGAGAGGGGAGACATGCAGGAGATCGTCACAGGTCGGGTTTGAATCCTGGACCTCTGCGTCGAGGCACAAACCTACCTGTCTATGTGCACCCGCTCCACCCACTGAACCAACCCAGCCACAGAGCCGCCGCTGTGGCCGGGTTGGATCCAAGCTGTTCTGCTTCTTCCCCTTCACCAGACATGACATGGACACAGTAACAATGTAATACATTATCAACAACGTAGCAGTGAACACTACCGTGGTCAAGCTTTTGGTGTTCAGTTAGTGTTGAGACTGGCATGTTTTAATTGAACTGTGACATTAGCTGTAGTATTCTGTTGCATCGCAGTATATTGCACTGGTGTGTTAGGTTCTTCCCCTGGTGAATGAAGTAAAAGCAAAAGCACTGCCATGCAGCACAGTACAGAAGTCAAGTGCCTCTGTGTTTGTCCATTGAATGAACAAAAATGATTGTGTAGTTAAAATTATAAGCAGGCGTGTGTTATTTTCTCATCTGTACATTAATATAGATTTGTAATTCTATTGTTTTTGTTGTAACAGTACTGATTGATTGTAAGGATACCTGAGTGTTTAGTTGCCCCCCCACCCCTCCAGACCGACTGAAGTTGTGTGCAGACGTTTTTATTTCATATAACCTTAATCTGCCTCGTTGCCAAATACTTTATGAAAATGTAGTCACTGTATGTAATCTGGATGTTACAGGACGGTGAAAGGTTCAGATGTTACTGTTTGATATTACACTATGGTCACTAATGGCATTCCACTACTGCCAGTGTCTTGCACATCACTTTAATCTACTTATAAACGTGTAAATACATAAAATAAAGAAATAAAGATGTGTTAATGTTTATATCATTTTGTGAAGGACTTCTGTCTGATACAATTAAATTAAAATGAGTTATAAAGCACCACCCAGTGGATAAGTTTGGACATTGCTGTTTATTCAGTTTTAACTTGACATGACAATATGTGAAACAACATTCAATATTTTGGGGAACCAACATGGCTATTTATTAGAATTTGTATGACTTATAAACTATATAGACAACTAGTTACGAGCAGCAAACTTTCAGAATACATTTTCCGTAAAGGTGTTACTGGACAGAGTCCCAACGGTGCGTTTTGAATATACAGGAAGTATCATTCTAGAGTAAAAAAGTATAACTGACTGCAAGCAGGGTAACCTTGTATCATTTGCACCAGCCAGCACACTGTTAAACATAAGAAGCCGTGTGCTCCGACACAGCAGAACTCACTCATACTGCAGTATTTTTGTCAACTGTACCAAGCATTAATTGCATGCTTTATGAATTCAGTTTTCCCATTGCTGCCAAGCACTCCTATTTTGAATACAGCCATGAAAAGATTCATTATGGTGTCTGCACGATATAGAAGACACCAGGAAAGGAAAATGTATTTGTAATGGTTTCAAACCTATTGTGTTTTATACTGTTTTCCTTAGGTGAGCGTGGCAGTAGTTTGAGGCTTATACAAGGAATATTAATGTGAAGTAATCTGTGCCCAGTTCCATGTCTTTTGGTGCTTTTGTTCGCTACGTTTTTGCACCTCTTTTCAAAAATAAAGGGGTAATCACTGACTGTTGATATCAATGGACAAAGCATCCGGTTCAGCGAAGTGCTGCAAATGCGGAAGTGCCTTAAACCTGCATTCTATCTGCATTCCAGCAGGGGCGACATGCACAGTTGCAAAAGGTCTGTCGAAGATTCTATGGAAGTCTATGAGAAAGTGACCCACTTCTCACTTGATTTATTACCTCAGTAAACATTTCAATAATGAGTTTATGATATCAATTGCTAGTTCTTGAGAATGATCATTATTTTGAATTATGGTCTCTGTGATTTTAAAATCAGCGATAAAGCAGGTGGAGTTTTAGGGCGTATGATTGCCAGTGAAAGTGGAACGTAGAGTGTAAGCAGTTCCTCCCTCTCGTCTAAAATGGTCACATCTGCACACAGGATGGCTCATAGCAGATCTCCTCAAACCAATGGGTGCCGTCACGCACGCTCTGTCCATTAGTGTACAGTCTATGGGGGTAATGCAGATTATCAATCATTATCATTACACCATTGACTCCTCTTGAAACTTGAAAATACTTCTTTGTTTCCTGAGATCAGAGCTAGTTGCTAGGACTACGTGGGGTTGGATTGCTTGACATGGATTGTGCCCAGATGAAGACTAAAGAAGCTTCATGCCTTGAGCCTGTGATTTAAATAATATCTAATATCAATAAACCAATACCAGGAGAGTGGCTAGTGTCTCTATATGAAACTATAGAAAAAATCTAAATGTGAGAAAGAACTAGGGACACTTGGTCGAGGCATTTAGGATGGGGAAGGTTCCGTTATTGGCATGTCAACATCACAGCTCAATCAAACAACACGGAGCACATCTGGAGACCAAGCTGTACAAACAGTGTGACACCTTCTATTACACACTCACAGAAAGCTACTAGTACACTGAAGATGCAAACACGTGTTACCTTTCACATTACACATATGCGCCGGTTCGTCCCTGGCTGTGGCGTTCCATTGCTATTAGTTTTCCAACATGGGTAAATTTACATTTGATTAAGTGGCACTGCTTACTATAAATGAAAGTGTGTCTTTGATAATCATTCCCTACAGTATGACATGAGAATTACACCTTAAATGTATTGTCTTCTAAAAGGAATGTGGACAATACAGTAATTGATTACATTAACTCTAACTGTAATCTAAAAATGGCAACTATCCCTCCATAAGGTCCGGGTTACTGTGGAAAACTAATACTGAGCAAAACACACAGGTACATCACTCCATCTCACATATACGCACATCAATAATCAATAACATTCATCAAGACTAGGAAATATTCCTGACCTCTTGACCTTTTTGTTGGTGTTACAATCAGATTCATTTAACATTTAACTTCTTGCCTTCAACACACACTGTAGTGACAATAGTGATATCTCCAGCGGGCCACGTCTGCTTGGGCTTTGGCCTTGTCTTTTCTCTTACTCTCCAGTCCTCTTCCGTCACACGCTGTGCCTGTCTGTGTTGATGGGAGTGTCTCTGTCTCCCTCTGGTGTTCAGGGCTTGTACTCAGTGGGGCACCAGCGTCCCCCAGTCCAACTTAACGCATCTTGTAGTCGTGGTATATGGCCGCTTCACACAGCTGTCCTTTGAAATCCAGCTCGAAGGTAAAGTCTAAGTCTCGCTGCAGGTCAAGAGAAGGAGAAAAGAAACATGGTTGTCAGAGAGAGAGAGGTGATTAAGCAAACTGAAGAAGAAAAAAAAACTATATATTTTATAATATCTTATACACTCTATGGAGTACAGTTAGATTTTCCATTTTGACCTGACAGCAGGATATGGCGTTATGTAAGCCCAGACTTTTTGTATGAGACAACTGAAGGAAGCGAGCCCCTATTATCCATCCCAGAGAGGGAGGAGAGGACATGGACAGGGTCAACAATAGAATCTGTTGTTGTTTGCCTGGAAGTCACTGCAGTGCTGCTGATTGCTTGACCGCTATCCAACACTGATGAGAAAACAATCTGTTGAGGGCAGGCAGTGCAGGAAATGAATCTTTTCTTAGCTAGGATACATATACAGTATATATACATATATATATATATATATATATATATATATATATATATATATATATATATATATATATATATATATATATATATATATATATATAAGATAAGCGCTCAAATAATACTGTGAAACACTTATATATTATGTTTGTATTATACATTTTCTTATATTCTACAATATATTTTCGTATATATTCTTTTGACTGTTTATAAAGATGGACAACGAGTCTCCACTTCATCTCACTGTAAAAAAATGGAAGCCAAAATATCCCGGATACATCTTGTAAGTTTGGAGCCAGAGTCTGCGCAGTGGTGATCTGGCTGTGGAGCCATGGTGTCAAAGTCCCGCCCATTCAACCGCCTGACCAATCGCAAGGCAATCCCAGCTGTCAATCATAAAGTTTCAAAGCAACACTTGAACAAGCATCAACACAATAACTACCTAAAATGACAGAAACCATGTGTGGGAAAATGTATTTGATGTGATTTTTTTTAGATGTCCTAGACACTAACATGGAGAATATCTTTTGGATTCACTTATACAGTCCAAGCATCAACCCCTTACAGTGGGGGAAATAAGTATTTGACCCCTTGCTGATTTTGCAGGTTTGCCCACTTACAAAGAATGCAACGATCTATAATTTTAATCATATGTACATTCTAACAGTGAAAGACAGAATCCCAAAGAAAATTCCAGAAAATCACATCATATGAATTTATAAAAATTGATAACCATCTGATGAGGAAAAACAAGTATATGACCCCCTACCAAACAGCAAGTATTCTGGCTCCTACAAGCCAGTTAGTCTTTCTTTAAGACACAGCCCCAATCCCAACCAATTATCTACATCAAATACACCTGCCTCACCATGTTACCTGTATAAAAGACACCTGTCAACACCCAACAACCAACATCACCACCATGGGCAAGACCAAAGAGCTTTCTACGGACATCAGGGACAAGATTGTAGATCTGCACAAGTCTGGGATGGGCTACAAGAGAATCGGAAAGCAACTTGGAGAGAAAAATGGAAGAAGCACCACACCACCGCCAACCTCCCTCGGTCTGGGCCTCCACACAAGATCTCGCCTCGTGGGGTGTCCCTGATCATGCGAACGGTGAGGAATCATCCCAAAACCACAAGGGGGGAACTGATGAATCAACTGAAGGCAGCTGGGACCACAGTTACAAAAGAAACGGTTGGTAACACACTACGCCGTCATGGATTGAAATCCTGCAGCGCACGCAAGGTCCCCCTGCTCAAGAAGAAACATGTACAGGCCCGCATGAAGTTCGCCATTCACCACCTGGACGACTCAGAAGAGGCCTGGAAGAAGGTGATGTGGTCAGATGAGACCAAAATAGAACTTTTTGGCCTCAACTCAACTCGTCGTGTTTGGAGGGCAAAGAACACCGAGTACAACCCAAAGAACACCATCCCCACCGTCAAGCATCGTGGTGGCAACATCATGCTTTGGGGGTGCTTTTCAGCCAAGGGGACGGGACAACTCCATCGTATTGAGGGGAGGATGGAGGGGGCCATGTATCGTGGAATTCTGGACCAACATCTCCTTCCCTCAGTGAGAGCTGAAGATGGGTCGAGGATGGGTGTTTCAGCACGACAACGACCCTAAGCACACCTCCAAAGCAACAAAAGAGTGGCTGAAGAAGAAGCACATCAAGGTTCTGGAGTGGCCTAGCCAGTCTCCAGACCTGAATCCAATTGAAAATCTTTGGAGGGAGCTTAAAATTCGAGTTGCCAGGCGACAACCTCGGAACCTGAATGATTTGGAGGCTGTCTGCAGGGAGGAGTGGGCCAACATCCCTGCCGAAATGTGCACAAACCTTGTCACCAACTATAAAAACCGTTTGACATCTGTGCTGGCCAATAATGGCTTTTCTACAAAATATTAACATGCTGTTTGGTAGGGGGTCATATACTTGTTTTTCCTCATCAGATGGTTATCAATTTTAATAAATTCATATGTGATTTTCTGGAATTTTCTTTGGGATTCTGTCTTTCACTGTTAGAATGTACATATGATTAAAATTATAGATTGTTGCATTCTTTGTAAGTGGGCAAACCTGCAAAATCAGCAAGGGGTCAAATACTTATTTCCCCCACTGTATATACTAAAAGGATTTCACATGATTTTCACAATGATTTCACATGTAATACATCACTTCATGGCAGATATCATTGGTGTTATTGTTCCACATACTACACAATACCAACAACAGATTGTACAATACTCACAATGTTTTTCTCATTAGGCTTCATGTCAATGCTGCCGACGATCTCCTCTCCTCTCCGCACCGTCAAATAATCTTCCAGGTAAAACACTGTCTGCTTCCAGTGGGTGTACTGAGCATCTGGTGCTGGGACACACACACACACACACACACGCAACACAGCCATTTAAATCTTATAAGCTGCCTTTGTAAAGGATTTATGAAAGAAGTTGTAACTAATGACTTTAGTAATGGCTAATAAATCATTTATTGATGCTTTATAGATTTACTGGTTGCCAGATCGTGAAAAAACACATTGGCTGGTGTTTAGCTCACAGCGACTGTTATACTAAGGGGCTGCAGATAATCACAACTTTAAATGCTTAATTAATGACTTCACATTAAAGTGTCAATTTTATGAAAAAACACTTTTTCTGGGATTTGGGGTGTTATTTTGTGTCTCTGGTGCTTCCACACACATACAAACTTGGGAAAAAAAACTATCCATGCTGTTTTGAGTGAGATACGGTTTCTGAATGTCCTCTGTCATCTGCACGGCTTTCTACGTCACTAGCTAAGACGAGGTGGCTAACCAAAGCATGCTAGCTCGTTCTCAGTGGCAAAACACTGCTACAACACACTAGTTGAACATAATCTCCAAAAGAACTACTTCCTGTCCCTGTTCTGCAGGTACTCCACAAGTGGCCCTGGTCTAGAAGAATTCTCCCAGCTAATCCTGCCTTGGACTGACCAAAGCTGGAGAAAGAGTTATCTAGCTGATGTGACTCCCAACAAAGATAGCATAGAAGTGAGATGTCTCACTCTGGAGCTAAAACAGAGACCTAAACACACAGTGTGAAAACAGGATCTGCAGCAATGTACAGTACAACAAAAATATGGTGTTTTTTGAAAATGAAACCATGTAAACCTATTCTGGTACAACATCAAAATACAATTATGAAGCTGAAAATGAGCATCATATGTGCGCTTTAATACTTTCTCACTTATTAGAATGTGAGAAACCCATGAGCATTACCTAATGGGATTCATCCACAATCTGGCAACTTATGTTAATAGGTTTTCTTATTAATCACTTATAAATGATTTGTAAAGCATTAGTAAATTATTCATTAATCACCAAGAAAGCCATCAGTTAAAACTGAACAAAGTTTAAAACTTTGGCAGCACCAAACGTCTGAGATACAAGACAGCAGTAAATAGTCATTCTCTGGTCAATGATGCATTCTTTCAGTTGTCTACCCAGTTAACCCTCTTCAGTATCACCGAGGACCTGATGTCTATGCTAGCAAACACTGGGCAGAAGGCAGAGAGACAGCCTGGTTATCATGGGGCTACCAGAGGCAGTAATACAGTCTTCTTTCTACCTGACGTGATTGGCACGCATGAGAATAAACACAATCTGTACAAAGGGAAAAGCAGAGACATAGAAACAAGTCTGTGTCCTTCTAGTTGTGAAGTAATGGTGCAAAGAGAGCAGGTAGCTCAACTTGAATTCAAGATAACAGCGCTGGAGTAAAATGCGGTAAATGCATGACCGCGTTCTTGACCTCTCCACTGTTGCACGTGACAGTCTCCTTTCATCACTTTGTATTTATTGTGCAACCTGTGTGTGTGTGTGTGTGTGTGTGTGTGTGTGTGTGTGTGTGTGCGCATGGAAACAGAGACCGATACAATCTGACACTCCAACCCTAAAATAGGTGAGAGCATGCCCAGTGCCCTGACCATCACAGAGACTTAAAAGGTCAGTAGCCCTTAAATTGAATTTCTGCCAGCTGGGCAGGCAGCTCTGCCTTTAAGGACGATCTTTTTGTGAGTCCATAGAAGAAAGGGCTTGTCAATCATCATGGCTGCTGCAAAGGGTGGGCTCTCCGTTTTCTTTGGGCAGAATTCAATAAACACACTGACAAGCTAGCAAATTTAGTAGATGAGAAGGCATTTCTATTGACTAGCATGAATTGCAATCTTTTGACCCCGTTTGCCTTTTTTTCCTCCCTGGCTGATGTGCGTGCCTGTCATATGGGGAATCAGTTGCACACTTTGGCTCTCTCCACTGTGTGTACGTTTTTGATCTGTATCTTAAAGTTTTGGCATTGAAAAACTTGCTTGACAGACAAACTTACAGAAAATCAATAGAGGGGAAGTGGGTAGGGCAGAGAAAGCTTAAGTTAGGAAATTATTTGATAGTATAGGCATATACTATAGGTATAGTTCTCTTTATGGAAAAGATACAAGGTCCTGGTGATGCCATCATTTGATATATACAAGATTATCAGTACCAGAGGGATGACAGATCCATTGTTCAAACCAACGTTTACACTGATACTGTCTGCTCTACGTCCCATTTGTATGTACAATATTTACCACTACCACTAGAGGTCAGTCACACACAGATTTTGACACAAACATCATCCGCTCACTCCAATCCAGGACTGTTCTGATCATAAACTGCTCCAATGTAAAGTGACAATAATGTTTACTATTGTGATAGATGCCTTTAAAGTCTTAACACAGACCACATTAAAAAGGAATGCTCCGTTATGTATTAGTACAGGGCCACTGCATAACCACTACATTAATACTGAAGTGCCTAGTGAAGCTGTCCACCTGATAGTCATGATTTCAGGCTCCTTGGAACATTTGGTTCCACATAAAATGTTTTCCTGTGGATGTTTTCTGTCTGCTCAATGAAGTGACATTTGGTTCCCGTTCATATGAAACAAATCCAGCCCTATCCTCCCTTGTTCTTTCATTTTTCCTCCCTTGCAGTAGTGTGTGAAGTGCTTGCTATCAGCATGAACCACACCACAACTCACAACCTAATGTCTATAGAGGGTTTTCACGACGCGTCATCAGACCGGAGGTTGCCATATTGGAGGTACTGTTTTAGGTTGTACCAATAGCTCAGACCGAGAAAAAAACATTTGGAATATTATCGACTTCCTAAAGTTATTCAAAACCAGGGAGAGGAATGCCAGAAGTTATCAGAGGAAAGGAGGCGCCTGTGGTTGGCAAAGCTCAAACTCACTCAGGTAGTGGAGATAGCAAACTGGGGCTTTTGAAATGAAAAAGAAAACGTTTTGAGAGTCACTTGGCTACACCTTGATTATTGCAAAGATGTCATACAGTTATGGTTAGGTTGATTAAAGACGTTATTGCATTAATTACTTTGGCCTTCACAACACAACGGTCGTTAATGACTTGGTACTGCGTCTCCCTCACTCATCCACACACCGTCTGGTTATAGGCCTCCAACCTTCGTAGGAGTTAAGGTCTGCAGCTGTGTATGGGCTCGGCGAGAAAAGCAGGTAGTTGACTAGCTATAACGGGATATGCAACAGAAGGAAGAATCACCGGGTCGTCATGGATCTAAGAAGAGAGAGCCAACTCGTAGGGATCTGCACCGCCAATAAACTGTAATTTCTCGAAATATCACGCCTTTTCTTGTGGTCCAAGTCCTTCCCTATATGCCTTTGCATCTTGGATGCTTTTCTCTTGTTTAGACATGGCTACTTTTACTTAAAGTATCCAAATTGCACAATACTCCACTGTACTCTGTTCAGTTGTTTACACCGAGTATCTCCAATATGGCCGCGCATCCGGGTTACTGCCCAGAACGTGACGTGAAACGTATAGTCTAGGTTCCCTATGGCAAGGAAATCTACCAACAAATATAAGTTGATTAAGCTTATGTAAATTTAAAGTTTGTGAATATTTAACATTTCCAGTACTAGAGATTTAGTCAAATACACTATTAAAACTAGAGTGAGATGAAAAGATTGATAGGGCCTACCATCTGTATGTTAAATATTAAGCTACAGCCATGACTCGGTTAGCTTAGCTTGCTGAAAGCAGGGGGAAACAGCTAGCCTGAGACAAATATACACTTACCAGCACCCCCAAGTTTATACCTTGTTTGGATATCCTGAATGAAACAAGTTTAGTGGTTTTACGTGATGTTATGTTGTTTTTATCTTTGGATTGACCAGGCTGTTTTTTTTCTGTTTTTCTCTTAGCCATTGTGCTAATCCAAGCTAACTGTTGCTGGCTCTAGTTTCATCTTTAACATACAGACATCTGTCTGCTACAAACAGGAGACAGTTAGCTTAGTATAGCATTCAAACTTAAGCAGGGCGAAACAACTAGCCTGGCTGAGGGTAACACATTTAAATCTAACTAATTAACACATCTAAACACTATTCCATTGGTGCACTTTTTTGTCCACTTGTTCAGACGTCCGTGCTTTTATGCATTCAAACAGATCAATTTTTTACAGCATTAGCTATAAGGGCTGTTTCATTTCAAGTTTAGCCCATAACATTATTACTTTTGTTCCCTTGCTGAGAATCAGGCGGGCCTGTTTCTTTTACACTGCAAATTGAATCTCTACAGAGCTCACTGAAGCCATTAAGGGACGACAGCATGTCAAATTTGGAACCAAAAGTGCTGTTTTATTGCTTTGGAGACTGGTAATCAAAAAAAAGATTCAACTATTTTTTACACTAACATCCCTATAATATATAATATTGTAGCTCATATTTACACTGTACACACAGATCGCTGTATGAGACCATGTGTAAGCCATCTTACCGGTGGAGAAACCAGTCTTCTTGTGACACTTGGTGAACTCAATGTTGAAGTAAGTGACCAGTGCATGGACGTAGTCGTTCCTTTGGATCTGCAGGCAGAACGCGGAGGTAAATGAGAGGTCCTCAGTCTTCACTGTGTAGATGTCCACCTCCTGTGGGAGTAAATATAAAAAATATCCGGAGCACATAAACAAAACTCTGACAAGAGTTCTCTTATAAAAGTAATACTTTTGGGGAGTCTGCATAGAGTTAGTTGGGAAGATGGCACTCTGTTATGAAGCTAATGGCAGCAGCTGGTTAGTTTAGCACAAAGACTGAAAATGGGGAAAAAGCTAGTTGGCTTAACAATGACAAAAATTAAACAATAATGTTGTAGATCAGACAAACTAGATATTCATTTTTAATTAGTTAGCTGTACTTGTGCTGGTAGGTCGATGCTCACTACTTGGACAGACCCAAGCTAGCTGTTTTCCACTGCTTCCAGGCTAAAATTAGCTAACCGGCTTGTGATGTTAGCTTGATCTTTAGGTTACAGGCCAGTCTATAGAACAGACCAGTGTTTACAGAGCATAATAATGCTAGCAGAGCTTCACTTCACTTTTGTACAGTGGAAGGTACAGTAGGCTAGTGGAGACGCGTCGTCCATCTTTATACACACAGTCTGTTACAGATGTGTGAGTGTAATCAGTCTTTTCATTTAACTCTTGGCTATTGCTCGGCCTCAGCTTTAAACCACCAACTAATAATCAACAATCTAAAAATGTTTTAGAAACAAATCCAGAAAAATGCTATAATTTGACATCATGCAATACATTAAGAAAACCAATAAACAAGAAACACCACTTCTATCTTCAGACAGATATTGGGTCACCAGACTCCAGTCTGTGCTAATATAATAACCATCAATATTAAGCCAGTAACCCTTGTGTAAGTAGGACAAAGATAGGTCATATGGAGCTCTAACTATGGTCAGGCTCCAGATGTTATTTGTGCATACTGCTAGAAACCCTAAATCTGTAAATGTACTTTGGTTCAAGTCAGTTTAACAGGGTATCTGATAGCCCATCATCCCACGAGGCCATGTTCAGAGAAGAACATGTTGTTTCCAGATTCTAGTATACTGTCAGGTGAACGGCACTGCGCCAACATATCACGTTAGCTTTGATCACTGAGTAACAGAGGGGTGCAGCGCATATAAAAACCCATAGTACCCAGCGGGGTAAAAATGTAGGCAGGCAGAGGTGTGATAATCTTGTTTCATGATATCATGATATTAGTTATTCACTGACTTTGGTGCCAGATACCACATTTGTTAGATGAGAGTCTTATGTTTGCTGCCAATCAAACCAATGCTGTATTAACGTCAGATTCCCCCCCTGCTGTCTTTAGAAAATTGTCACCCCCATAAACACATTTAACAGATATTTACTCTGGTCATGCAGTGTACTTCTCAAAGTTACATTTCAAAGTTTAAGTAATATAAAATGCATTGCAATGTTTACACCCTTGCAATTACTCTGAATGCAAAACAAAACATTTAAGAGCCGTAAATTAAGTATTTTCTGCAGGATTATATTTGGTTATGATCCTCACTGAGTCTTGCTAAGTTTCAAGCAGCAGTTTAATAACACAAGGTCCTATGTGTACTACTCTGTGGCTATACAACTTTAATGAGGTCGGTCAGTAATCCATTTGAAAACAATAAAGCTTGTCAGCAGGGAATCACTGTTGTAAGGCTTCTATTTAATTTATTTATTTTGTATACAAGATCCCAAGCAGCATTCCCATCAGGTTCGTAGACTTTTTTATTAAACTCTCAAGACTGATCTCGTTGCTGGTTTTATGTAATAAAACTGCATTATAAACGAAAAGCTATGTGATATCAAAGAAAATAAAAACTGGGTGCTTGACAATCAGCACATAATATAGAAAACAAGTAGCGCACAGCAAGGGTTGAAGTGAGGTGCTGATCACTGGAGATAGACTTGAAAAATTAGAAGAAAAATATTGCAGTCTGGCTCCAAATGCATATCTCTATTTATTCTGACGACGTTTCAGCCCCTCAGGCCTTCTTTAAATCAACAATGACAACAAATCAAAATCAGCAACATAAGAAAAGCATGATTGATCACACAGCAATTTTTTACCAGGACATGGCGGCGATAAGAAGGTGATAAGAAGGTCACTGTGACAAGGAGCACAATCAGGTGGACCAGACGGGGGATGACATGCATGGCACAGCCGCCTATCGGTCTAATCCACACAGACGGCATCAGCTGCACTTCGAGGTCATAACCATAGCAGCCACAGCATGACATGCAGAACAATATGTTCAATCAATCTCAATATCACAGAGTAGTTATAGTACTGTAAATGAATGTGTGTGTTTTACCACTGTAATCATGCTGGCATCTCTGCATTATAGATTATAATAGCCATCTTACTTAGCATTCTCTATGGGTCAACTGCTAATGTATTGACATTATAACATAATGTATGGTCAGCTCTTTTACTTCTGGTACAGTTTTTCTTTTCAGCTAGCAAATGTGATCCAGCTTTAGAAAATGGTGGCAACGGTAAAGATTTGTCATGTAAATGTTCAGAAAACAATCTTCCCACAAGGTCCATTTAACTCAAAACTCAAACTCAAAAGGCTAAACATTTGTGCAAGTATCTTACCAAATGGGTGGTGGTTTATGGTGGTGCTTTATCTAATATAAGCCAGCACAGTGGTAGGGCTGATGGGACGGCCCGGGGCGGGAGGATAGAAAATGTCCCTTATTTTCAAATCCAATTGTTGACAGGTTTGCTATATACACCAATGTACACTCTCATCGGGACTGCATTGGGTCAACATCAGAGATTTATTCAGGCATGAATTGATCGTCTGCCATCAGCAAAGAATATTGTCAATATTTTACTAACCTTGATGAGGCAGGAGTTGGTCACCACCTGTTTAGGGTCCACTACGTCCACCAGGGGTTCTTTCATGGCAACATTACGGATACAGGTCATGTCAAAGCCATACACGTTCTCCCACCCTGGCAAATACAGCATCAGCCAGCATGTTTTTTTTTAAGGAATCTTTGTAACACATGACATAGTTTTCTTCTTTCCAAGTTTTGATTCACTTTGTGCAGTTTTCTAGGCTGGGAGAAACCACAGGAGATACAAACTGTTGGGCTCCTGCTGTAAAACAATAGGTCTTACACCCAGAGCTTCCCAGAATACTTTGATTTACGCCCCCAGACTTAGACCTCCTGAATTTAGAATTTTTTTTTCTTTTGACAGACAAAAGACTTATTGTATTTGGTGATGATTTATAAACATGAGCCTCCTTGAACGCAGTCTCCACTCTTGCCCAGAAAATCCTATCAGCTTTGGCTTAATCATGCCATACATTATTCATTAAGCTCCTTAAGATTGTGTGTGAGCAAACATTTCTATCATCGCCCAAAAAGGCAAGAACTACTTGAGTGTGTGATAATGAACAGGTCACAAACCTGCAGGGAAGTGTAATGTGCACTGTATTTGCATTTGTTTTTGCCCACTTAACTCTGGGCTGCACTTAACTCTGTGCAGCCCAGAGTAGCACTAATGACCACAGGATGCTCTTAGAATACCGGAGTGTTTCAGAAGGCCACTTTAAAAGGTCATCTAGCCCGGAGTAAAAGAAGTTTGTGGTTGATATGTGCACTATGTATCACTACTCGTCTCAGTCTGGCTATGTGTACACTTCACAAATACAGAATAATGGTACCAGACATCATTGGAAAGCTTTGCAGTGCAGTGAGCTGTTGATTTGACTGTGGTTGTATAATTTCCCAGATGTACGGGGGAGTGTGGGTAGGAGGTCTATTTGCTATTGTTCTGTTTGCGTGCCTGTTATCATCTAGGTTGTGCACTGGCTTAACACTGTCTCTGATGCTTTGTGTCCAGCAGCATAACACCGCCCACAGTCCTCCCAGTAGGTTTAGAGTGAGATGATACAGAGATGGAGAGGCTTGTTGACTTAGAATATCAATTTCCACCCCCAGTGTTATGCCTGAGCAAAACCTTTTAAAAAAATAAATAATTTGCAGAGCTGGAAAGGTTGTGCATGAGTACACCCACACTCATGTGAGTACAATGCGGATGTGGGGACGTTGTTCTACATCCATGGTTCACTTTAAATGTGAAGACATAATCCTGGTTACAGCCACCCAAAACTAGGCAGAGGGTACAGTACAAGCATATGTCGTTTCACAGTCCAGATTCAGGTAAACACCCACACATCCAGCCCCACATATACACTCTCACACTGAACTTACAATGTATTTTGAAGTCTTTGTACTGCCTGTCCTCTATGGCCACCACGTACAAAGAGGCACGGTCAGGAAACATTAATCCACCGGGTTTCTGTTTGACAAATGAGGCAAGGAAATAACTCTGCAATTAATCCTGAACACATTGTAAAAAGGTATACATTACAGCAGCAGTGACATTTCAGTCCTCAGCCAAGTACAAGTTAGAATTATGGAGGTGTTTTGTTCCCTCTGCGCACAGACTGGAATAGCAGAGCTGTTCATGATGTTTAAGACTGTAACTATTATTTTCCAATTACAGAAGAAAATAAACAATAATGAGTAGTAGTTAATAACTAACATCCCTGCTTACATTTTAGACTTCTTATTCATATAACATATATATATATTCCCCTCTGATCATCTGGCATGCTTTTTCTGTTACGTAATGATTATTGCATTTTTGAGTAAATGATGATAAAAAATGAACAATAAAGTGAATTTATATATCTAGTTTTATCTGTGGTATAATAGCTATTTAGTAGTACATATTGCTGTGTATTATAAAGCAGTAGGTCGGGATCCCCACCTGGGGTTGCAAGTTTATTTTGACAATAGGTTACTGGTAGCCGGCTACTGAGCTCTGAGAGCTGTTGGTCGTATCAGTGGCCATTGCTGGTTGAGTTTAGCTGACAAAAGGGGAATTTGAGCCAGGTGCAGAGCACTGTGACCTGCTGGTCGTTTCAGCTGACATTACAGACAGATGACAGTTAAGTTCAGGCAAATGAAAGAATATGTGTTTCCTGGTTAAAAGCAAACTCTGATCCCTGGCTTGAAAGCGATGTAAAAAATTACAGTGTATTTCAACCTGGTATATTTCCAGTAATGTGGCCATTGTCATGGATTTGCCATCAACCTGGACCAAGTCTACCTGCACACCAGTCTGCAATCAGCTCATCCCCTCCCTCAGCTTACACACTTGCTGTTCATCAGCTCATCATCAGTAATATCAATGACGGCTCTTTACCCGCTCATTGCTATATCTTGTTTCAGCTCCAAGGTAGATTCCCGCCTCAGACCTTCCGTAGATTTTTTTTTTGTGTGAAATGAAGTTAATTTATTAACTTAGGTTAACAAATTTAGGTTAAGGTTACAGAGCAGGGCCACACCTAAACCAAACCTCTAATCACTAGACAAGCCTACATATACCGTGCTGCACAGCCAACCTTGTGTCTCTGATTGCTTGACCCACCCTCCCTTTCCCTCTCTTTCATCCATCCATCTTCCCCCTCATCCCTTCCTGTTGCACACCTCTCGCATGTCTCATCTAGGTACCGTCTGGGAGTCTGTAAACTATTTGGGCGAAAACTGCTTCCAGGACAGAACCCCCACTCTGAGTCTCCTCCACCCGGTCATCGTAAATCCTTCCAGACCAGCCATCAGACGACATCCACATCAATTTATCTATCTGCACATTCATAATGTTCAATATATCTTTAACTAAGACATTGTTAGCGTTTTTGTGCTCTGCCACTCACAGTTTCTCTCTGCCCTGCCATCTGCCTTCCAACCTACCTGCTCACCAACCACCCTCCGCACCTCAGCTCTGCTCCAGTCCAGCCACACTCCAACAGACATTCCCTCCCGCAAACATCTGGACATCATTCCTTACAACCTCAGCAAAAATTCCTGTTCTCTCAAAACTTCACCCGCTGATCATAACAAGCGTTGACACACTTGTCATACTAACTTTGCACTCGCCAGTACATTTATAGGTTAGTATCTCCTAATTAGAACCTATTGCCTCACTGCAATAATGAGACAAATATCACATACTTATCTCAATTATGAGAACAGTGCTTAATAACAAGACAGTTGAGTGCTTTTCAGTTATGGGATCCATACTTACAAGAAAGCAAAGAAGAAACCATACTCATACTTTTCAGATGTTGGTCTACTGTTTTCTGTTTTGGATAATTTACAATTTAGGGCCTTGGAAAAATTATTCATGTGATGAGGGGTTGCAAATAAACAGTGCTTTGTTTTGGGCTACTGTTTTAAAAGAGCTGTGTTATATAAATGTCAGCCTACATCTTTAAATACTTTACTCAAGTAGGTTGTAAGAATTATTACATTATATGCTAATAATATTACATTCATGATCCATTCATCATTTCATTTTTATGTCTGGGATATTTGTTACTGAGGTTACTTCCGGATCAACTTACATATCATATGTACACAGACACACACACACACACCCTACCAGCCATTTGTCCCTGGCAAAGATGACAGTGTTGAGCATGGATTCATAGAAGAGGCAGTAGCCCATCCACTCAGCTATGATGATGTCAACCTTGTCAACAGGAAGCTCAACCTCTTCCACCTTGCCTTTAAAGATGGTGATCACTGCAACACAGAACATATCTTTTAAGTCATAATCATTTTTTTATATTTTGGCGTGAAAAAAAAGCATCTGCACAAACCCCCTAAACACATAATTGTAGGAATGATAATGCCTAAAAGGCCCATATTCTTATTATAGGACAGTATTCTAACTGTGTGCAAGAAATAAACTGGTATGTGACACAGAAATAAGTTTGTACAGCATGTGATACCATGATATCCATGGAGTCCTTATGAAAATCAACCCAGCTGGGGTTTACAATGAAGGAGGGGATCTTTACGCTCTCAGGATTAGCAGCCTTTAGCTTTGTTTGTTCTGCCTTGGCCAGAAGTTATCAACGAGTTTCCCTGGTGATACAAAGTGTCTGTCAGAATGACATGCGAACCCTGTTACTCTAACTGGTGACTGCTTCCTGCTTATTCACTGTCTGAAACTCATAGAAAACATAGTGTAAATTCTCCTTTCATTTATTTGTGCATACTTGCTATTCATAGGTTTATAGAGAGACCATTGGCTGACAGGATGGTTTGGTAGATGCACAATCAGTAGCTTGGGAGTACATTTTCAAAGTTACAGAGGTGTTGTGGTTTAAACATATGCTTTGAAGTTTCATAAGTTGGCAGCATGTGTGTGCAGATGAATACAAATAAGCCAGTCCAGTGCAGTATGGAAAAATCCTAAATGGTGTGATACCTACACTGCCTCTCTTCTTCTCCTCCTCATGTGTATCTGCCAGCCTTCCCTCCCTCCTCCTCATTCACTATTGCTGGCACACCTATGAGCTAGTCTGTCACTCCCTTCACTGCAGATGAAGTGCAACAGAGTCAACAGTGTCAACAGAATGGAGGCAAAGGGAACAGCTGCAGCTCTTACCGCTGTCGAGGTGGTTGGCCTTGATGATCCTTTCTGAGTACTCAGATATACTTGAACATTCAATCTGGCAGAAAAGACAAACAAGATTAAAACAACCATAGATGAAGGGCTGTAATGCTTTGAGGAAGAGATGTTTAATGGAACGTCTACAGCACTTGCAATAACGTCCTCATGTCTGCGTATAATGCAACTTCAGAAGACCTAAAATGTTACCGGAATGCCTCAGATAAAAGCTCAATCGGCATCAATTGACCATATGGATTACAGATGTACTCTAAATTTGAAGTGGGATGCCGTCCTGGTGGCTCTACTGATCAAATGTGTGCCCCATGTACTAAGGCTCAGTCCTATCGCAGCGGTGCGGGTTCGGTTCCGACACGCGGCCCTTTGCTGCATGGCATCCACCTCTTTCTCCCACTTTTCTGTCTTAAGCTGTCCTATCCAATAAAGGCAAAAAAGCCCAAAAAGTCATCTTAAAATTTGTAATGGCTAGCTGTGGTCATAACAGGTAGTTTCTAAAGACCAGTTGTGGAAGAAGTATTCAGATCCTTAAGTCCAGTACGTATAAGCAAAATAATGTATCGCATAGTATCGTGTTTGCAGGTTCAAACCATTTTTCTCAATAGCGACTTCAAAGTAATTTCACACATGTGGTCCAACGTCGTTATAAAACATATCCTGCACGCTTTGTAACGATTGGACAAACAGTGCACTTTGTTTAAAACAACTGATATGTCAAAAACATTTATTTTCAATTCAGTGTGATATGTAGCTCAGTTCAATTTGAAAAAAGCAGATGACCGACACAAAAACAATTAATAAAGCCGCAAGCTGCGATTCCAAGCTGAAACCTTGATTTGCGTCATTCCACGTCCTGTTATTGTGCATTTAAAGCGCCCTAGTGGTCATTATGTAGACATTTCCTGGAAGTTATGTGTTGATTGCACAAACATTTACTCATTTATAGCCTGATTTGCTCTATATCACCTACATTTTGTTTGCATTTATTGCACCCTTGGTGTTCAATTTGAAGGAAACTTTCAGGGCGTGGTTCAGGTAATTTTGAGGACATATCCTGAGAGGATTTGTGATGACTGGACAATGAATATGTGATTTATCGTAAAATGTGTGCAATGCCAATCACCTAGCTTGCGCTTGTAGCGCCCCCTCATGGCATATGTATATAAAACTGTTTGGGGCACTTATCTGAACATTCCCTGAGAGTTTTGTGATGATTAGCCTTACAGTTGTTGATTTGTGTTCATTTATATCCAGAGCCATTCCCCTTTTGAAGTTCATTGGTCAATAAAAGTAATTGAGATAAGGACATGCTTTAATGGTTCATGAGGCTTTTTTGTAGAGCACATTAGCTGCACCTAATTTCAAGTCAATCGGACTTACGGTGTGGGGGGCTTGGCCTTAATTACAGCAAAACCATGTAGCTGATTGGGTTCATATTTCTATAGAAGCACAAGCAAACCATTTCCAGTTATTCCCCCAAGTTTCATGTTTCTAGCTCATTCCAGCTCACAGGAACTTAAGCCGGCGCGAAAGACAACAAATAATAACTAAAACAGACAAATATAGAAGGGTTCTACCACTTTGCGGTTTGAATCCTAATAAAGTATGTTTGTATCAGTCCTTTGGGTAGCACTTTATGTGAAGATTGACATGACACTGTCATTATTATGACATAAACATAAAGGAGTCATTTTGTGTGTTTGTGACTATGTCCAAATGGGTCCACTTTACTTGAGGTCAAGGATATTATTCATGACACTGTCATATAAGCATTTGATGAATAAATCAAACTTCATGACAGGTCCAAATTCTTTCACTTTACTTGAGGTCAAGGAAAATATTCATGACACAATACTAATGCTCTCATAACAGTCAATGTAAAACCAACCTCCTCTCTCTTCAGTTTAATATAATGTTACACATAAAGTTAAATAGTTTATATGTCAAGTTGTGATTACAAAGACATAACTGGTAGATTAAACTGTCGTCATCTGTTCAGCTCGCCTCTGGCAACACACCAATGTGATTGGTGCAGCTCGGCTACACAGGCATAGTTAATGAGCAGCATTACTCGATGCCAGAGAAACTCGCTGAGCAAATTCAAATTGTGTTCTCACAAGAACTTTGGATTTCCAGGGTAATCGGTGTGTACTGTATATTGCATACTGTTATAGCAGCTAGTTTTAACTTGGTGGTTTAGTCCAGTGGTTCCCAATCTACAAGCCCCCTGCTAAGGGTCACAAGATAAGGAGGCTCATAAGATGATTCATGGGAGATGAAAGAAGAAAAATGTTCTGCCATCCAAAATTGTATTCATTTTTTTAGGGATTTTTTGTTTTGGCAAATAATAGATTAGGGTCATGAGAGGTCACAAGACAAAGGTTGGAAACAACTGGCTTAATGTTGTATTTTATAATCTTATCGTACTTCTTGTTGTGTAAACTTTTAATCTGAAAATAAACTGAAGATGTCAAATAAATGTTGTGGAGTAAAATAACAATATTTCCTCCCAAAATGTAGGAGGAGACAGATGAGGCTGTTTTACTAGGATGCTATTTTTACCTTAGAAGGTTAGTGGAATAGTGACAATCCTTTACTGTGTGTCCCACTGTGGCCCTTACAGGCAGTGGCATTCCCTTCGGTCTTGTTCATATGGCTCCTCTGGCTTTCGAGGGATTTAATTCCAATTCCTTGTGTGTGTTTTGGAGTAAAGACAAATCCAGAATTGAATCTCTATTTTTGATGTATTGCTCCTGCAGTCAACATGAGGTGCTCTCTGGAGTAGAAAATAAGGCCATCTTTGTTTATTGTCTCTCTGCGGTTGGCTTCCATTGCAGTCGTGAATACGACATTGCTTGCAAAAGATTTCAAAATTCAAAACAGGGCAGCTGAATATTTGCCAGGAGAGTTGGGAATTACGAAGGGATGGAAATCACAAGGTGACCAGCCTCTGTGCCAGTCCCTGAAACGCTGCCAGAGCCTCATACTTCAAGTTAATGATTAATCACTGCTTCACTACAACCAGCCATTTCAGCTCAGATCAGACCTTCAACTTCCAGTTTCATTAGTCGTTTGACAAATTTAAATTCTTTTAAATTATCCTCACCCCACTGCTCTTTTCTTTGTCCCATTTCTCTCCCCCTGAAATACCTGCATCTCTTTCACATTTTTCTCCATGCCCTTTCACTGTATACCTTTTCTTTTATGAGTCCTGAGCTCCTTGTTTGACATACTATGTACTTCCTGTTCTGCTCACCAATACAGGACTCATGGCTGATTAATTGAGGTGCCAATGATAACAGAGACATAATAAAACTCCTTCATTCATCAAAATAAACTCTAGATACTTTTTAGTAAGCCACTCTCAAACAAAATGAGAACATAATTCAAGGGGAGGCATTTGTCAATACCAACCCTTTACAGCATCAATTCAATTCAATTTAATTCAATTTTATTTATAGTATCAATTCATAACAAGAGTTATCTCAAGACACTTTACAGATAGAGTAGGTCTAGACCAGATAGAGTAGGTCTAGACTACACTCCAGAATTTACAAGGACCCAACAGTTCTAGTAGTTCCCTCCAGAGCAAGCAACAGTGCGACAGTGGCGAGGAAAAACTTCCTTTTAGGCAGAAACCTGGGACAGACCCAGGCTCTTGGTAGGCGGTGTCTGACGACCGGTTGGGGTTAGAATGAAGAGTGGCAATAACAGCCACAGAAAAGATAACAGTTTGTAGTAGTTCTTTGTAGTAGTTCATGGCTTAGCAGGGAATTGTGCGGCAGGATGAACACGGCATCGCAGGACGTGTAGCGGGACCATGGCTACAGCTGCTACCATGATGTTGGAGCCTCCCTGATCCGAGGTAACATGCTGGGGGGAAAAGAACATAAGAACTCCGGGGTATGACTCCCCAGAGCTAGGTTAGTAACAAGCAAGCATTTCTGGGACATGGATGCACACAAATGGAAAGATAGAAAGATAAAAAGATAGAGGAGAGAGGAGCTCAGTGTGTCAAAGGAAGTCCCCCAGCAGTCTAAAACTATTACAGCATAACTGGGAGAGCATAACTAACTAGGAGAGCATGACTAACTAGGAGAGACAGGGTAAAGAGAGCTGCCGGATCGGGCTAGAACTCTCCCCAGCCGGATCGGGCTGTATGCCCTGCCTCCCTCTAGTTTTATTATATTATTGATTATATGATAGATAGATCTGACAACTATGACGAGAAGCAGGTACGCCGGGTTAGGCGGACAATATTCAATTCTATGCTCTAACTATAAGCTTTATCAAAGAGGAAAGTCTTAAGTCTACTCTTAAATGTGGGGACGGTGTCTGCCTCCTGAACCCAAACTGGAACCTGGTTCTACAGGAGAGGAGCCTGATAGCTGAACGCTCTGGCTCCCAATCTACTTTTAGAGACTCTAGGAACCACAAGTAACCCTGCATTCTGGGAGCGCAGTGCTCTTGCAGGGTTGTAAGGTACTATGAGCTCTTTAAGATAAGATGGTGCCTGACCATGAAGAGCTTTATCAGGGACCCTTATTCATGCTGCGACAGATCCATTTGATTGTAATCAAAAAGGGGATGTTTGAATTAACTCAAGGTCTTGTGGTTCTTAAAAATGGGCAAACCCAGACTAGGACATCTGTGGAGAGACCAGGCTGAAAGATCGAAGCACTCAGTTTTGACTCGGACTCTCATGTAAGAATTAGGTCTGCGGGGGCTTTTATTTTGGAGGCAGAAATGGATTCGACATGCTGTGTAGGCAACACACCAACTGTGATTTGGACAAATAAGTAATTATGAACTTGGATGTTTCTTTATTTTTTTCAGTGCTGAAAATGAAATCCTGGCTTCTCCTTTTTATCCGAGGTCTTCAGTTTCCCACTGAGCATGTGTAGGGTACGATGATTTGACATTGGCACTGCCACCCTGGAGCAGCCCTACTCCCTGCTGTCTATTAGCGGAGGCTGCTGGTGGCGCCTGCAGCCTTCTGTCTGTATTTCAATCAACAGCTCACACACAACACTGATTCCCCAGCCAATTAAAAACTAGGCTTTATGCGTCAGCCCTCTAATTGGCAATGATTCGGCATATCTCTCAGTCGGAATCTCTGCGAGAAGAGAGAGACATTAGACATGTGTCCATCAGAGTCATGCTTCAGTAGGAGCAGTGAAGCCTCGAGGCGGGTTTAGACTCTAAACACCCTCACACCGTGCCTCTTACACCTCTCACTAGTGTCAGGAAGAGTCACTGTCACTGTAGTCGTCCCTGTTGGCTGCCACTAGCTCCCACCCCACCACCCTAATTTAGGATTTAAGTTTAGGTTCAGTTTGATTCCTGTAGTTTTGAATTGAATTGACCTGAATTTTCATATGAACAAACTTGTATACTATTAGCTTATTAAAAACTAGCTAACATTTAGCCATACTACCATCCAACATGGGCATCTGATGTCAATAGCGGGAGTTTTAACCCATTTGTGGTCTGTCACATTCTGAGAAAAGTAAGATTTATGGAAAGTAAACTAAAGCTTACTGGAAAAACTAAAAGCCTAAAAAAACTAAAGCCTACTGGTAGGGCTGCACAATTGATTTTAATCACGATCACGATTTTGGCTTGCCACAATCAAATTTGCGTGATCGAGCGATATTTTAAATGCATCTTTTTTTTGCAAAGCCCATCTACGGCTCCGTAAACCACTGTCTGATCATGGGACGGTCAGAGTTGTTCCCTGCACCGCGCAGCTTAGTTTCTAGATGGAGACAGTCACCAAGGACAGAGTAACGGGAGGAAAATTCAACAGATAGCAGTCGGTTATATGTCGGTCTCAAGGTTTACCAGTTAACCAGTAAACGCAACATTTTGTCCCGTCTGTGTTGTTTTTCAGACAACAGCAGTGACCAGTGCTAGTCGGTGCTAGTTAGTGTCTGTTAGCTCACAGGGCTCTAGGGCGCGAGGAATATTTTTCCTCTAGGTCGCACCGGTGCACCTAATGTCCTCGCATCCGCTGCCTCTCCACAACCGAAGCAATGTTCTTTATATCGATATGGTTTAATTTTACGTTACATGACCCATATCTTCTGTAAAGCCGTGCCTGTGTTGGATCTCTCCTCTACTCTCTCTCCTCTTACTCTCCGCGCAGCCCGACCACACAGCAGCGCCGGTCCACACTTCTGACATTTGTCTACAGTTTTAATTATTATTTAAACAGCTGTATATTGTTACACTGTAACAAATTTCTGTAATTTCTTCAGCTAAATTTTACAGTAACTTCTTGTTTTGTCATTTTACAATGTTTAGCTGTATATTGCAATGCATTATGGGTCAAAACACTATTAATTCACCTCTTAATTAAAGAAATTCGAATGAACCCCACGAGTGTTCCCTTAACAGACATGGCCACTTTTTGATAATCCCAGATGCAGTTTATGTCATGCAGTGCACATGTGTTATTTTCACCTGTAATAAAAGGGTGTATTTAAATATTTCAGCAGAATGGGGTCCCTAAACAGCCTTGGCGGTGCATGAATTTAGTCTAACTAGAAAACTGAGACTGTTGTGGACTCCTAAATGTGTGATGAATTCTTAAATCTTGTCAAAAGGTTTTTGGCAACAATGAAATAATTCATTTTCTATAGTGTATCTCAAGTCTTGGTGGCTCAATGTGGTATTTTGGTGGTAACTTGACAATTTTTTATCAATTCTTGAGTGGTCAATAATGGTTAAATTTAACATCAAATCTGTGTAACAAATTATATTAACCCAAACATAGCTGTAACAACTTATTATTTAGAAGAAAAACGGCCATGGAAATATATGATGGCCATGTGGGTGTATAAGGGCTTATACACTCTCAATGGGCGCCTAACACACTGTTTATTACAGATGTTATAATGTTAATAACGTGTTTTTCAACTTTTGTATTGTTTAGCATAGCTACAGGGAGGAGGAACAACCTGAACAGAGCGCCATCGCTGCACAGTGATCCACAACATACATGGCTGAAGACGATTTTCAGGTAAAAACATTTATGCGATTATGCCTGAATGTGTAATAATGTTCTGTGGCATTTATAAATGTGACAGTTTGGGTGTTGGTAGGGAAGCACTAGTCTTCAGGGTTGTTTATATAATTAATGGCACATAAGTGATTAGTTAATTAAAGCTGTGTGTGTTTCTTTGTTTTTTTATGTTTAAAATTGCTCACAGCTGAGCATTGAGGGTCAGGTGGTTGTGCCTCTACATCCCAACTTCGTGGCTGGAATGGCAGCTTTGTTTTCGAGCTACTACATCTTTAATCTGGTGTACCAGGAGCAAGCATCTTGCACACTGGAATGTGCTTGAAGTAGATGGTTGGTTGATCATTATTTTGTAGAGTTTGCTATTATGAGTAACAGAGATTTTATTTTGCTTTAAGTGTACTTACAGTAAATCACTTTAAAATGATTTTTGAGTGTATAAAAAGATTAAGTTAGCAGTTATTTACCTAAATGCTTTAAATCATTGCAGAACCAATTCTGTTTATAGTAAATGGCATTCATTCTGAGAGCTGTTTTGTTGTTTTTCAAACATTGACAATAAAGATCTATTTGATTATACATTTAGAAAAGTAGTTCTGCATTGAGGTAAACTGAGCATTTAGGTGAATAAACTACAAACTTGTTCTTTTTTTATTGCATTCACAAGAAATCCTAGATGAAAGTTCATTTTACAGTTATGCATGATTTTCTATGCCCACCCTGCCCCAACCTTCCTCACTATGGCGCAGTGAGGCTCAAAGCAAACATACAAAAAAGGATCCGTATGCATCTTTATACATACACACCAGCATGCATATACACATATACACACCCACATACAGATTTGCACAGCCGAATGTATTTTGCATCTTGTAGAGCATTTAAGGCACTTTTTCATGAAGTTTATTTGCATGTGATTTTGTGATTTCAGATGCTTCATCGGACTGAATCCTTCAAGTGGAACCAAGACAACAAAGGCGTTGAGCCAAAAAAGTGAGAAAGTACAGGAGAAAAAGAGGAACTGCATTAACCCTTGCGTCTTCTTTCTACTCAACGGGAGGTAGGGGGAGAGGGAGACGTCAACAAATGACAAAAAGCAACACAGATGGTTCCTCGAAATGCTCTCCAAGAATCAGTTTACTAATTAAACACGGAGCACACTGAACAGACTTGAGTCACCAACCTCGCCAGACCGTCCGACGGTCGATTATCGGGTTGGTTCTATCATGGTCATAATGAGCTCTTAAGAAAAATAGAAGTTACCTTCTGAAAACATACAGTATTGTTACACTGTGTTGCGTTTTAATAATAAAATGTCATGATTTTGCATCTCGGTTTTATTTTACAGTTGAAGAGAATCTAATGCAACGGTTTTTGAATTAAAGCACTTAACAACAGGCATCAGAAAAGCTGGGAATGTAAAAAACTAAATTAACTATATTTTTTTTACAACAACGTATTGTATTGTCAAATATTTACATCTTTTTGCTGGATACTTGAGTTGCCAGCAAAAAGCTGTAAATATTTCACAATACAATATGTTGTTGTAAAAAAAGATTTACAACAACATATTGTATTGTGAAGTATTTACAGATATTACCTGGCAACTCGAGTTGCCAGGTAATAAAAAAAAAAAAAAACATTGCTGGAATTTATGTACAACAATAACCTGTAAAATAAATATTGTATTATACTGTAATTATTTTTACAGTTATTAACAGTAACTAATAGTAATTTTACAGATTTTGCTGGCAACTTTTTTGGCAGGTGTTTACTGTAAAAGCTACAGTCAAATTTGTTACAGTGTAAGCATGCGAGGCAAACCTGTATTTGTGCCAGTTTTTCCGGCGAAAAACACGTAAGAAGTTATTGAACGCAACTAACTTCAGTTGGTAGAGTAATAGCGTGCGAGACGGAGCCTGCTGGACCTGGGCCAGAGATGTGACCCATGGCCAGAATATCATAGTTCATAAAAATGCAGCGCAGTGACGATGCGGACATTTCATACACAAGTGTGTAACTCCGCTTCGACCCGTGCTGGACCCATTCATAATGGGTCAGCCATCACTCTGTGAGCACGTCCATCGCACTCCCTTCTTTCCCTAGCTCTTTTAATTAGTTATTGTTTTTCCGTAATTTTAATTTTACAGACTCTAACTGGCTTCACCATTAGCTATTATTGTTTTTTTATCAAGCTGCTAACATTTCATCAACATACATCTAAATCTTCTAACTTCAAAACTGTTTTATGAAGCTTATGTTGTATAGACTGTGGAACTGAAGTGTCATGAAGAGACAGGATCCAGACACTGAATTAAACTCACTTATGTGAATTCTGTGTATTTCAAGAAAAAAATAAACTTAGTCAAGAACAATGGTTAGATGTGTTGCTGTGATTAAAGATAGAGAGAAAGTTGCTAAATTGACAACTCTCTTTGTACACTCCTTTACTGTGGCTCTTTTGTCTTTTGGGTTTTAAATGTAACACAGAGCAGTTATCTAAGATTCTATGACACTTGTGAATGAGAAGCAACATGATTTATTGAGCCCTTGTGGTTGAAGGCTGGATCATATCCTGTCGATGCGCACTGCAAACAACACATATTTCACCACTTGTTTAAAATCTGTTCCGCGATGACTTGACTTTATAGTTGCTTTAGCTTTTTGGACCCTGATACACCTGCTTGCAGATCAAGTTCCCATTAGCCCTCTGTGATTTCATGCCGGACAGGCAGTTTACAATCTGCACGTGTGAGCTTGTGGATTAATGATGCTGCCAATGGTTTAATATCAGGGGTTGGTGAGAGCTGGAATGATTCAAGTATATGGACTGACCACATAAAATACACAATTTATTTACAGTTGCTTGTTGATGTTTATTTGAGATCCCACATACTGCTCTCCTGCTGTCCTTTCCCTTTTATGTACATTCCCTCTGCAAATAACATTATTTGATATTTTTGTAGCGTCACCAGGAGAAAAATATCCACGCAAAATAAAACAGAACAGACTCAAAAAGAAACCCTGGGGCGGCCTCTAGCTCACCCAGTAAGAGCGTTAGTTGTTGACTGTTGTTATATTACCTGTGGGCTCAGTGGAATTCAGCAGCAAAGAGTCTTTTATGGGTACTCTGTGGAGCCAGAATAGAGGTTATCACTTTTCCTTTTTATGTAATGAGGTCCATATGACAGAGTGATGTTTTTGTTGGCCCAGAGCCCAGTCCCTCCACCTCACAAGCCCGACGCTCACATGGATCTTTAAGAGCTTTTAGGTACGATAAAGGTGTTGAGCACTGGTGCAGAACTCAAACCGAGAGCATCTAAGTCAAATGGGCACAAAATCCCTGAATTTTTTGGACCCATTTATGTGGATAAATCTTTCCCAGATGGAAGGAAGAAATGCATGTGTGAGGTAAAGGAAAAGGAACTGAAATGATATTTTCAATATATGATAGTACAAAGACAGGGATAACGAACTGAGCGAGACAGCAGAAGAGGGAAGGAAAACAAATAAGACGCAAGAAATCACACACACACACACACACACACACATAATGTCAACAAGTAGCCTTGGCATTTCCAAGTTAATCACTTGTCCCCCGGAAGCTAATAACTGGAGCAAAAATAAGTTCCACGTGGTTAACCTAAACTGGTGGTGTGTATCCAGCATGTATTCTCAGACATGCCGTGAACGGCAATTACCCCTGCTCCCGTACACGATAACAGACAGTGCTCTTAAACGACTACGAATACGAGGCTGGCAACCTGCCGGAGAGGCCCCACACTTTTATCACCTGCCCGTCACAAAGGATTTCCTTCGAAGGATCATAAGGAGCCTGCAGAAAAATGTTTAATACATTTATATGATGATTTTGTAAATATAGATGATGCTCAAAGACAGAGATGGCTGTTCACATGTTAAACACATACATTAACTAGTTCTAGCCAGATGGTTCAGCATGATGACGCTCCAGTGAAAGGAAACACGTCTTACCCCATACACGTGCTTTGCCCCCGCTTTGGCCGCGAACATGGACAGGATCCCAGTCCCGCTTCCAACATCCAACACTATTTTGTCCTTGAAGACGTGCTTGTTGTGGTACATGGAGTTTCTGTAGGTGAGCGTCCTCACTTCGTCCTTCAGCATCTCCTGGATTAGCATATGACAAAAAATATGACATTCTACATCTAAATCCATAGTTGCTGTTTCCGAATAAGCGCCATGAGCCTCCAGCCTGTCTGCATTTCTTAGTGAGTGCATACATGAGTCAGTGTGCAAAATATTTAGAAATGACACCAAAATTACACCTGACCTACTTTCCAAGAAATATCAAAAATTCATCTCAGAGGCCACACTAGAGGAACGTGATCTTTTTTTTAAACATTCTGTCTCCTCTCCTTACAATGTAGCTGAACTCTGATAGAAAAGGTAACAAGTATCACCTTGAATACTGGAAATATGAGACACAAAAAAAGAAAGTTTTTTTTTAAACAATGTGTTTAATAACGGCTCACTGTTGATTAAGATTGAAGTACTGTATGTCTTCATAAAATTTGCACCAGTCCTACAGCATTCTCCATCAAGCCCAGACTTTGTGTAGTGCTAAGCTAAGAGGTAAGCCACCCAGAAATATCCTCTCATGCAGGGTTCAGATATCATGTCCTTTGATGGGATTGGCTGACTGTAACCTCACCCATGGTTCTAACTGTCTATGACATATGGGATTTGGCTGTTATAGGTTGTTTGGGTAGTACAGCACAGGAGGAGGCTGAGAGACTCAGTTCAGGAAAAATGTCACGCAGGATCGTCATTAAAGTGCCTTTCCAACACACAATAGAGAAGTGTATAATAATGAGGTCTAGAAAGAAAAAGAAGCTAAGGTAAAAGACACAATGAACCAACGTCAGCAGACAACAAAGGTCAATTTGTGTTCATGGGCATGACATACATTTTGTCATCTGCCCAAGTCTGCGAGAGTATGATGAAGGGTTTAGTTGTCACTGAATGTTCTACAGATTTGATTAACTTTGCAAAATTTTTTTCTTCTAATTCAGTTCTAATTAGGGCCCAACAAGGGCCCAATCAAATTGTAATTTCCCTATAGGCGATCAATAAAGAGTATAAATTAAAAATTTAAATGAAATGAATTGCCTTTTTGAAGGGCTTAACATATTCAAAAACTAACCAAAATTGTCAGTTGCGTGAAGTCTGATGAAAATATTTCATACATTTTAAGGGTTTTGTAAATAAGCGCACAAAAATGGCT
Organism: Percina caprodes; assembly: GCA_013375575.1. Lineage (NCBI taxonomy): Eukaryota > Metazoa > Chordata > Actinopteri > Perciformes > Percidae > Percina > Percina caprodes. Next base: position 187,960 of record JABXJD010000060.1, read on the forward strand.
CGCTAGCGCCCCCTACAAAATTAAAAGAATTGAGCCCCTGCAGTTTAACGTAGACTCACAAAACTTGGTACACATTTGTAATGTGTCTTTGTTACTGTACTCAAGTAGATTTATTTTTGTGGCAACTTTTTACTTTTACTCCTTACATTTTAACACGAATATCAATACTGTGTGTGTGTGTGTGTGTGTGTGTGTGTGTGTGTGTGCGCGTCCTTGTGAACTGTAAGTTGTATAACTTATGTTGTCAGTTCATTGTTGTATTGGTCTATAGTTCTTCACATTTAAGTAAGTTAGCCAGTGATTGTTTTGTTTGTGTGTTCTTCCCCTGTTAGCTAGGTTGCACCTGGCTGTTGATACAATATAATGACGATTGTGCTCACGTTTGTATTTTAGGTACATTATGTACATGCTACAGTTAGGCTACACTGCAAGATAACGCAAGATAATGTAATGTAATAGTGTGTTTATTGTTATTATTTACTTGCATATGTATGATTCCTATGGATTGTGTTTGGTAGTCTTTACAATGTTATTTATCTCTTTTCAGAACCACACACACAAACAAATAGCCATAGCAGAGCCATGCCCATGTTTGTACTGATGATTGTAACAAAGCATCAAGAGAGAGAAGTTTTCTACGTCCGTGTTTTAACAGACACACCTGGGGTGAAGAATCAGCTTTAAATACAGTCCTAATCTAGTCCTCACTAACAAGTTTCAAATCATTTCACTGCAGTTACCATCATAATTGTTAACGTCATCAATACCGAATTCAATCTAATTGGATTGAATTGAATATACACAGAATTCTCAATGAATCACAATTCATTTCATATTAGGGCTGCACAATTAATCAAATTTTAATCACAATCACGATTTTAACTTTCCACGATCAAATTTGCGTGATCGAATGATTTTTTAAATGCGTAATTTCATAGAACGCTCCATTTTTTTTGTTGCAAAAATCTACCATAAACCACTGTCTGATCATGAGCCAGTCAGAGTTGTTCCCTGCACCGCGCAGCTTAGTTTCTAGATGGAGACAGTCACCGAGGACAGAGTAACGGGAGGAAAACTCAACAGATAGCAGTCGGTTATACGTCGGTCTCAAGGTTTACCAGTTAACCAGTAAACGCAACATTTTGTCCCGTCTGTTGTTTTTCAGACAACAGCAGTGACCAGTGCTAGTCGGTGCTAGTTAGTGTCTGTTAGCTCACAGGGCTCTAGGGCGCAAGGAATGTCCTCGCATCCGCTGCAATGTTGTTTATATGGATATGGTTTAATTTTGTGTTACATGACCCATTTCTTCTGTAAAGCCGTGCCTGTGTTGGATCTCTCCTCTACGCTCTCTCCTCTTACTCTCCACGCAGCCCTGACACACAGCGGCACCGATCCTCACTTTTAATTATTAACACAGCTGTATATTGTTAAGCATGCGAGGCAAACCTGTATTTGTACCAGTGTTTATGTTAGTAACTCTGCTATCGCGGCCGCCACGGCGAAAAACACAGAGGGAGTTATTGAATGCCACTAACTTCAGTTCGTAGAGTAATAGCGCGGAGCCTGCTGGACCTAGGCAAGAGATGTGACCCATGGCTAGAATATCATTAAATAATCATAAAAATGAACATTATAGCATTTGACCTATTTAAGGTAGAGTCTTGTGTGAGGTGTCATTGAACTCAGCAGGGAGTTCCTTCTTTATTGGTGATGCTTTGGCCTGCCCCCTATTCCTAAGCCACGGCCCTTTTCATAACTCAGAAGAGACTTCCTCTGTTGGTTGCAAGGAGCGGCGTCCGCCAGTAACCCCAACGCGCGCAGATTAGCAAGGGCCCGTCCAACGCTGCTTGCAGCTTTAATTTTAAATTCAAATTACTATTGAAACACTGGCAAAAACCCATGGGAAATATACAACATGGGACTTGTAATTTAGCCATTACTCCTATTGGTTATGATGACAATTTATGCCCACGCTTCACTGCGGGAATATAAAGCCAAACCTTAAAGACTACTTACTACTAGAGAACTAGAGTTACTAGAGAAACCACACCACAGATCAAACAGGATGTCTGCGGTTTAACTATATTATCTGAGCCACATATGGGGAAGTGAAAAGACATAACTGTCCAATTAAACTTCAAGTCGATCTTGATCGACTTGAAGTTTAATTGGACAGGATATATCTGGGATATCTGGTTTAGTTTTGTTCACACATAGTTGTGTTTGAACCCAGGATTACAATGTAAATGTATTTATATAGCGCTTTTCTAGTCTTAACGACTACTCAAAGCGCTTTTACATCATACAGGATACATTCACCATTCACACACATTCACACACCGTGGCCGAGGCTGCCGTACAAGGTGCCACCTGCTCATCAGTTAAACATGCACACACATTCACACTCCGATGTGCAGCATCAGGGGCAACTTGGCGTTTAATGTCTTCGACATGGGACTTCAGGGCCAGGGATTGAACCACCAACCTTCCAATTGGCAGGCAACCGCTATACCGCTGATCCAACGGCTCTACCGCTGAGCCACTGTCCACTATATTTGTCCAACCCTTGTGTTCATTAATTGACATTAGATATCTAACAGCAACATACTGTGCAACGTGAAAAATAAGTTGTTAGAATTATGACAGTTATGCTACTATTGAAATATAAATATGGGTATATTTGTCATATAAGAGTTGTATTTTCATATGCAGAGCTTGAATTACCACTATCAGATGTACAATGAGAGTATTTGAAGAAAGATGCATATTTAACAAGTTCAAGTATTAACGACAGGCAGTACAAGAGTCCCGGAATTTATGGTGGTAACGCAAACAGGAATGCGCAAACAGATTTTTTTTAGTTCCCGACTTGACTTCCTGAGAATATTTGTTCAAAAATGTTATCATGCATGTTGCACATCTGTCTAATTATCCCTGACAGAGAAACAAGAAAATAGAAAAAAATAGGAAATACAGGCATACCTCATGTATACCAAAGTGGGCATAAGAGTCAAAGTAGTAGTCTCGTGAGGTCATCTCCTCTGGGCTAAGGAATTTGGACATCTTTCCCCGCCCTGGACAGCTGGGAAGGCTGGCAACATGTGGCGTGTGCGGCGGCAGAGAAGGGTGTGAAGCTTGCTGGATGGAAGGCACCGGCTTGGGCAACGAGGTGGGCTGTGCCGACTGGGATGGAATTATACGGATTGGCCGTGGCTGTGGTTGCTACAAAGAGAGATAAAGAAGAACACTTCATTGAGGTTGAGGACCCTGGGCTTATGTTATTTAAACTACTCTCTGAGTACGAAACAAAACAAGGTCGAAACAGCAAATTGGCATCACATTGTGTGGTTTGGATTCATGAGCAGCGATTGTCTTAGACTCATCAGCTATTCCACTGAAACATTTAATCTGCTCTCATCCCTCTCAGCTCATCTGTCAGTCTACTCCACAAAGCAGCCTGTGGTTTCACAGAGTCCAGAGTCTATTGAGTCTGGAGAATACTCTGAATCTGACATGAAGTCAGCCTGTCTGTCCACAGAAGGCTAAGATGGCCAGAAAGCTCTGCTCTGCACAGACGGTACACCCATAACGCCATGATTATCACCTCTAAGGCCAGCTGGTAAGGTCTAGTCATAGTGTGTGTGTGTTTGTGTGTGTGTCTGTGTGCCAAGAGAGAGGGAGAAAGAGAGAGCAAGAGAGAGAGAGATGGAGAAATGGACTTCATGCATCTCAGGTTTTAGCAGTAGGCCATTCTGGTGTATATTCTCATTCCAACTTTTTAGCCTTCTAAAAATAAAATGATAAACCATTTGCAGGGTGGATGAAACTATGAGAATCTGTAGATTTAATTTTTAATCTGAAAAAAAGCAAAAAAATTGAAACATCTTTTCTCTTCAGTTTGCATTTATACAGTCTGATCTTGCAGCACACCCTGACACATGCTGCTGCTAGAATTTCTCAGCTCTGTGTCATGGTAGTGTGGGCAGTGTGTGCAGATCAACGGTGTGTGGCTTCCCTCTGTGGCTGCAAAGTACGGAGCAGCCGAGGTATGCCGAGATCTCAGCAGACATCGGCAGGGAAGCCAAACACTGTTCATTTAAACCCACTGCCCACACAGAGATGACACAGAGCTGGATTAAAATCAGTAAAATATCTATTTTTGTTGAGATTACAACAATAACCCACAGAAGTGTGTACAATTCGAAAACTATGATTTCAAGTAGGTTTATATAATTGTCACAATTTAAACTTCACTTGGGAGTTTGGGTTATTGTTGTCCACGTATTTTTGTCCACTATATTTGTCAATCCCCCAACGTATGACTTACACTAACACTTTTTACTATATTAACTTATAGTAAAATTGACACCTTAGTTAACTGCTATTAAGAGTTAGTCAAGACTTACAATAGCATTTACTAATGGTAAAATAGATGCCTTATTTAACAATTGCTAACAGTTGGTAAAGGCTTATTACTACATTAACTCATTTTAAAATGCTCACCTTAGTTAACTATTATTAACAGTAATTAAAGGCTTAATATTGCTTTGACTAATAATATATTAGACACCTTAATTAACAGTTATTAACTGCTAGTCAAGGCTTATTACTTCATTAACTAATGGTAAAATAGAACTTAGTTCAATGCAATTAACTATTAGTTAAGGCATTAACTAATGGTAATTAATGCATCAATTGATGTCTTAGTTAACATGAATAAACATGAGCATTGTTAATAAATGTTTATTAGACACCTTATTTAACTTTTTATTTTTATTAATTAATGTACCCTTATTGTAAAGTGTTACCGACGACAATCTTCTGAACATAGCCATACTCTGACATACAGAGAGAGGTGTGTTGAGCTGAGTCTTAATTAGCTTTGTAGCAACTCATTTGGCTTTAATGTAACAGAAGTTTGTTAATATCAAAATGTTACACACTTAACATTCAAACCCTAATAATATTCAGTTGATGTACCATCAGCATTTCATTGAGCAATGCAGCAGGGAACATGACAACATTGAGATACTCTGCTTGGTCTGCTTTACATACTTATTTATGAATTGCCATATAAAATATTTCACACTTTGCAAGGAACTTGTAATTAAAAGGGAAAACCCAACTGTTGAACTTCTCTTAATCCTTTAAGCCATGCATGATGAAGATCTAAAGACGGAGCACTTTGGTACAGTGCAGCATATTAACCTACTATTTCTGTGAGAGATATGTTAATCATAACATGTTAATCATTTGGATCATCAAGGAGACTTTACTGTAGCTGCCTGGAGATGCATGTTTCTATTGATGTATCACTTCATTTATTTAATCTGGACAAACAGATTGCCTGACCTAAAGTCACACTCAGCTTAGTTATGATAAGAAATCTTGGCATCTTCTAAAAAAATTGAAAGCAAAAGAAAGCATGATTTGATGAACACAGAAGCTGTAGTTAAGGCTGCCAAGTGTAATACAGAATCGATGAGTACTTTCTAAAACGCAGAAAAACGAAAGTGTTCTAGGGTGTCATTGACGGAAAGATTGAAGTAGACTTGGGTAGCAGTATGGTCAGAGGACAGCAGCTGCAGCGAGTGTAACCGAGATGCATACACAGGAAGGAGAGGGTGGGACACATCCTCCACCAAATCCCCCGACAGATTTGAGACTAGATCCTCCTCCTTGCACAGAGGTGAGTGTTATTTGAGAAGGGCATTCAATTGACACTTATGAGGGAACACACAATTATTCTGTACCTGTTAAAGATGACGCCTGTGAACTGTTTCATAAGTCAGCGGTAACATCAGTAACTGGATTTGTAAGGTAACTCTGTCTGCTGAAAGAAAATTTGTGTTTCAATGCATGTCTGGATAGAGGTACCACATAGATGACTAAAAAGCTATAACGGCCTATAGGTAGGGTGTTTTATCAGTGATAAGGTCAAAGGAAATCAGCATCACAGTCCTGCATTTGGTCCTCTGCCATTATGGCACTTACTGCTTCTGAGAACACAAATATTCCAGAGCAGCAGAGAGCATCGGAGGGCATAGATCGGTCCATAAAAGGCAATGTCTTCTTACCATAATGTATGAGGTGTCCTCAGTGGCGTGAGTGTATCGATAAAATGTTGAGAGCTTGAGGAAGGCTTCTCCCATGAATAAACTTGCTTTGAGGTAACTTTTGTGTTAAATGAATAATGTACATGATACTGTCTCCAACTTCACAGGGTGTTTTGGATCTTTTAAGCATTACTTATCAGCCCCAGTCACATTGTGAATACAGATGTGGCCCTGCACTCAACAAAACACTGGGCTTAGGTTGTGCACTGATGTTGATAAAAAAAAAAGCTACAGTAGATGACTTCTATAATGAAATGCAAAAGGATAATAAGTATTTGGGGAGGGGGCTTCAAATCAATCACTCAAATAAATAGCATTTAGTGTAAAATCCCCATTAGTCATGGTGTCAGTACAATTAAGGGAACACATAACTAACAGACAGCAACAACTGAACAGCATGAAATCAGAAATAATAAACAACACAAAACAACACAATAAGTGAAATAGGTTTGTTTGTGAAGGACGCAGAAAGGTTGGTGTATTATGGTTGCCGATAAGAAAATGAGCAGAGGTGGGTTATCAATCTAGATTTAAAAATGTCAACTGAGTGAGCTTCTTTAACATGTAGTGGGAGGCCATTCAACAGACGAGGGGCACGGTAAGACAATGCATTATAACCAACTGATCTTTAACTAGGGGAATGGCCAGGAGACCAGAATCAAGGGTGCAGAGAGAGCGTGCTGGTGTATATGATGTAATGAGCTCAGACAAAAAAAATGACAGCTGCACTTTCATATGGCTCTCTGTAGTGTGGCTTATTTAAGGTAACTTCTTGCTTTCTGGAGATTGTACCTTCAAGGTTGAAAGCACTTAATTGGAAGTGGCTTTGAATAAAAGCCTCAGCTAAATGACATGTAATAAGGTAAATAAACGGTAAAAGACTAATGGTACAGGGATCCCCATTCAGAGACCTATATATTGAGCCAATAAATCGTAAGGCACTGAGACATCATGTCTTCAGCTCCAGCTGCTTTTCCTCGATAACTGCTCCACACATCAAGTCCCATCAAGACTCCGTTTGCTCCTCAAAGTGCTGCAGTACCGTGGACAGCGCAACTTCTTCTGATCTCAGTTCAGCACACGGTGTCCCGTTCAGCCTCACCATGCTCACAGCACGTCCCTTTTACAACGGGTTGCCTTCCTTTAAATATATCCCAACATATTTTGATTTATTTAGACGTTGTCTGAGGGACCCCTCGCCCAAAGGAGGGGTGGGCAGCTGGTCATGTTGTAAGGGCAACAGTCCTGTCTTCTAAATAAAAGTAGAATCACTATGAAATGCCTGTTTTTTATCACGAAGGGAGGCTGAACATCCCCGCGGAGATGGAGCCTGTCTTATCACTCAGCACTCGGACTGCTGTCTCACTATCCGGACAGTAGGCTAGGCTATGTCGCATTTTGTCCGAGGTGTAACTTCTAGGCTACTAAAGAGGACACATGCTGCAGGCGGGAGACATTTGGAACTCTGACTGAACACTCTCATTCTGACTTCTGAAATACCAAAGGTGTCACTCACACTTACCTCAATGCTCTCAGACTCCGCCATTTTTCTCCTGAGGAGCATGCAGCGGGACGAGTGCTTAAGTCCCATAGGAGCGGGCAAAAACAGGTGCTCACACTTGACGGAAGTAAGGAGGATGAGAGACGGTTTTTCCCCGTAGTTCTTTATCAGTCAATACTAATTCTCATTCACATCCCCAACTGCAATGTTCTTTAAAAATTCTAAGACTCGGAAAAGACACAAAACTACACGAGGTCCCAAAAGCATTGCAGCCGCTGTTGCCATTAAGTGGAGAAGATTCCATGGCGCGAAAGTTTGCAGTCCCCCGGTGTGCTTTCCTGGAGAGCATGAGAGGAAAAGGCATCATTCGGCACTAGCTAAGATATGATAGATATGAATTCATCGTCCTGTCCCCGAGACACGGCAAGCGCAGATAGGAGGCTCAGAAAAATTGCAGCAGTAAAATCAGCAGAATGTCACGAAACCACTGCTTTAAGCCCCGCTTTGATGAACTCCTCTACATTGTTTCTAAAAATAGTTCCGCTTCTGCTGCTGTCTCTCAAATGGGAAAGACTTGCCGCTGAATACATGCACAGAAACCTGCGAATGTCTTATTACCATATGGCACCATTAATGTACCCCCGCTGCTCATTTTTCATTTTAAATGGATCTCCTCTGGATTTCAGCTCTCTTCATTTATACCCGCTCTCCATATTAGCAGAGAAACCTGCCCAGAGAAAGTTGGAGTTTGGTTCCTGGTCGTTGAAAAGCCAGGGCGCACTGTGCTCAGGTTGCGCGCGCACACTACACACACACACACACACACACACACACACACACGCACACACGCACACACAGAGAGAGAGAAAGTGTGAGTAAGTGACCACTCCTGTCTCCCTGGCTGTGTCAGAACTGGCTGCTGTTCAAGCCTGTTACATGCTTCACCTGCTCTGCTTAATCCAGGGGTGAACCAGAACAACCTCTACACACATTCACAAGCAAACATCCTTTTCTTTGATGCTCTGATTTTTTTTTTTTACTTGACCCTTACTTAACCAGGCTATTAGGATATCTCTTGATATATTCTAATAGTTAAAACACCCATGATTCGGCTCATACTGCAGGGGTTCTGCCACTGCAGTCAGAACTGTTTTATACATAACTAATCGTATGCAAGTGTATCTTGTCTCTGAAGCTTTTGCAATGGAGTCTATTTTGAGTAGAGGCCATTCCTCTCAGCCACCCACACTCACCACTTGTTACATTATTCAGTAAAGAGGGTAGGCAGACAATTTCCAGGCAGTAAGCAGGCACCAGGATGGGAACCTGGCCAGTAGCCTTTCTCTTTAGGTAGGCAGGAGGCAGGATTATTAGCTGACCGCCATAGCGACACCATGTGAAACTGTTGGGATACCATCTTACTAAATCTTTTCATCAGCAACCGAAGAGAGGAACATCTGCACTTTGTCAGTTGTATGGCACAGTGTACGCAGTTTGACGCTGAAGACATGAAAGGGGAGACAGAGAGGCCCATGCAGCAAAGGGCAGAGGTCGGACTCAAACCACTACCTCCATACATGTGCGACCACTCCATCAACTGAGCTATCCGGGCGCACACTAGTGACGATTCTCTGTGACCAATCAGTGGTCTGCAGTGTTTAAACACAACCTTTTTCAGCTTAGGTTGCTTGGAACCCAGCTACCAAAAAAAGATTCATTACCAGGTACTCTAGGTTACTTTTTGGTTTTGCGCTTTCAGCACCTCCACAGCACACATCCGTGCATTGCTTTCATTGCTTACATTGCTGGTCTACCTGTAATTTCACTGCAATCTATCCAATAGTTGTAAAGACATTTCCATAACAACTAAATTGTCAACCTGCTGGTGAATCTAGAGAGAAAAGGTAATTGTTAAATGGGACTTTGAATGTCTGCACATAATTTCATACCAATCCATCAAGTGTTCTTGAATGCCTGGAGCAAACTCCATGACGATACATCCAATAGTTGTGAAGATATTACACTAACACCTGAAAAGCCCACATATTCAGAGTCTTTTGCCAGAGCATGAGGATCAATATTTCACCACACAGAAAATTGATCATGCAGTCAGGCAGATTACAGATAAGATGTTCTTTGATCTCAGGGTAATTACTGCTAAAATGTGCTATCATTTCTGACAATAACAGCGGATGAATTAGCTTTCTCGCTGGTTCGTCGTTCCTCTTCAGTCTCACAGTCAGAGGATCAGATGCACTGAAATTACTTCAATTACCTCATGTTTCCTTCCTCTGATGTATATCTTCTTTTATCATCACACGTCAGATTGCTGCCAAAAATGAACTAACCTTTTCTTTTTTTCTGAACAGAGCAATGCTAAGAACAATGGTAATCCATTATCCAGAGTTACAATAATTGCGTCGTCCTCTTTGATGGAGAAATGTGTCTTGGGCAGTCGAGAGAACAAAAAAATGGCGACGCATCGCACATTTATATTACAATAAACATACAGTAAACGTGCATGAAACACAAGCATACTTTATCTCTTCCAAATGTGTTCAAAATCTCACACACAACCCCCCATAGCTTTCCCCACACTCAGAAGAAAGAGAACCCACAGCACATCCCCCCCCCTCATATTGCACTTAATTCTAACCAGATTGCACATTTCCCATTACTTTGATGTATGTATGTATGTTTTGCACAAGGCCCAAATGCGCAATTGCACAATAACATATCAAATTAAAATTATTGCACATTCTATAACCATAATGGTAAGTACAACAAATATTACCTATGCTTAAACTCAGCCCATTCTAGCCATCCCCTCACCCAATACACACACACACACACACACACACACAGAGACGCACACATCTTATCTCTTATTGATGATGAAGGCAGCACAAATGAGAACACAGCTGTGTGTGTGTGTGTGTGTGTGTGTGTGTGTGTGTGTGTGTGTGTGTGTGTGTGTGTAAGGAGCTAGTCATTATCATGAGGCCTTGTGAAGCGTAATTAGGCAATACAGCCTCTTTGATTTCAACATGAACTTTCTGAACTGCGGTTAGATTTTTACAAACCTGCAGAAGTAACAGAAGCAGCGAATGGCTCGGACTTCATTAACTTCACTGTACAATGAGAGCTACAGGAACAACTGTCAGAAGTTGTTTAATTGTGTGCTTCCAGTTTATTATTCAGCTTGGTCAGCTGTACAAAGATTAGCACTCTTGTATTTGCTGCTTCACTTATTCATTCAGTTCAAATGTAATAAATATTCAAGCTGTATTTCATGTGCTCTCTTCTGTGGCCTTGTTTGATTTTGGCTCAGCATTTGTTCTGTCCCTGTTTACTCAGAGTTCATTGTGGGTTCATCTCAGCTGTTTGGGGAAAAATTAACAACTGTTTCAGAAACATTTATTGTCAGTTCACTCATGGTAAATATGACTTTTTCTACATAATAAAATGGGGTTGTACAAGGATGTATTTATAGAGTAACCCAGGAGCTTTGATAGAACCCATGAGCTGTTTGCCTACCTTTGCAGAAAAATCCAAGTGATTTTTTTATTAATTTTTTTATCAGTTGGCAGATTTCACTTTCAACAACACTTCTTTCCCAACTGGTGTCCTACTTCTTTGATCCAAATATAAAAAGTGCAAGGTTACCCAGCTATTGATGTCCTCACAATGCAAGAGCACAACAGAAATTACAAGAAAGCACCATATTATTTTTTTGGAGGCTCTCACACGTGGACAAAATCAGATTTTAGCAAAGATACAGTGCTTTCCCACGCCGCATTGTTCTTTCAGCTTTGTGGACATGTTGATGTCTAGTAATTTTTTTTAAAGCCCTCTGTAATATTGAAATGCTACTGATTATATAAAAAAAAAGCTAAGGAAGATGTTGTCATGTCTGGATAAATGTACTGTATATTCAAGAGAGGAAGGTAATGGGAGATAAAGCAGAAGTTAGATTGTCTGAATTACCGTGGCATTGTAATGTCATATAAAAATCCTTCTATTTATCAGTTTTTTAGACTTGCAAATGGTGTTTATGTCAACATCCAAATCATAATTGAGAATGTTCTGAAATCTTAGCAATTATTGGCAATTAATAACACAGATTTCCCGATAAATAAGCAAACAAGGAAGCCTCTCGACTGCCAAAGTCTTTCGCTTGATGTCCTTAAACATAGATGAATTGTTAATGCACAGTATTTTAACCCACACAGGACCAATATCTAACCATCCACAGTTCTTCAGTTGTCCGATACACATGAGAATCTGTCCCTCCTCTACCACCCATCCTACAAGGCATTGATGCAGCTTACTCTAAGGTCTAATTCTGTTTATACCATGGTTTGATTCCATGTGTCCGTGTCTCCCTCTGTCTCTTTTTTCGCGTTCCTTGTCCATGGTAATGTTTTGTGTTTTATTGTTCTGTGTTCTCTTTTTGTTTTTTCTAGATCCATTCCCCTTATTCCTCTCGCTTTTCCTTTGCCTCTGCCCCCTCCAGCCACCGTTGACACTGTCAAAATTATTTTTCTTCTGTTTCTCTTCTTTTCAGCTTGTTCAGCTGACTTGTAGCATTGGATGACGGCGATGCTGCTGTTACTGTCAGATGTAGGCTGCTTGTAGAGAGGGAGCTTGCAGCGAGGTGGATGCTGTGTGGAATCTGGTCCACTCCTGGCGCTTGCTTCTCGGGAGACACGGACGGTGTTTCTTCCTTCGGCCTGGATGGCGGAGGAGGGTAGGGCGGTGGTGGGTTGAGCAGCTGATCGCCATCTTTGAGACTCGGATAGAGAGAAAATGCATTAGTGACAGTGGCAAATTCTGTTTTTTCTTCCCTGCACGTGGATTCTCTCATCCACTGCTTAAAACACTTTGTTTTTTTCTATTTGAATTAGATCTTGGGTGCTAATCATTTTTCCCCCTTTCAATAGTTTTTCTTCGTCTTCTAAATCCTGTTTTAGCATTCTAAGTTTCCCTGTACTTAAAGAACCATTTTCAGGAAAACTATGTTTTGTTGCCCAATATGGCCGACATTCTATAGATGTAGGCTTAAATTTCCTCACCATTTCATCCACTACCGGCACCGAAGGAACGTGTGACGTTGTGCCCCTGTTACCCATCTACCAACAATAAACGGATAACAACCAGCGGAAGTACTTCTTTTTTTTTATATAATCGTCACTATACGGCCCAGTTTAGTCTTCGGTAAACTTTGCGGGAAAACCTGCAAACAGCTGTATCTTAATGTAAGCTACAATGACTGTTTATCTGAGATAGATTTTTTTTGCTAAAAATCCTGATGAACGGCTATGACGACTGTTCATCTGTAAAGATTTCAAAATCTATCTGTCACCCCGTCTTGCACCGTATTGGATGGAATGGTGTCAACTTGTGCTTCCTGTCTGTTATACATAACAGACTGGATAAAACTAAGCTTTCTCCTGTTTTGTACACAACCCAAAGTTTTACAAAAGAAAAAGAGTACTTTCACCGAAAACCCTCAGTTAAACCGCAGTCAATATTTGTCTCACAAAAAAAAACAAAAAACTGTCTCATGTCTAATTCAAATCATTTATAACAGGATTGAAACTTTAACTTACCCCTGCTGTTTGAAATTGCTTCCTTTTTGGATTTCAGAGTGGGATCAGCGAGCCCCTCGCGGTTTCTGACCCTCTGTCTCCCAAAGATGTTTTGGCAAGGTTTAGAGTCAGGTGATCATCAGATCCCTGGATGCGCTGTCATCAGTTACCAGGGGAGACCCGATCTGATCCCTCCTTGAAATCCTGCCGATAACGCGCCAAGTTTGTTGTGGAAGTTTCTGTACAGCGAGGGAGGAATTTCAGTGGCAGAAGAGACCTTGTTGAAACAAATAAAGACAGGCTGCAAATTGGATTAAAGGGATAAGGTATTCGGTGAAAAGGTTTAATTGTTTTCTGCAGAGAACAATCAAAATGACAAGAACAGCTTTCACAATTTACAGTTACAGAGAGGCCACAGTTCTGTGTCAAACAGCATATGACAGTTCCTTATATCCCGTTTGTCCCAGCAGAAACCAGGCCATGTTTGGAAACCAGTTTAATGTTAAACATAACAATTAGTTAGCTCAAGCAGACGGTTGGATCTCTTACGTATTTCTGAATCTGTCCTCCATGCGTCAAGTTTTCTTGACCGGTCATTCTATCTTAGCTGAAAAAGGACATCTTTTCTCTTTGGATAGGCTATAGTCTCGACCTGGGACCTGCTATGATAAACACGGCTTTAGACAACTGTTTCTGTCAGACTTTATGCCATTTGTCCTTGGAGGACAAATGCAAAGACATAAAAATTCAGTTGTCTCCTACAAGGAGAAGACACTGATGAAAGATTCAGAAGTCATATACTCAAAGAGGCATTGGAGATCTTATTAATGAATAATATGAAAATCATTGGTTAAATGTAATTTTCCCATTACATTTGTTACATTCCACCACTGATATTAGTTTGTGTTATCTTGCTCAGTGTCGGATTGTCTGCGTCTGTCCCTGGCTGTGTGCTGCTAGTGTGTAGTTTCCTCAAGTTTGTTGTCGTTTTAGTGTTTCTGGATTTTCTTTTACTGCTTGGATCAAGCTTTATTGTTAAAGCACACTTTTTGTTCAATCCACCTGCTAGTCTATATCCACAACGTTCCACTTCCAGGATTGCTCCGGTGCTGCAGGAAATTCCGCCAGATGCCAGACCCTCCTCCACAACGCTGTGAAGAAAGGTCTGGCAATGCGGGACTATCCACCTGCCGAATGTTCTTCTGCATTTGGGTCCATCTCTTGCTAACCGTGGCAACTTAGTCTTTTAACTAAGTTTTAACTATATGACGGGACATATAGTGCTCCCTATTCTTCCCACCAATTAATTTTATATGGTCGGCCTACCAGTATTCATTCTATGTGATAAGAAAAATCATAGTGCGGAAAACCAATGAGGATTATTCACTGCTGGTTTGAATGATATTGTAACCATTTCCTGGAAATATGACTTCAATCTGAAGTTCTAGATTAGAAACTACTTGATTCTATAATTAAACATCAATGGAGATGGCTTTGATGTTGTATTACTGCCAGTTGATGTGCCAATGACATACAGTAGAGGTGCTGTATTTCTACATTACAGCCTCAGGTGACTTATACCTGAATTAATAATGCCAACATCAAATGTCAATGCAAGAGAGGAAAAGCCGTGGCCTTTATTAGTCACAGTAAAGTTGACTGTGACTGCTGATCATTTGTAGTTGTCTGTACAGTGTGTGTCTACAAGGCTGTCGCAATAATTCTTCAGCAGTGTCAGCGAAGCGGGTCTTACATCTTCACCTATGGCATGTCACAGCAGTTCATTCATCATTCACTTCAAGGTATCTATATTTTAACGGTAAAACCATCCCTCTTTTGAAGTTGTTGAAGTATGTTTTCTAAGTGTGCTCCCATGTTGGCTAAAGGAAGATGTGCAAGTTCTGTAAAGAGTTTAGTAGTTTTTACGTATTCAATCTATTCTCAGCTGCTAAGTCATTACCTTATAGCAGTACCTCATGTCATCCAATTATATTCACAATCCCTTGGCTTTCTTTCAACAGTATGGTGCTGGTTTGATTTGGGATTTAGACGCAAATTGCTTCCACTGTACATTTCCCATGCTAGTGTATAATTTCTGCCATAGGAAGGTTTCCCATGTAAAGCACTTGAACATATCACCAGACGGATCAAAACACCAGACGCCTCCCGATACGATATCATCATGATATGCCACGATACAATATTATTGCGATTTTAAACATATTGCAATATTCTGCTATATATTGCAGTTTATAACCTTTTTTCCAACTTCTAATTTTTCCCAATTTCAAATGACGTCCCCAAAAGGAAACTTTGTCAACATCTGTTTTATCTAAAAAGTACAAAAATAAATTTCTCTTTGTTCATATCACTTCAATGTTTTGCCACAAAATGGGATTGTCAAGCAGACCAACTGACCAACACATATATAATAAAAGATCCAAACTTTTGGTGCCTGTGTACCAATACAGCATTGCCACTGAAAATATTGCAATACTATGCTGTATCAATTTTTTCCCCAACCCCTACTTGAACGGACATCATCAGTTTAAAGAAATGTTTAACATTTTGGAAAATACGCTCATTCACTTTCTTGCTGAACAGCTAAGAGACGTTTAGCTAAGGTTTGCTTAGCTTGTCTTAGCTTATTTTAAAGACAGGAAACGGGAAAAAACGTTACCTTGGCTCTTTTCAAAGCAAAATCTCAGTAACTTTGTATGTCATTTCTTTCATGCACATGACCAGGAGCAGTAACTTTTTGAAGTCCTAAGCTCAATGCGAGGTTGCCAGGCAACTAGATAAGACTTAAATAAGTTACTGCTCCTGGCCAAGAAAAAGTTGAGCATGTAACCCTACTTAAAAGCACAACGTGTGTTCACAGTTCAGCTTGTGTACGAATTAAACAAACTACTAGCAGCTGTTAATTAGGTTCTGTTTGGTGGTTTTGATGTGGAGCAAAACAAAGACTGAGAGAAAGAGAGAGAGAGAGGGGGGGGTGACCACTCCTGCCTAACTGGTGTGCATGCATGCACGCATTGTGTGCATGCATGCTCGCATGCATGCACGCATAAAATGTGTACGTGTCTTTGTATCCACCCAAAGTTTGAGTGGGCTTAACCCTTGTGTTGTCCTTGGGTCCAATTTGACCCATTTTTAAAGTTTTTTTATATCAGAAATATGGGTTTCTTACAACCATATTACCCAAAATAACATGGATGCATGCACGTTGTATGGAAGCCACACAACATTCTTCGCAGGTACAATTGATGAAAATTTGAAAAGTATCAAGAACGATTCATTTTCAGATTTTGACCCAGAAGGACAACAAATTCCTGGTGGACGGGAAGACAACACAAGGGTTAAAGCCTGATGGGTACCCAGGTGGATCATTGGCCCTAGGGAGGCAGGTGGGACCTCATTACTGTTAGTCATCAGTGTGTTATTTTTTTCACCATGAGGTCTGAAACTCATCTGTTGCTGATAGCTTTCTGTACAGCATTCAATCTCTCCCTTAAAGTTAGCAAGAGCAGCCTTATTTCCCGTCAAACACGCTGATAACACACAAAGCAACAGCAGACCTGATACTGTAGCTTTCCTGTTATACCGGCATCTCTTTTGTGTTTAAAGTGACTATATGTAACTTTTAAATGCTTCTGTATAATTCTTCATCTGATGATCATAAATGACCTGTAACAGCAAACCAGACTAACCGTGAAAAGAACGCTATTTTCACATAGTCTTTTATTACAGATTTCGACTGAACGCAAAAGTCTATGTTAGTGATTACCATAATTCCTCAAATAAAAGCCGGGGCCTTTATTTACCTGAACCGCAGAACGCTTTTATTTGAAGCAGGTTTTTATTAGAGGCAGGCCTTTTTTTCTGATTCCATCCGTTTGATAAGTATAATTGTTTTAAATAAACCATTTTAAATGAAAAGCCGTGGCATTCCATTTAAGAAATATTTGCAAAAATATCACCATACAACAGCCAGAAGGGCGACACCACCACTGTGTCAGTTTGAACCCTGTTAATGTACCAGCTATTTATTTCAAATATAGGTAGCATACTACGGTATTGCTGGTAGATTACAGTAGTAGTAGTAATACAGTAGTTACACCAGTATCTGATTAACGTTACAGACGGTAGCTAGCTAGCTTCATTTCCAGCTCCAGGCAAACTCTTTTCCTCCCACCTCCAGCTAGCTAGCTTCATTTCCAGCTCCAGGCAAACTCTTTTCCTCCCACCTCCAGCTAGCTAGCTTTGTTTCTAGCTCCAGGCTAACTCTTTTCCTCCCACCTCCAGCTAGCTAGCTTCATTTCCAGCTCCAGGCTAACTCTTTTCCTCCCACCTCCAGCTAGCTAGCTTAATTTCTAGCTCCAGGCTAACTCTTTTCCTCCCACCTCCAGCTAGCTAGCTTTGTTTCTAGCTCCAGGCTAACTCTTTTCCTCCCACCTCCAGCTAGCTAGCTTTGTTTCTAGCTCCAGGCTAACTTTTTCCTACCACCTCCAGCTAGCTAGCTTTGTTTCTAGCTCCAGGCTAACTCTTTTCCTACCACCTCCAGCTAGCTAACTTCGTTTCTAGCTCCAGGTTAACTCTTTTCCTTCCACCTCCAGCTAGCTAGCCGTTCTCTGCTCCTGTCGGCTAATCTCCTTAGCTCATTTCTTCCAGTCTCGGACTCCCCTTGGGTCAATGTCAAAATGTCTTACAGCTTTTTCACCCAAGTTTTTCTCCTCATACTTTAAAACTTGTTTCGTTTTGTTGTTGAAAAGTCTGTCACTAGCACCAGAGCCATCATTCTCTGCTGTCACTAAATGAGCCCTGTGTTACAGCCAATGTAGCTACTGCCATCTAGTGGCACCTGGTGGCACACTCGGCTGAGTAACTCATACTGCCGCACTGACTAAAATACCAGTAAGAAAATAATACTACCATAACCCGGAGTACATTGTTGAATCTGTTAAATTAAATTGGTAGAAATGTACATTACAGTAAACTTGAATGCACATTATATGAAAGGCATTTACGAGATTATCCACATTATTTTTCCCCCGGCCTTTATTTGTCGGTGTTGACCACGGCTCCGGCCACTATCAGAGGCTTTTAATTGACTACCGGTCTTTATTTGAGGAATTACGGTATGCAAGTAAAAGGTAGCGGGAGATTTAGGCCTCAATTGAATTTTGATTTTATATTAGAAGTTATCTGTAGTTATGGCTGATACTGTTCACAGAAAGAAGGAAATTAAACAAAACAATCAGAAGAATCCAAGTCACATTCTGTCAGGCTTTCTACAGTAGGAGACAATTACGGGATTGTAAATGATTTGAACCGTCCCTGAATTGGCCCTCGGTTATGTAATATGTCTATTTCATTAATCAAATAACTTCAGATTGTGCGATGTGGGTGTATGCCTGTAGCCAAATTCAAATTATGTCCCTTTTCCATTTAGCGTCGTTTTTTATTTATTGTCAGTCCATGTTTGTGTTGGCCTTACTATTTTCTTTTCCCTTGTCCCTCTGTACTTGTGTAAAGCGTTCTGAGGTTTCATGAAATGTGTTATGTTAATCTAAGTTATTACATTTGTTGCTACAACAAAATCTTAATGCATTCATTGGCTCGTGACACAGTAACAGTGATAACTTTACCAGGTTTAGCTCACAACACATCCAAAGTAGGCTAAATTACTGTATGCAACACTTGAAATGCTACGATGCATTTGTAACGTAGTCTGTTATTGTAAATTAATGATTTTCTGTCCGAGCAGAACATTCATCGCAAGGATATGACCTCCCGGTAACGCTAACTCGGTAATACAGTGGGCATTACAGAACGGTAAAGAAAAGAGCTTTACGATAAGAGGTGTGGTTAAAAAAACAAAACAAATACTACCACCTTTGTCCAAAATGGCCGCTAGAATCAACACAAACTGAAAGATACATATACTAGACACTTAAACCCTTGTGTTTTCTTCCCGTCAAAATTGAAAATCAACACTTTTGTTGATGCTGTTTATCAATTTTTTAAACTTTTTCTTACGTTTTAGTCTCTTTTTTCAACACTTTTGACGCTTTTTTCAATATCACTTTTTTGAAGTTTTCAACACTACGTAACACTAACTTATTAACTTTGATTTTACAGTTATTTTGGAATTTATGGTCAATAAACCTCATTTATAGCAAATTATACCTAATGTTTGAGTTATGAAGGACTTATTTAGACTAAAATGAAAGGAATGTACAGTATGTTGATGGATGATCACAGAATGGAATATGTCAACTTTTACTCAATACTATTTCTATTTTTTTCAAATGCTATAAAATTGAATGAGTAAAAAGTAAGTAAGTAAGTAAGTAAGGTGAAAGTAGAGATTTGTACTTGCCAAAGAGCGTTGTGTGGATTCAATCATGTTATTTTGGGTAATTAAAAAGAACATTGATATAGGAAAACGGGTCAATTTGACCCGAGGACAACAAGAGGGTTAAGGTCAGTTATGGAAATACATTTTAGAACAAAAAACAGAATCATTTCACATCAATGGTGAGCCTATAAAATACAAAATGCTGTTGCTGTTTTTAGCATGGCAGCTGTGTTGTTTGGCTCTTTTTTGTTTGCGTTGATTAGACCTCAGTGTAGTGAAATGATGCAGAGGATGTAGCTGTCATTCACGCCTACTGCAACAAAGTGTACGCGATGTGATGAGTGACAGATCAAAGGCAGACCGGGAAGCTTATTAAGCTCTTTCTGTGTGTTGCGGTTAAATGTTGCCTGATTGTGTGAAGTTGTTTTTAGCAGGTTTGTCACATGCCCTGCAGTCACGGATTAGTGACAGTGATTGGCTTATGATGATAAATAGTGTTTACACTGGCATTTAAATGAGTTGTGGTGATGGTGAATGTCTGTGTTGCTGCAGTAAATTGTAATTCTTAAATGTTAATTAATGAAGCTGTGTGTAGTTATTATATAAGGCATTATAATGGAAGTTGGATACCAGTAATACAACCTTCAGAACAACTCTCACACAACAACTCTGGAACCATAAGAGTGATAACCACATCAATCATTTCATACAGAATTTATTGATCACTGCTGAAGCCATTGTGATATGAACAGCATGCAGGTGCACTTTAATACTGCTGAGATAAAAAAAAAAAAACAACTTGGTATATTACATGTATCATACTTTCACAGACTTTTTCTCACATTAGAAGTATTGTTTCAAAGACAAAGCCTTGTGGTTTTACCGTGACGATTGTGCATAGTGTTTGGCTGCTCTGAGCTTGTTTTGAGATGTGTGTTAACCCTTGTGTTGTCTTCTCGTCAAAATTGAAAATCAACTCTTTTGTTGATGCCTTTTATCGATGTTTTTTAACTTTTTCTTACATTTTTGGTTCTTTTATCAACACTTTTCACACTTTTTGACGTTTTCAACATTACACAACACTATCTTGTTAACTTTAGTTTTAGTTATTTTTGGAATTTATGGTCAATAAACCTAATTTATAGGAAATTATACCTAATGTTTGAGTTAGAAAAGTAGAAATTAGGAATTACTCAGATTAAAATTATAGAAAAGTTTGTTGATGGATAATCACAGACTGGAATATGTCAACTTTTACTCAATACTGTTTCAAAACCACTTCAATTGTTTTTTTCAAATGCTAAAAAATTGAATAAGAAAGAATGAATGAAAGTAGAGATTTGTACTGGTGTGGACTCAATCATGTTATTTTGGGTAGTTAAAAAGAACATTACTATGGGAATTTGACCCAAGGACTATGAGGGTTAAGAGTTGTGTTGCTTGAAATAAGTTTTGCAGCTGATGTGAACTGTTTAGCTCAGGTGACTGTTGGTGGTGCAGACTGTAGTTAGAGGTTTGCACATTTGGGTCTCTGCATTGGAAATGGATCAAATGGAGCCGGCTGATTTCATCAACAGTGGTGTGTGTTTTGACTTTGATGAGGGAAGGTGGTAGTTTCAATAGACTGGAATTGAGTGTAAGTACATAAGAGAGCAGATTTAAAGAGAAAATAAAATAAAAACAAGCTAAAATTGAATAAGAAATAAACAATTACTTGATTTAATAGAAGGCTGTGTCAGTCCATGTTCACACGTGAAGAGCTACTTCTCATTCTCCACACACATACACACAAAGGGCTTTTGTCATTCCAGTTTCTTTTTAATATCCTTTGTTGTTGCCTGTTTGATAAGTCAGATAAACATGTGGCAGGTTCCATGTGGCTCTGACAGATTTAACAAACCTGCTGTCTGACAATGTGGGGAAATATAATATTTAATGTAGAGACAGTAACGCTGATCACTTAAGCAGTCCATTTGACAAAGATTATTCTGGAAGAATACCAGTAATAATAGAGCATTGTTTCTCCTTTGATGCTTTACCTTTGTTGTTGACCTGAAGTGACAGTGAAGACGGGAGGTACAATAGGCAGATGGCACACACACACACACACACACACACACACACACACACACACACACACACACACAAACACACAATCCTACTGTATATACCGTAACCTGTGTTGTAGTAAAGTCACTAACTGTCAAGTCTCCAGTGTCCAAGTCACGAAAGAAGAGTCAAGTCCAAGTCCAGTCACGATTACCTGAGTTCAAATCTGAGCAGAGTCACGAGTCCTGAGAATAGTGGCTCAAGTCAGACTTGAGTTTGAGTCCAGGATTCAAGTAATTCATCACTGCCTATTAAACATAAAAATAGTCAGAATTCCGAGTCCTATTTCCTTGAGTCCGATTTCATAAATCATCAGTGCATTAGTCTCTGTCAGGTCACAAGTCCAGGGAATAGTGATACAAGTCAGACTGGAGTACTCCCTGCCCTAAACACATGCAGATATTTGGATTTGTGCTATTATCGTAGAGATAAAACCTGCTTAGCTAGGCCTCATTGCAGGCTTTTTCTTGAAAGCACAGATAGGAAATTGGTTTTCATTTGTTCATTTAGATAAGCCAGTTTCCTGAAATGTAAGTGTCGCTGCTGCAATGCAATGGCCAGCAACTGTCAATAGCCAATTAGATTTGCTTATTACTCAATATCAAAAGTCATCTGTTAGATTAGATTACTTTAAGTTACTCTACCAAATGTGCCTCTAAACTACTGCAAAACCTTCCTATGTTATTCACTGGAAATCAAGCTGGCTTAAAGTTAGCCCTGGGGGCAACTCAGAGACTAAGAGGAGGAATAAGTCAAACAGTACTGGGATTTGCATTTGTATAAACACAGAATTATAACTTGTTTTTCAGTGCATTTCTGTGCTCAACTCATTTCCCTCACAGTCTATGATTTCTATTATTACATTGCAAGAACTTTTTCCTTTCAAGTATGAGTGCAAACTTTTCCACAGACTTGTAGACTGCAGCTGTTCTGTCTGTGCTGACTAACTGTGTGGTTTGGTGGGGGAAACATTTAAAATAGATACATCAGACACCGCAATATGACATTTAGTCTGTGAAGAAGCTATGCAATGACCTGATGCTGATACTTTTTAAAAAACAAGTTAAATTCTCCCAGAAATAGATGCTCAAAAAGCTGAGTCACTCCGAGCAAAACTGCAGCAGTCATTGTTTCAATCTTACCCACAACCACACACTGTGAGAAATTAAGGACACGCTGAGCGGTGAGGTGAGTGATGTAACAGCCACGTAGGGGGGCGGTAGGGGCATGACCTACATCGTTTGGCCTAGAAACAAGCCGCTTCAGGGTATTTTGAGGGAGGGAGGATCTTCATGTGGCATCCTGACAAGAAGATACAGGTGTCTCATACTATTTGTAATCGGCTGCTGACTAAAAAACACTAAATTGTCCTTTATCGTTTAAGTGTCAGTCATTTTAGGTTATCTGGCACATCGTTGACATGTTTCGCAAGCAAAGAAAAGGAATTTGAAAACAGAGCCTAAATACCTAAAGATGAAATATACTGGGATGTGACTTCTGACTGTGAGACTATATCTAGGCAGTTTTGTATGCTTTTCTTAAGAATACGTGCTTGTGAGAGAGGAAAATATAATCCAAAAAGCAGAGTTCCTGGTAAACAGTAAACACATAGGAAGAGGGAGACTAGAGTACTGCATATGGTTGGTATCAAAATGTTGCCAGGGAGCAGAGGGTTTAATGTTTGTGCCTTGCTGCAGTTTTTTTGTTGTTGCATTGGGTCTTGCTCTCTTTCTTCCTCCCTCCTGTTTCTTCTCTTCCACAACTTCCTGCAGTTGTGTCACTCTCTGTGGACAGGATCCATATTTTATGACCCAGCAGTATTTGCATGGAACTGGGCCACTGTAGAACCCAACAACAGCCCCACTGGCTCATTTTATTGCTGCACAGATATTTTAGGAAGACAGCAAACTTTTATTAATGAAAACACATCTGTTTTTTCCAATGGGAAAACCATGGCCGAGCCAGTACCCTGGCATGGTTTTTACCATACCTTTCAATGGGTTACACAGCTGAGGAGTGCACAAGGATTTTCAAATGATCCTTTTGACTTAAACGAGAGATAAAACTAGGAGATATTGTCACTCGACTTGCCATGCAGAATTGTATTATTTCCAATGTGTTGATTGTATGAGATGGGCGATGCAACTGTTTTATAGCTGAAATACTGCAGACATAGAAAGCCTCAATACGTATTTATCTATTCAGGAAGAAGAGCTGCATCTTCACACATTTCCAATGTGCCTTTAAGCTCATCTACTCAAGCAAAAATGTGCTGGCTTAAATCTATCTTCCAGGCAGAAATTCTGAGGAATATGAATCATCAAAATACAACCCTGGAAACATTTTGACACGAACAAGTGTTAAAGCAACACTAGGGAACTTTTCCCACTTCGGTCCCTCTACAGGTTGGAAGTGGAATTGTCCCATTATGTCTCATTGGAGCTACAGATCCGCTACCCGATCTGGCAAACTTGCATAGTGCGGTTATAGCCGGTAGAGAGCCGCAAAGCGAATGCAGGAGTGCCGTTCACCCTGTTAATAAACCACTGAAACGATTTTGGAAACATTTTAAGGTACAAAAAGTTCTCTAGTGTTGCTTTACAGTTTTTTTTCGCTTGCTAAACGACTGCACAACTGGAGTCACATGTGCAAAACTCTAACTCCAGTCTGCACAGCAGCAGTCCACATGGACCAAACTCTAGTTCCTTTTTTCATTGCTTGAACACAGTTTTCTAATCTCTACACACTTATGCCATGGCTTAACCACAACCTTAGACTTAGACTTCTCTTTATTAATCCTTTTGGGACGAATCCCGCGAGGAAATTGAAAATTCCAGCAACAGTTTTAGCAAGAAAGAAATAGATAAAAAAGACAGTATAAAGACACCAAAATAACAGTGATGATAATAACAACAATAAGAACATTTGTCAAATAAAGACAAAAAAGACCATAAATTATTATCAAAGTGACAACCTGCACAACACTGTGGATTTACAGCACTTTGTTTAAGTGCTAACACACTGCTGTCACAACTGTTAACCACACGTTCAAAACAGAATATATCTCAGTCTGGTGCCTATCAAACACCGCTGATTGTAATTGTAGCTGAAAGCCTAAGCAGGTGTCATGTTTTATACTTGTAAGTGAAGATAAACGACATTTACATAGAGAAAGCTCAGAAAGCCTTTTTTATACAATCACCAAATAATAATTACAGTAAACAATTATACACTGTACCAAGAAACAGGTAAAAGAGAAAATATACTAATATGTTAGTATGTCAGATGTCTGAGGTTACATACACAGCTAAAACGGCGTTCTTACTGTTTTTCAGAAAGTAATGGAGGTGAAAGCAATGGAAACACTCCATTCATTAGTATTTAGAGATGATGCAGACATCCAGTGTGATGAAGAAAACTTGTCTCATGATGCTGGAGAGAAGCAGGATCAGTCACACTATAATATACTGTTTTCTGTGTTGGTGTTTGAAGCTAGTGTTTTTACTCTCAGTGTGTTCTGAGGGACAGTGTGTGTTATCTAGATAAGGATTGTTCATAGTGTTTTGAGACGAGTGTTCAGAGTTGTGTTGCTTGGAGTTTTTCAGCTGATGTGAGCTGTTCAGCTCAGGTGACTGTTGGTAGTGCAGACTGGACTTAGAGTTTTGCACATGTAGCTCCAGTTGGGCCCACTGTTGTTTAGCAATCAAAAAAAAAAACCTGCAACAAAGTTTAAAACCTAAGAAACATTTGGCTGAACCATCATTTATGCCATTTAAGAATAATTAATAAAGCACTTTTCATTGGAATTTGTTTCATGCTGTTATATTGTTAATCCAAATGTGGTCTTGGCGACATCTCACATATCACATTTATCAAAAGTTCACCACGTATGCATACAATGTGTACACGGCATAAACATGAGTACTTAATGAGCATTTGTGCAGCGAGCATAATGAATAATGGAGTAACCGGATCAGTGGTTGCATGTTCCACTAGTATGGAATGCCTCTAATGAACCATTTTGGACACCTTGACATTTTGTGTGTTTGTGTGTGTGTGTATGTGTGTGTGTGTGTGTGTGTGTGTGTGTGTGTGTGTGTGTGTGTGTGTGTGTGTGTGTGTGTGTGTGTGTGTGTGTGTGTGTAAATCCCTCTAAAGCCAGGTTATGAAACCCATTTCATGTGTTCATCAGAGCTTGACGGTGCTGCCGGCACTCACTTTGTTATGAAGTCGTTTAGCATTAGGCTGCAGTGATTTAGACCTCAGTGTTGTGTCCTCAGGCCTAACATGTTACCTTTTAAGATTAAGTGCAGCAACCTAAACATTTACAAAGGCAGAAGTTACATCATCCACGTTTCAGTCAATTTACATGAATGCCAAACAGGAGTATGTGTCTTTTTGCTAGATTGCAAATCTGATCACAATACGGCTTTTGTTTTCCCATGTGCATGGGAATTAAGGTCCTCCAGTCCTAAAGGAACTTTAAGACTAAGTCAACTTTATATAACCCAATAGCCCAATGTCCAAAATCACAAATTTTCCTTACAATCTCCCCAGCATACAACACCTTCTGTCCTTATCGACCCTTGCTATAGATAAGGAAAAACCCAGAACAGGGGGAAAATGGAAGAAACTTTCAGAAAGAGCAACTAAGGTGCGACACCTCTTCTAGCAAGGACAGACGTGCAATAGATGTGTGTACAGAATAGACCAACATAACCAGAATGTACCTGAAGCTGTTTGGTAACTGACAAAAGTGCAATTTAGTACAACAACTATCCGTAACCTAACACAAAGCCATTAGTGAATCATATTAATGAACAACGAGCAAGACAAACTCTTTATCTTCTTCTTGGGCTGTAACTCACGCTGCTTCCTTACCCTACAGTAGAGGGTAACAATTTTTCGGGACTCTTGCGGGTTACATGAGTCGGTACGGTAATCAATCTCACTGTTGGTAACGTGATAGGGACGGGAGTGAGCGGGAAGGAGGATTTCAAAAAAATAATTTTATATATATGAAACTACACGGTGTCATTATTGAATCATAGAGACAAGGGGAAGTTAAGGCTATGATAGGCCT
The DNA here is from genome assembly GCA_013375575.1 of Percina caprodes. NCBI lineage: Eukaryota > Metazoa > Chordata > Actinopteri > Perciformes > Percidae > Percina > Percina caprodes. Next base: position 214,721 of record JABXJD010000060.1, read on the forward strand.
ATGTGTGTGTTTAACCCAGCTGCAAAATGCAGTAATAGATCGCTATCTTTGGTTCATCTGAATTCCTGTCAGGTCTACCCGGCAACACTGAAACTCCTGTGTTGCTGCTACGCTGCCTGGGGAAACATAGTGATGTGATATCCGATATCCGTTTAAAAGCGTGTAGCTTAATACTAGTTAGGTATAAGTCAGATGAGTCGAGTTCATTCATGACGTGGATGGAATAAGACGTGGAAAAAGATGGACAAACGACGACAATGCAGGATACTATATTAAAAATCAGCGACAGAGGAGACTACGGATAGAAGGTAAGATACTAATCCAGTCCCTCTCCAAACTTAAATACGTTGGAATAAAAAGTAAGTATGAGTCTCATAACTTGCTTATACAACATAGGGAATGAAACGGGAGCAGGACAATATTCAGGAGTCTCTCTTGGGACCTCGCAGGACAGGATTGTTTTTTTTGGGGGGGCTAGTCACGTGATTGGGACATGCCGGAAGTGTTTTTTTGTGGGCTCGGGACGGGATGGGAACAACCCTTGATTCCCATGTCACCCTCTACCTTACAGATCAATTCTCTCTCACACACCAACCATTTAGTGGCTGCATCGTATGTGTAGTATGGCTAGGGCTGTTTTTTCCTGTAACGAGACACAGAACAATAACAATGTCTAGTTATATTTAGTAATTTTAGTGTAACTTTTGCAGCTGTTATCAGAAGGACGAAGGATACAGACCAGGTATGAAATTAGAAAATCAGACAGTGAGTGGCTATTTCCACTAATTGGCTACTGATGCAGTTACACTAATGAAGGAGAAGATTAAGTATGCACCTTGGTGAGATGTATTCATTTACACCTTTTTTAACATTGCATCTTAAAGCATCCACCTTAAATGCTTCTTGGATGCACTTCAGATATCTATCTGAGAGATGCATAGTGTAAAAGGGGTCAGTATTTATGCCACAACTGCCCAGGTTAGATTGTAGGTCACTTCACACATGTCAGCCGTTGAGTTTTAGCATTGGCTGCTTAAAGAGCTAAAGAGTTAAAGAGCTAAGTTAATCACCATTAATTAAGATTGTAATTATCGCCCAGTCAATATAGCTAAAAACTCCAACTATGTATACGAACATCCATCAGGCTCTAACAGCCAATTGGCCCTGCTTGGTATGCAGGAGCGAGGAGAGCTATAAAATGGCTCATTGCAGGTGACATCCCCCTGAGGGCATTCAGCCAATATAAAGACTGAAAACTCATTCATTCTGGAGCACTAATTCATATTCATTACTCTCTCACATCTGTGGAACTTGACAGATTGATCGAGAGTGCCTGAAAATGCAGACCCAACTTGTAAGCCAACTTTCCATCAGCAATAACCGCATTCCTGCGCGACTTGATTCATTATCGCTGGTGTCTCTGGAGCACGGCACCAACTGGAGAGGGCCCATGTGGAGACGGGATGAGAATGAAGAGGTTGAACATCAGGGAGAGTAGGCCACTCTCATAGAGGATAACAGTAGCGTGTACAAGACTGGAAAAGGAATTCCTTGAAGAAGAAACATGGAGGATAATGTACACCAACTTTTCCAAAGGCAGTAGTGGAGGTAGTATTCAGATGCAGTACTTGAGTTAAATATACCTTGTTTACCTAAGTAAGTACAGAGGCATTTTCATCAATGTATTATATAATGTAATGTGTTAAACTGCATTGTGAAGCAGAATGGCTCTATCTGTATAATATTAATATAAAATGAACTTATTGGACAATGATTGCTGAAGTGTAGCACATTAATGTTGCAGAACTCATTTGAATAACTTTATATACAGTAACCCACACAGTGGTCACTTTATTAACCACAACTGTGCAGTCAAATGCAATCCAATACAACTGTTATGCTATATTTTATGATGCCTAATGTTCATAGTTTTTTTACACATAAAGGGGTTAATTCAATTATATGTTTTAGCACTGAGGTTATTAGGGATGGTGTTCCTAATCTTCTGCTCCCCTCATGTGAATGGCAGGAACAATAAAATAGTCTATAATGGAGTGCAGTTCACCACCCACTATGACCTAGATAATAAAGATGTAATTACATCTACACATGTCTGACTCTGCCAGCCAAAAATGCAGGGCTGTTTGCAACAGATTGTATAGGTGTACTAATAAAATGGCCACTGAGAGTGGAATCACACATTAGGGTTTTTTTGAATCATAAATTGCAAGATAACAAAGTCACTACACTAAGTACACTCAATAAGTAGTGAATGAAACGCATTTTCCCCTAAAATATAAAACTTTATATTTACTGTAGCTTTTAACCTTCGTTAACCTGGATTCTGATGTTTTAAAGTGTCGTTGTTTGTCTCCCTGTGATTCACTTGGGTTGTAGTAATTTTTACACTTGTTATTTATGTATTTGACATTGACCCTGTTCAGCACTTTGGTCAACTGTTGTTGTTTTTAAATGTACTATAGAAATAAAATTGACATTGACATTGACAAGTAGCCTATAAAGTATATTAAATAAAGTATAACTAAAATGGAAGGTGTCCTTGTCTTTATGTATGTTGTATGCATGTATGATTATCCTTTGATTTTCTCAAGAACTGTTCAACTTCACATTAGGCGGGTTTATTGCTGAGTACCCAAGGAAGTGGGTATCATGAAGTACAGCACGCATCTCTACTCATTGGAAATTGTCAGCATGTCAAATGTAAGTCCAATATTCACTCTCTATTGGCTCTTGTAAGCCTTATGGCTATACCAGCTACTAACACACCACACCTTATCTAAATGCCTTGGTTGCCACTCAAGGAAAGGATTCAGGCCACACAGGCCACAAGTAAGCTTGGCTGGCTTTCTGCAGTCTTTCCACTCATTACGTGCGAGTCTTTCCACTCGACTGCATGGTCCGACCAGCAGTGTTCAGGTCCGGTCTCTTGTTGTGGCAACTGTCCAAGTTGGTTCCAGTTAATTTAGGGCGAACAAATAGATGCAAACAGAAAATAAAAGGAAATAATCAAGGAATTAGGTTTGTCCTTCATTGTCCATGTCAGTCTCAACAAATGGTCCAAAGGAAAGGAAAATAAGTTGTTTTGGTGTCAGTAGGGTTGGGTATTGATCGGGTGTTATCCAATACGGTGCCTACTTTGTATTTTTAAAATGGTTCCGGTGCTTAAACGTTTCTCAAACCGACAAAAAAAAGGAACAAAAGGAAACACACTTTGTCAAAAAAAACAATACCTTTTTAGTTCCAGTGCCAAATTGAACACAGGTGATGTGACAGCTTGCCTACAATCTTTAGCTAACCTATCTAGCATTTTTTTATTCAGTACATATGTGACTTATTATGAGTTCACATACACTGTTGAATGGCAACAGTGTTTGCTAGCCTACTTGATAACAAGCATTAAACAGTATTAAATTACTAGACTTACCCAAAGAGGAACGGCTGCTGTCATCATCATCATCATCATCATCATCATCATCATCATCATCTGTCATGTCCACCACTACACCAGCAGGGCTGGGACTCTCTTCAATTTGTCTGGCGAGGCCGACACACTGGCTGCTGCTGTTGAAGTCCTTGGCCTTGAGGTCATCAACCACGGTGCATTGTTCGGCATTGTGTTGCCAGATGTTTCATCAAAATCAACGTGTTACCTTCCTTGCATGACATTGGTTTAAGGCATCTGTTGCATGTTGCAGAGTCTGCATCCTTATACGTGATATGCAGCCAAACTTTGGAGCTTTTTGCCTTCGGCATCTTCTTTGATCATCTCACTATTAGTTCTGATCAACAAGTGTGCTGTGTAGCGGCACTGACGTCATGCAAGTTGACGCCGGAACACCAAGGCGCGGCATAAAAAAGTCAGGCACCGAAATATTTGTTATTATTTAGCTTCGTTACTACCATTTACGTCGGTACAGGTACCTTATTGGCACTATTGGCACCGGGTTTTGGTACCCAACCCTAGTTATCAGACTCTGTATGGAAGAATGATAGCTCTACAACCTATATTCTATTTCATTCTGTGAGGAAAACATTTACATGAATCAAATGAATCTTGATGAGAGTTAATGCAGAACAATTCCTGATTTAGTGGAAATTCTCCAAACTTTGAATCCATGTTTTGACAGTAGAGATTATAAACCCGGTGAGCACCACTGATGTGTATATTGACGTGTCTCTGTTTGCCGGAGGAGGAAGCAGAGATGGTGGCTGTCTATCTGGGCCCAGCTGTGGCTTAGCAAGATAAGCGCTACCTGGCTGCTATCTCTCTGACTTTGATGCCTACAGATGGCAGAGGATGATGGACAGCAGACCTTATTATGGATTTGACATTCAGATCAGGGGGATCAGACACAGTTCAGACACAGGGCCTCAGGGCATTGACGAAGTCCATCTGCGGGTCTGACTATACGCTGAATCCCTGCGTTTGTATAACAAGCACAGGCTTTGCTGCTGTTGTTTTGTTGAGGTTCAATTGATTCAGATTTCAGTAATAAAAGCCCGGTATACAGTACAGGGTTTACATGATACATTAGCTGGTCATTCATTCATTTTTAGATACCACTCCATTGTTATTAAATGTGACCTTGCAATGTGAACTTCAATAATAAAAGCCTCAATCCTCCGAGATAAGTGTCCTCATAAAGACGAATCCATGGCAGTAGCTTCAAAGGGACCTAACCCCAAACGGGCTAAAAATAAGTTGACATTTCTTCCTTTGACACCTTAAAAGTGTCCCTCATGGTGAGACACATTTTGCTGGGAATTTGGAAGATAAAATGATAAGGTCATACAGGATATTAAGTCTCCCTGACTTATAAATTGAGGACAGGAAACTGGACACCAAATTGTCTCTGTTACATTTAACAGCAGTTTGGCATCAAAAGCCAGCACACAAAAGACACAAATTCTTATCTGGTGTTTACCATAGTTTAAAATTATGCTTTATTTTCTGGTAATTTTGATACTCCATAGCAATTTAATGAGAAGCCAGCCACACAGTAGTAGACCGCTGTGTCCAAGCCGAGGCCGCAGTTTTCCGAAAAGTGTTCATTTACACGTACACATGTGTACATACCGTCAATGGTAGTTAATTTAGTTAATTTAGTTTTAATTGTAGCTTTTGATGATTATTAATAATAACACTGTAATAAGTCTGTCATATACACCTGAAAGAAGACACACGGATACAATTCACTTAATAAGGGGCAAAATAAGCACAACACACTGACTACACTTACAATTACTGAACTATATGGCCACTGATAAAGTATTTCTGATACATAATCTTCCTTTAGGACATCCCTATTTAACCTAGAAGGGTATACTGACTATAAATGTCAGTGGACCAACAGATAATTTGAGTGAGCCAACATGATTTCCTTTGGAATAACTCATTTTTATTGGTGAGCAATTAATTTACATTAGTGTGTAATTAAAAATTTAGATATTATATTAATTACAAAATGGCTGGAAGAACATAATATAAATACATTTTATGTTTTTCTTTTAAAATATTATTAATAATTGCAAACATAGTGTTAGAGTAGCCTAAAGTTACAGTAATTCAATCTGAGCCCATTAGGCTAAATGTACACATTTCACTTCAATATTCGCATAATGTTGTTGTTTAATTTTAGCCTTTTACAGAACAAATATAGCATTTTAACTGGTTTAAATGATGAAAAATTAAAGTTTACTTACACCAGATAACAGTTTAATTTTTACACTAAGTAAAATAATTTGTTTCCATATGGCAACACCATGCAATAGAGGGTTAACAGTAGTTCACAGAAGAGGTTGCTTTAACATACAATGTGCTCTTAAAAAAAAAAAAACCTGTCTCTTTCATTAAACATTGCGCGTATGTTACATAAGTAAATTATTTTCTTTAACTTTAAACATAAATTGAGCATTTTTGAATGTAACAATGTCCATAAATTTCAGCAAATGTGAATTCAAAAACAGATACTAATACCCGGTGATTTCTTATCCTGATTGCTCTTTTTTGCAATGTGAAAATATTTTGTAAGTTGCTTTTGTAGGTATTTCCCCAAACCTCCACACAATATGACATATATGGTAAAAGGCAGTACAGAGTCTTTAATGTATTTTGGTTCAATATGTATCTAGGTTTAATCAATATACCAATACTCCTGGCCATCTTTATGCACAGATATTTAATGTGGGGCAGAATCTTACTTTCATAGACTCTTTCAATTATTTCATTATCAATTACTATTTTAACATCTGTATTTATAGTACGATTTCCAAATATCATGAATTTAGTTTTATTCAAGTATAAAGATAACTTATTTGAACCAAACCAGAGTTTTAATTTATTAATTTCATTAGTGATCTTATCCAGTGTCTGCTGCAAGTTATCCCCACAACAAAAAATAGTTGTGTCATCTGCAAAAACAGTACATTTTAGTACATAAGATAATTTGCAAATGTCATTTAAGTAAAGGATGAACAATTTCGGGCCTAAAACTGACCCCTGTGGAGCGCCACAGGAAATGCTAAGGCTCACTGACCGGTGATAACCCATTTGAACAAAGTGACTTCTGTTTTCAATATAGTTTTTTTTATATATATAAAAAGCCCACACCTCTGACGCCATACTCCATTTTCTTTAACAGGATTTTATGATCAACAGCATCAAAAGCAGATCAGATCAATGAAAATCCCAACTGCATAGTTTTTGTTTTCAATACAATTTGTTAATCTTTCTGGTAACTCAATAAGTGCCACAGACGATCTACCGTAGTAAATTGTTTTTGTCAGTGGAATTATCTAGCCTTTTGACAAATAGTTTTTCAAGTATAAAGCAAGGATATCAGTCTGTAGTTAAATTTCTGAGTCACCAGATTTATACAATGGGTCAACTATCCCGTCTATCATTTTTTTTACTAGAGACATATCAATGTCAACACAGTCTTTAGAAGTTTTACACTTATTTGTATTTACAATCTCTATAATTTCTTTGTGTTCTACAGATCTCAAAAACAATGAGTATGGTTTTTTTCCCCCACATTATCTATCACAGAGTATATCATCCTTGTATAATATATATCTTTTGCCCGTTTAGGGCCCACGTTAACAAAGTAAATGTTAAACTACTTCTTTTATATTTATCCACATCCTTCTTACATACCCTCATTATGTTAGTTAATTTGTCTTTCTTTTTCTTATATTTTAACTCTAAAATTTCTTTTCAATAAAATAATGTTTTATTATATAAAGTTGTAAATGTGTCTAAGCAAGCTGTTCATATGCATTGGTCAGCTTCCATGCTTACTTCCTTCCAATTATACTTAATTAACTCATTTTTAAATGCAGATCTAGTTTATTTGGTTCTTATTCTCCTGAATTTAATCTCATTGCAGTCCCTCTTTCCACTATAATTACAGTCAAACTTTGGCAGGTGGTCACTTATGTCATTTATTAATATTTCACTTAAAGAGGTGCTTTCCATATTTTTTGTAAAAAATATTATCTATCCGAAAGGCACCATTACATGTTATTCTGGTTGGTTTTCTGTTCTATATTCAGTATAATTTGCATATTTAAGACCTTTTTACCTATTTCTTGTTTTAAGGCCAGTTAAGGAGTGTTGGTAGCTAAGTAAATTTGTAAGGAAGTATTAATTAGCTAGCTTATCAGCTGATAAATTCACCAACTCAAAATTAAAAGCTGCTTTTGTCTACCTCTGGACAGAAAGTCAGATGGGTCTTGCTTGGATTGGACATGAGCATGCAAACACAAACAGACAAAGCCCCAATTTTTGAGTTTACCCTCCCACTGAGGACAGTTAAGTAAAGTCTAGACTGAATAATCAGGCTCCAATCAGCCTTAAAGCATACCCTGCTGGTCGTACACACACACACACACACACACACACACACACACACACACACACACACACACACACACACACACACAGGTTCTCGTGAGTTAATTACAGAGTGGTGCTGACGGGAATGAGAAGAGTTCAGAGGGCCTTTCTCCATCAGTGGCTCCCAACCAATCCTACCAATCTTTTCTAATCAGGTTTAACTCTATCTGACTGTGAGGGGTAAGAGTTGATGCAGGGTGAGCTTGTGACTTCTCAGCGAAAGCGCTCAGAGTGAGTGCTTTCACTTCCCCTGCTACCTGTACTTGGTTTTTAACATGATTAAAGCTCAGGGAAAAGCTTTGAAGACGCATCCAAATTCACTCTGTGGTTGGAGGAAATAGATCCTAACACACACCAGGTGTGGAGTGGATATTTGTGATTGGAAAATGGGTATTGAATATTTTACAAATTGGTAACAGTGTTTGACCTCATCGCTCAGTTGAACTACTACAGTTTACGCCTCAAGATATAAGGCAATCAGTGAGAAAAATATATGCATTTTTTCCTGTAATATATTTTTTTAATGTTTATCTTATATTCCGCTGGACTCACTTAAATTTGCACAAATGACTAGTTTATACAAACTACATGGTGTGTTTTGGAATGAAATAGAAATATTTAAACATTTAGTATGCACATGAGTCTGTTTGAAAGTCAAATACCAGCCACAGAATGAAAGAGAATTAGGAGGCATGATATTTCCTAGTTGTATACTCTATAGCAATAATTGTTACCATAATGGCCCATTATGTGTCCAAAAGCTTCCTAGCAACTATAGCTGGAAGTTCTGACTGTGTCTGTCACAGGAAACGCAACAAAAAACGGATTGAACAGCCTCCTGCAGCACAACCTACTGTCAAAACAGTCAACAGCCCACATGGAGAATGTGTTGTGTTTCTAACATTGGACCTCATTCACCAAACATTCTTAAGAACAAGTTTGTTCTTAAATGGCACAAAGATTTTGGCATTCACCAATGTTTTCTTATTTGGGATTTGTTCTTTGGGAAGAACAGAATCTATGAACACTTAAGAGCACTCTTACGCACAATCAAGTGTTGGAGAGTAACTGAATAAGTATTCAGAATACAAATTATGAGTAGCCTATTCTGTTACAATTGCAATTTAAATGGTTGGTATTTAGAATACAGTTACATTGTTGAAATGGATAAATGGATAACTTGATGACACTTCTCTGTTTCTATACTTCTAATAATTAGTCTACACCTTGATATCCTGTACAAAAAATACTACAAACAGGATTGGTGACTAAGCATAGCTTCATATTTTGGAACCACACGTGAGAGTTGTATCAATCTCCTCACCTGACTCAGCAAGAATGTGCCTCCCCCAAAATGTCTAACTATTCCTTTAAATACCCACTATTCAAAAAGACCATGAATGTCTTTCATTTCTACTTATTACATCTTTCATTACTTGTTCTGTGGCATTTCGGCCGCTGCAGTGTCTGCCAGATGCCACTGGGTTAGAAGGGGGCAGGTGGCTCAGAAGACCCGGTGCCGGTGAACGTAACGTTCGCTGTGTCATCTCTGTGTTGATGCATCGTTACACAGAACGCAGCCGCCGTCTGTTGAGAGGAAAAGTTAGGGCACTGCAGATGCTCTCATCTCCTCTAATGGTGAGAGGAATGCCTCTCTCACACACACACACACACACACACACACACACACACACACACAGATTTTTCACTGCTTTCATGGCTGCTGTTCTGTCTGTTTGAGAGTGGCGCTATCACAGGTCGATTTCACAGTAAAGTCCCAACATTTGAAAGGACACCCTCAACAACACTGTCTGAATACAAAATGAACAAATGAAGATGTTTTACAGCTAGATCCTGGATTAAAGGACAGTTCCAACCAATTTTTATGTTACTTTTGACAGTTACCCGACCCAAATCGATGCCGGCAATACGGAGTATCTGCAGCTACGTGTACCAGCTTCCACTGAGCTGAAATGGCAGTTGTCGGGGCAAGTTCTAGAGTGCCTTTGTTCCTCTTAAATGACACAAAATGCAATTAAAATGTCTGTGCAACATGACCAGGCCCTTACAACGATAGCTAGCTCGTCCTGTGTGCTGCTAGTGTTGAAATAAAATGTATTCAAATCATGTGTGCTCATAAACATATTCATGTAGTGCATTATATTAATCTTATGTGTTAAATTCATTAGATTTTCAGGTAAAGAAGCTAAAGCATTACACATAGTCTGCTTGGTGTCAGTTTGATTTTTAGGTTCATTTCTGAATAAGAAGCATGTAGTTCATAGTTCACTGTGACCTTATAATGGGTTTGTTTTGGTACAATGTGTCCAACCATAGCTCTGCCGAGTGTGTTAATTCTGTAAAGCAGGGCCAAGGGTGGTTAGGGACATGTCTTGTGTTTGGGTGAAGGGCCTCTCCAGTAGAAGTCTGAGACCTGTTATCTATTGTGCAGGCCAATCGCTGCTAGACACGAACCTTATGGAGACAAAAGACAGCACATGAACATGTCACGTGGTAGCAACTGAACCCCCCCTGAGGACATAAGATCATGCAGAAAGAGCTAGAGGGTTAGACAAACTTGGGAGAGCTATGGATGCATATTCTCTGTAACTTTGTCTCTGGAATATATACTCCATCTGAATAAACGTTCTTTTATCCAACCTACGGACTTGAACCCTTCTTCCTGAAAGATTCTAGAAGGGCAGGATTTAAGCCCAACACTAGCTAACCGTGATGTTCAGCCAGGCCTCTGTAATAATCATCACACAGCAGTGTGTTTGTAGCTCATCCATTTTGTGTGTGATTGATCTGGTGTTGGTGAGTAGGAAGCTAGTCGATTTGTGTGGTATTTCCCATAGCCGAGCAGCATCCTCCAGTGCTTTTTGGACACTTTTGGACACTTTTCCTACTACACCGGGACTTCAGCACAAGACTACAGCTAGCCTTCTCTAACGCTATCACTGTGCAAGCCACAGACATCATTTGGCCCGTTTCCATGTAGTTACATAGTCACTGATATAGTCATAACCACTAAAGTGCTCAATTACCTATTTTTTTTCATTGCAAAGCCATGACCTGTCCTCTGGAGGACCATCGGGCACTCACCGGATTGTCTTCAGGAGCGGGTGGCGACGAAGGCGAGGAGAAATCAGCGCAGCTAAGAGAACTACCACATTAATCAACACTGCCAAGCCTCCTACTCACCAACACCAGATCGATCACACACAAAATGGATGAGCTGCAAATACACACAGAACTGCAGCGTGATGATTATCAAAGAAGCCTGACTGAACATCACGGACGGCACACACAGGTGAACACACACACAGGATATGTCTACAGCATATATGGTATGTATATCCTGTGTGTGTTCACTATGCACCAGACTGAAATCTATTTTGTTTTGAATGTGTGATTAACAGTTGTGACAGCAGTGTGTTAGCATTTGAACAAAGTGCTGTGAATCCAGTGTTGTGCAGGTTGTGGTTAAATCCATGGGCTAAGTGTGTAGAATTATGAAAGCTGTGTTCAACCAATGAAAAACTAAATATAGTTTGGTCCACGTAAACTGCTGCGGTGCAGACTGGAGTTAAGGTTTTGCATATGTAGCTCCAGTTGAGCCCACTGTTCGAGTAAACTTTAACTGCTGTTTTGCAATGACTGAGCGTTTGCCACATTACTGACAATAATGATCAACTCTTATCTTAGGAGGGAGTGCTTTTTAATGTTCAACATCAAGAGGGAGGAGAGGAGGAAGGAAACCAATTTCCGTCTTCTGCATAAAGCTATTTCCAGGAGTTCTCATTCCGTTACTCTTCTAATTAATCTGAATGTATTGCAATGTAAAAAATAGAATGTGTGTGTGTGTGTGTGTGTGTGTGTGTGTGTGTGTGTGTGTGTGTGTGTGTGTGTGTGTGTGTGTGTGCGTGTGTGTGTATACATTTCTGTTTACACTGTGTGATTAAATGAAGGGAAGCATCATTAGAGACACTGGGATGACAGTAGTAATGAGTCAAGCATCACTCAGAGATTAGCATCATTAACCTCTGTTGATGCTGTCGCTTCTCTGGGCATCTGTGGTATTTCAGCCATGAAATGTTGCATTAGAAAGTTTTTTGTTATCTATTTTTTTTGCAAACTCAGTAGCGGATGCTTTTGTTTAGGTTAGCATTATTTTACATATTTTGGCACAACTCATGAATAGGAAAAACGACATACTGTTATGCAGTTATACATTATTGTACCTCCCCTATGTTGCATGGAGGTGGTCTGGGTGTTGCAGGAGACTGGGATTTGAGTCCACTGTCTGGCGTAGTTAGGTTTAGGCTACAAAAAAACATTGGTTTAGGATAGGAATAGATTGTAGTTGTTGTTCTGTGTCTTCATTCATCTTACAAAGCATTTTTCCATATTTAACCCTTGTGTTAATTTAATCATTTCTGTCAAAATTGAAAATCAACACTTTTTATCAATGTTTTTAACTTTTTCTTACGTTTTTATCCCTTTTTTCAACGTTTGTCACTTTTTTTGACGTTTTCAACACTACATAACACTAACTTATTAATTTTAGTTTTACAGTTATTTTTTGAATTTATGGTCAAGAAATTATACCTAATGTTTGAGTTAGAAAAGCAGAAATTAAGAATTATTTCGACTAAAATTAAAGGAATGTATGTTGATGGATAATCACAGACTGGAATATGTCAACTTTTACTCAATACTATTTCAAAACCACTTCCATTTTTTTTACTCTAAATGCTATAAAATTTAATAAGACACCCCAAAATTGATGAAAGTAGAAATTTGTACTTGCCAAAGAGCGTTGTGTGGACTCAATCATGTTATTTTGGGTAATTAAAAAGAACATTTGATATAGGAAAATGGTTCAATTTGACCCGAGGACAACATGAGCGTTAACAACAATATTTCCTTTACATTAACCAAGCTCTTCAGTTGCTTGTACATAACCATAAAATATTAATCATGTTTTAGTTGCCAGGAGTGGATATTTTAAGAAAAACAAATTTAGTAAAGTAATGGGAAAGAGATCACAATGTGACAAGACACATGAGCTGATACATGATCAGAAAGGATCCAAACTACGGCAAGTACAGTGGGTCAAAATGAGCCAGCAGTTTGGTCTGGAAGCTGTAATGTATGATTACAACAGAATTGCTCAGACATATACATACTTGACTTGTCCACTGTACAATAAACCTTGAAATAAGGCTAGCAAACCTGAAGGTCTGTGTAAAATGAATATGATTCTCTGATTGCTTGTGTTTCTCCATCTGACTTTTTTTCCATCCTCAGATCTCAACAACTGATCTAATGCGTGCAATATTAATATTACCGATATGAATCATGGCCAAAATGAGTAATTTAAGTTGTAATAAGTCAGAATTATCTTTTAATACTTTACTTGTTTCCAGGATCTAATATGACTTTTGATTTCCCCAGAGGGTGGGATATATTTGATGTTATCTTTCGTTACTCATGCATCTGCCCGAGGCTTTTTTACTCCACTGCGTCTCATCCATTCTCACCTCGTAATATATTCTCTTAGTGTCTGCCCCCAGCTTTGCCTGAAGATTTAAGACCCCTGGCCTGACCAGTAGGTGACGTCCACGGTGCCTACAGCTCCCCGTAAACACTGCCCACTCATTCATTTTCACCCTGTCTCCCAAGGTCCGTGGCCATATAGCAAGCACCCTGACAGACAGACAGCAGGGACCTGGTCCCAGGCCCTCAGCCCTACAGCCTTGATAGCATAGAGAGCTGCACACGGCTGCCAGCTGATAAATGAGCTGACAAGCCTTCTCCCTGTTACTCATTTCCCTGCTGAGGAAAGGCAAGGAAAAGAGAAAAAATAGAAAGCATTAGAAAGGGAGAAAGACGGAAAGGGGAAAAAAATGAATTGAATTTGCAGTACGGCTATTTTTAGTAGGCCTGTAATGTGCTCCATTAGTTTGAGAGGGAGAAGAGGGCTGAGGGGGGCTTAGGAAGAGGACAGGTGGGTGAGAGAAGGATTGAGTGGAAGATAAAAAGGTCAGGGGCAGCATGAAAGAAGGGAAGAATGAGCTTCATGCAGAAAGGTTAGAGATAATAATAAAGGCAAATAGAGATAACGCTAACAAAAGCTCTATCAATATAAAAGCAAAGATGGATAACCCTGCACTTGGCAAAGAGAATACATTCTGGTTGCTTACAATCATTTCTTGGACTAATTGCCTTTCTGCTGCTTCTCAATGTCTCCATCCAAACATCCACAGTGTTATTTTCCTCTCTCGTTAAAGCTGAATTCTAATTTTGTCTGACATTGTGATGCCATTGATGCATGTCTGAAGTGCGGTAAATAGATCTGACAAAAAATGTGGTAGGTCTGGTATCTTCCCTGACAGGTAATTACAAATGACATCCTCTGCAATGTCTTGTAACATGTGTTTTATTGTTTCTTTTTTTGCATTTTTCCGCCAGCCCTCATTCTTATATTGTTTTGTGCTTTGGCTGCAAAAGCATTTTAAATCAAAAGAAAACTGGTCTCTTGAACCAGCAACATCATTGGAAGGGCAGTGTATGTTTCTCTTCACCACGTCACCTCTTTGTTAGGTGACTATATAGTGAATTCAATTGAGAAATAGAGGACTGACTTTGAATGGCAGATGCCAAGGGCTTTGGGATCAGACACTATTCAGCTAGATACTCAATAAAAAGACAGCACAGACAGTGTTTGAAGAAAAGGTTTTCTCTATACCTTGGGTCATGCAGGCTTATTGGTCCCATCCACCACAAACTGCTTGATACTCTTCCTGCAAGACCACAATGAGCAACGAAGCCCCGGTCAGCCATTTTGGCTCTGTGTGTAGCCTTTGTGAACTTTCCTGGCATCTCAGCTCTGCAGACGCATTAGCAGTAAATAATGCAACATGCTCTTCATCCTGGAGCCCCAGTGGGTCTTAAAACTGGAGTCTTTCTCATCTAGGACTCAATGGCATTGTCGCTGACAATTGTTTTAAAGGGGTTCTTATTGAAATAGGGAGAGGTTGGGAGAAATTTACGCTGGTATCGAATGAACTTTAATGCTTCCACAACATCTATCATACCGGTTTTTACAATACAGCCTCAGACAACGTCTTGTTTCCGAATCATGGTGAGAAGAGAGAGAATCAATCTGTTGACAGAATCACCCTGTGATTAGTCAGAGAAAGAGAGTTTTGGAGCAACATATCTAGTGACAGTTTTACCACCCTGGCCACGAATCTGCAGCTTCACTGTGATTGGATGTGTTTCAGTGACAATGACTTTCTGCCATTCGTTTGACCTCTGCAGTGTGTTGAGCTCTAAACAGAAAGGCACTGGGCTGGAGGCTGAAGCAGCGAGAGAGTTTATATTAGATGTTCACAGTTACAATCAGGGCACACAAAGACGTGGTCTGCTGCCCATAAACCCAATCCAGTAACCTGTCAGAGTTTTTACAATCTGAAACTGCACAAACAACAAGTGGCCTCATGGTCTACTGGACCTGAATGCAACACAAACAAATTTATCTAAGCATCTCTATCATCTCTGTAAGATGCATAAGGGTTCATTCTACAGCACAAAAAGATGTATTGGGAAATGTACTTGTATGTAGTACTTGTATGTACCCTCTATATCAAGACTGGCAAGGGTTATATGGATCTATGCAAATTAATATTGCATATTTAAAGCTGCATTAATGTGTTAATGTTAACAATGGGTGACATGACTATGTGTAATGTAAAAGGGCTTGCTTATTAAAAGGAGCTGCTTGGTGTGACGGACATACACAGTATTATTGCTCCTTAGTTCTTCAGAGCATTCTAGCTTCTTTTAGCTTCAGTCTTTTGGTTTTACAGCCTGTTATGCTTTCTGTTTGAATTTGTTTGAAACTAGTTAAGGGCATTTTAACACCTGGAAGTCCAAGCCAAGGTTTGTGCTTTTGTTACATTGTATACATTTGTTCCAGTTAGTTTTCACATTGCAGTTATGATAAGTGCACTGAAGTCCTATTTACATAGACATACATACCAATATGTACCGTATGTCCTGGCATCACCTACGTCCCCATATTTTACTTGACATTGATTGGATTGTAGAAGAGTTTTCTTTCTTTCTAGTCAACTCAATATATTTATTGAGCACATTTAAAACCAACCTAGGCTGAACAAATTGCTGTACGTTTTATTATGTTATAAAAACAAAGGAAGACAATACAAAATATAGGCACAATGACCATCATACAAACTATACACTTCTACACAAATGTCCCTCAACTAAATCATACGCCAAAGAATAAAAATATGTTTTGAGACGAGACTTTAAGATCTTGGCAGTAGGCTAGAGGAGGACCTAATGTGAATGGGAAATTTGTTCCAGAGTCTCGGGGCCACAACAGAGAAGGCACTATCACCTTTTGTTTTTATTCAATTTTGATGTAGGCTAAGGAGATCAGCAATATATAAAGGGGATAATCCATTTAATGCCTTAAAAACAAGTAACATAACCTTAAAATTGATTTTATATTTGGCCGGTAACCAGTGAGAAGCCAATATCTGGGAGATATGATCCCGCGTTCTGGTACCAGTCAACAATCTAGCAGCGCATTCTGGACAAGCTAATACGGGGCGAAAGAAGAGCATGAATAATCAAGTCCAAGTTCTTTCGACAGAGGAAAGATTTAGTTTAGCAATAGTCCTGAGATGAAAAAAAACTACATTTGCCAACAGAACTAATTTGTTTGTCGAAAATTTTAATGCTGGGTCAAAGATGAAACCTTGATTTCCAACAAAAGGGTGCACCCTTGAAGCTAAAGTCCCCACATTTTTTCGAAGGTTCATCAGCTGAATTTGGGGGGGAGCCAAACAACATGACTTCTGTGTTACTGCCAGAAGGAAAAAGTTGTTAGCCATCCAGCACTTAATGTCTATCAGGCAGGGAAATATGCATCACCTGTTTTTAGAGGCAAGTACAGCTGTGTATCATCAGCATAACAGTGATGTTTGTGGAGCCCAATGGGAGCATGTACAAAAAGAATACAATTGAAAGTGTTGTTTCTGTGCCATGGTGTGCTCTCTGACATTATTTTCACTTATAAACAAAGAGAGTTGAGCAAGAACAACCTGCTCTAAAATATTTGACATAAATGATCTTTTAGAAATAGGCCTAAAGCTGTTCAATCAGTATGGTCAAGGTTGGTTTTTTAATTAGAGGCTGAACAACAGCATGTTTAATCCTCGTGTTGTCTTCTCGTCAAAATTGAAAAGAAGCTTTTTATCGATGTTTTTAACTTTTTCTTATGTTTTTGTAGCTTATTTTCAACACTTTTTTGTCAATGTTTGTCACTTTTTTTTGATGTTTTCAACACTACGTAACATTAACTTAATGACTTTAGTTTTACAGTTATTTTTGGAATATATGATTAATAAACCTCATTTATAGGAAATGATACCTAATGTTTGAGTTAGAAAAGCAGAAATTAGGAATTATTTTGACTAAAATTAAAGGAATGGATGTTGATGGATAATCGCAGACTGGAATATGTCAACTTTTACTTAATACTATTTCAAAAATACTTCAAATGTTTTTTTTCAAATGCTATAAAATTTAATAAGACACCTCCAAATTAATGAATGTAGAGATTTTTACTTGCCAAAGAGTGTTGTGTGGAATCAATCATGTTATTTTGGGAAGTTAAAAAGAAAATTGATATAGGAAAACGGGTCAATTTGACCCGAGGACAACATGAGGGTTAAGGCTAGATGGGACAGTGCCATTCATCAGAGAGTTATTTATTAAGGAAAAAAGGCTGGGACCAGTAGTATCAAAAACTTCTTTCAAAAGACGAGAGGGGACAATATCTGAAGATGAATAGGTAGGTTTCATGTGTGGTACAATACCCATCAATGCTGACAGGGCCCCAGGCACAAAACAATTCAGAGAAATAGGGCATAGGATTCATTTAGAAGGGTCATGATCAGTAGGTGAAGTACAAGATCTGATAGTGTCAACCTTGTTGATTAAAAGCTCAAAAATTGTTCTGTGATTTAAAAAGTAACATCTGGATGTGGGATAGCTTGATTTAGTGCCGTATTTATTGCACCAAACAACATTTTAGGGCTATGTGCATTTTATAATATGTAACACAGTTAAACAGAGCTGAATTAGCACAAATTTCATGCATTTCTTTCACATCTACAGCAGTCAGATTCACTGTTTTCACTCAAAATGAATCACTTCACATGGGTAGGCACTTTTAATGACATTTTGATCATGTTTAGAGGCTAAAAACACATTTAAAACTTGCCCTGTTAAAGGTTGTTGGGTGCTAACTCTAGCAGGAGGATAACACGGTGTAGGCAGCACCGATTAGTTTTGTTTTTCTCTCTACTGACAGACCTCCAAATGTACAAACAACAGAGCTATGTGTTGGAATCGGCCGGAATTCTCCTTTAAGTTGGTAGAAACAAAAAAAAATTATTTGACAGTTTAACACACACATGATTCCAAATCAAAGTTGCTGTGTGTCTGCTGTTTTGCAACATAATAACTATCAACTTCATAATATGTCAGTGTTGTGTTTACAGCTTGTTACACTACTCCCAATTGGCAAAATATGGATGCTGATTTAACGTTCTTGGAAAACCATTAGAATGTGGTCACCTAGACCCTAACCCTGTTTTATTTTAATACGTATTCAAAGTTATTTTACTATTGCCAACATAAAATGTCTTTTCAGCAGTGTCTGTATTACACCATTGACAAGGTGAGTTGACACCATTTTAAACACATTACATCATACATGAATGTGACTTAATGTATCTGCTATAGCTTCCCTAGTTTAACACACAGTGATGGAATAAGATCATTGAGTGTGGCCATGTTAATATTTTAAAACGTGAGCTTTCTGCTCCTGCCCTCTGGCACTCTTAGTACTTTATCGTTCAATTTTTCATCCAGCCTTTCAAACAGTGAGTGAGAGTGTTTGAATCACTGTTAATGCCTAGATTCATGTTTCTCTCCAACCAAGAAATTTTGACTTTCTTCATTTGCGGGATTATGACAGCATATGTTAGTCACATTACAATGACGTCTTGTTTATCCATCTTTTCTGTCACCATGGACTCTCCTTTATTTTGCCCATAATCAACCCACATCTCAAATGTGGTTGGTAGCAAGGCGGAGGTGTAAAGAGTAAAACAGGAAGGGAATGGAAATTCCTGTAAGTGTGTCTCACTAGCTGGGTGGAAAGGAATAAAACTAATTTATGATTTTTGGTTTAGCAGGGGCTTCTGCAGGCCATTTTAAGTAAAAGCTGTTTGTACCGCTCACCAGATGCTATACTGCTTGCTTAAAGGTTGAAAATAAAGGAAATGTGTCCTTTGCCATCATTTTTATGTTTTTTTCCCTCCAGTTGTTTTGCATTTTCTTAAAGCCCAAAGTTGACTTCAAAAGTGTATTTTGTAATTATGTATGTCTCACCAGTGGAGATGATGCTGTGGACTGTTGGACTCTGACCAGCAGTAAGCCGTCCATGGGTTTAAATCAGAACGAGAGAATGACTGGCGAACACACAAACAGAACTGGAAAGACTGGGTTGAATGAAGGTCTGGAAGAATGGCAGACTCTTGGGTTGGCGTGGTGTAGAGCTAATTTACAGGCTGCCAACTGAACAGTGGGTCACCACAGTCTGAATCAGCCCAATGAAAAATAAATATTTACAATCACTGGCCTAAGAACAATGACCTTCCCACATACTTTTCCATTAAGATATTTTGGTAGACATGGAGTAAAGCAATACTACAGCATCAATGTGCTTTTAGATGAAAGAGAAAGCCTGCCCTAAGCATCAAGGCTACTTTTAATGATTGGGTTTGACGTAAATTCATTAGGTTCTCAAAAACTCAATGTAGCAGTGAACTCTAACTCACAGGACAAGAGGAACACATTCAATACATGGCATTTTGAATCAGAAACAGGCTGAATATATGGAAATGTGAATATTTTCAGTAACTACAACACTCATCATCAACCCATCCTCGTTCCCTTTGGCTTAGCCAAGTGGAAACACATTGTGATTAAATCTGTCCTTTATCCTGTCTGTTTTCACTCTCATTGCCACTCCTGTCTCCCACTCTCCATTTGCTGTTTATTCAGACTGTATTTTCTCTGTCTGGCACGTGGGGTGAAATACTAATCCAGCCTTCTGGATCCCAGGCTAGATTCGCTTTGTTAATGAAAGTGCCATTTGTCATTGAGAGTGGCTGAGCAGAAGAAGGAGCAGGATGATGTTTTTTGTTGTTTCATTCAATGACAAACTAGCCGTGTGGTACACACATCTGTCACATCTGAGTATTTTCTATGCAAAAAAATGTCTGATACACATACAGATATACCTGCCTTTATACAGTACATGTAAGACTTCTATAGTCTTTGATAAATTGTCTCTTGTGTTGAGATTGGTATTTCAAGTATAATTAACCGGAGTACAAATGATGTTGTTGCTGCTTTATAGGCTGTTTTCATTTCCTGTGTGCAGGCTGGCTGCCTCTGTGGTTTGCTCAAAGGTTATCTGACAAGTGGTCTAATTGGTAAGATGGAAGAAAAGTGGTGTTGGGCATTTGATAAACAACAAACTGTGGAAAATAACACCATGTGCTTTCCATTTCCAGACGGCTTTTGAAACATGCATTTGCAGCTTTTCTTTCTTTTTTTTTTTTTTTTTTACATATGATTAAATATTTAAGTTTCCTGGAATTATCTACTTAATCCATGCATATAGCAATTCTCACATCTTTTCAGAGCTCCGGGAGATATTTCCAAAAGTTTTCAAGGGATATGGGATAAGGAAAAATCCGGCAGTGGAATTAGTAGTTTAGATGTCTTGACTGAAGTTTGAGCCTGAATCACAAAAAGGATTTTTTGAACAGATAGAAAGTTTGCAGATGATGCTCATCATTTTGAAATCTACTTAATTTATGTGATGTTATGCATGTAATATGTTATGCAACTCTATAATTTGCTATTTTATGATGGCTTCTTTAAAGGCTGTTGGAATAGCTGCATTATAGTATTCATAGCCATTCGTCAGCCATAGATAAAATGTTTTCCGAATGAACCGCATGAATAAGTTCATGATTCATTAATTTTAAATGAAATCTACAGTATATATATATATATATATATATATATATATATATATATATATATATATATATATATATATATATATATATATATATATATATATATATTGTATAAACAACTAACATTTGGTAATTACTACTAAGAATGAACACAGTGGTACACAAAGTACAGCCGGGATGATTGAAATGTCATCATTGTGCTGGCATTTGGACAAAATGACAAATTTGACAAATTCATGTTTTGAGCTAGACTGGGTAAACCCCACCCACTAATGTCTGTACCACATTCAATGGCAATCTATCCAATGTTTGATGGGGTACCAAATAGGTGGCCCACCCATGACAATGTAATCTCGAGGTAGTTTGAATGTTTTTTTCCTGCTGGTAAAACTGGTCATTATTGTAATACATTGCAATGTCTTACAAGCTGGCCACAGCATCTGTTCTCCTGAAAAGCAAGCTACAAACACATTGTACAGCCATCTAACAGTACGGTGAATCTTATAAGTAGCAATTGAGGTATCTGTCTTTCTCTTAGCTTACAGTTTGTCACACTGTTGGACTGGTACTGCTTGGTTTTCTGTGCACTCCAACATCATACAGCTGCATGATAAATATAGCTGTGGTGGCTCCAATGGGTCACTGCAAGGACAACTGCAGACAAGAGGCTGTAATCCTAAGCATCTCCCCCAGCCTCCCCTGCTCTTCTGGCTCCACCTGCCTCTTCTCTCCCCTCCTCTTTCTGTTTCCTCTGGTCCATTAATGTCTCCCCCCTGTCCCTCTTTGTTTCCATCCCTTCCCTCACATCCCTCTGGCACTTTTGGGCCACCAATGGCCAGATGCTCTTTAGTAAATCTGCTGCAGTTTAAAATGTCATATGCATGGCAATAATGTACTGTATGTATACTCAGATTTAATTTTGGGTAATTCAACTGAGACCCTAAATATATCATGATCACTGTAATACTTTAAGTTCTACTCAATAATGGATTGAGTAAATAATAGG
Organism: Percina caprodes; assembly: GCA_013375575.1. NCBI lineage: Eukaryota > Metazoa > Chordata > Actinopteri > Perciformes > Percidae > Percina > Percina caprodes. Next base: position 236,808 of record JABXJD010000060.1, read on the forward strand.
TTTACAAGACTTCTTATGTCTCATTAAATGTATAGAACATACATGCTTGAGCCAGAAAGCAACCAAGTCTGGAACAACCTCAACTGCCAGAAGGACAAGAAAACTGTAACTTTAAATGCGGAATACTTTTTATAATGAAACTCATGTCATGTGCCTCAAAAGCAAAAATTCAATAAATGAGTTGAATGAAATATTTATCAGCACAGTGATACACTGTAGAAATCTATGTAGCTTGAAGCTGTGCCTTTATCCAAAGTGCTATGATCCTTAGATGTATTCCACAGATTGTCCCATTTAGCCTGTGGGGGAGAGCAATTATTTTATAGGGAATGACGTGTCTCTTATGGAGCAGAAGGATAACGCTAAAGAGCGCTGACCATGAAAGAACCTGCGTCTACATATTTCACAGATATTTATAAGTTTCTTTCATGCTTTTCTCTAATGAGTTCCAGAATCACTGCATGTATATGTGGGCCATCACATATTGGCAATGGAACTTACTTGTGAAAGAAAACATATTGATACAAACAGGAATCTGCTGAAAACCAGTTTTTAAACAGAGTCAGGCATTATATTGTAATGTAATGTTACTTTTTAACTTTCCATTCCATTTTACTTTTTATGAATGAATGAAAATCTACTGTGTAGTTATACACTGCTCGAATATTATATATCAGACGATATTAATGAAGTTAATGGCGTTGTTAATAATTTACATTAGGCCTCATTAGCCTATAAGAACAAGAGAGTAAATCTGTCCTCCTATAACTTGCTATTTCCAGTTATCTTCGATCTACTTGTGAATTTTCTGTTAGGCCTGCTGCTGCTGTGCTGCTTCTAAGTAGTCACTGTCTCTGCTCCCCCCCCGGCTGTCCTTAATTGCAGGAGTGAAGCATGGTGTCTCATCTACACTAATCACCTCTGCTTCAAATACCTGGTCAACCCACCACTCTTTGTCAGATTATAGTCAACACGACCATGTTAGTCTCGCTGCTGGCTCTACCACTGTTGTATTTAGCGTTTGTGTTTTTGCTCACCCTGATTGTTCTGTTATAGTTCTGTGAACCTGACTCCTGCTGCCACTTCACTCCTGCCTTCCGCCATTCCTTCTCTCCACACTGGATCTGTGGACTATTGGACACAGGCCCTTGGAAACGCGATACCACTCCTTCTCTCTACCCTGGATATGCATTGGATGTGGACTTTGCTTTTCCCTGTTGCATTCCCGAACTTGGACATTTGGAATAACCTGTTAAACGAATGACAGTAAACAAAATAAAGGAAAATAAACTGTCGTTTTGGCTCTGCGTTGTCACTACACTTGGGTTCAACTGTAGTTTCACACGTAACATTTTATTTCTTTTTTCGGTCTTTTAGAGCTGCCCCATCTTTTGTTGTGTATGTATGGGTATGTCTTATGATTTGCTGTGTGTATTTATGTTTTGTTTATGCTTTTGTTTCTACTGTTAAAGCACTTTGTATGCTGTTTTTAAAGGTGCTACACAAATCTATTATTTCCAAAATTTAATCTCTGGCTTACATCACAAAGTTGGATAAGAAATGAAATTCTACTTGTGAATGTGATGGGAATATGTTAAATTATGTTTTGTTTTTTGTTTTTTTTCAAAAGCCATGTTAGGTGTATGTTCTCTTGTTCCACCTTTTTGGTCCAGGTTGAAATCTCAATAACTGCTTTATACATTTCCAAATTTGAAATGTGGTACAGATATCTTCAGTGTTCAAAAAATGCATCCTTACAGTATCAGGTCAAGATTTCAATTTGTCTAACACTTTGGTTTATGACTAAATACAAAACTATAACATTCCCATCAGCCTTAGCTGTTTGTGTATAGTGATAATTAGCTAATGTTAGCATGCTTACACGCTTAACTAAGATACAGCCATGTAGCCCATTTTGCATTTGAGGGTATGCAAAGAAAAAAACTCTAATCAGTAAGATGTATCCAATAAGTATACTTTTTGTAATAAGCATGATAGTAATGTGGTCACAATGCTGATTATAACAGTGGAGACAATCTAGTCTAATTGCAAGCCTCCAGTGTATTCTTAGCAATAGTACGGGTTACACGGATGCAATAACAAAAATAAAACATATACTGGAGTGAACGTATGCATACAGGGGGACATATATTCATGTGTACAGTACACAAAACACATACTGTACATAGTAACCATACAGCCTCTCACATATCCACATGAGACTCCCAACATGCTGTTTCTTCCTTTTCAGAAAAGAGGCTTTGCTAGAGGTTACTGTTATTCATTCATTCATCCAACAGACCCAACCTTAAGGACCTTTCCTTTGTAGTACCTTCATGTTTTGTCACTTGATATGTGACTGAAATTAAGTACGATCACTTTTGCATTTCAAGTGCTCTATTTTTTTGGCACTCGGGGCCCCCTTGAGCCGGCGCTGTTTCATCAAACTGATGTGAAGCAGTGGTGTTCAGTAAATAGTGGTGAAAAAAGACAGATGTTTTACTATGGCTTCTGGATTCTTTCTATGGTAGCTTTTTTTTATTTTTATTATAATATTATGTCTGAAAAGATTCCTTGTATCTAGTGTGTATAATGTGTTAGCTGGAATCAGATGGAAACATTTAATATGCATGCCTTTAACACTGCTGGATTATATCTCTAAGAGAATGTTGTAGAGAAAAACAAGACTTCAATTTCTCAGTTTTGAACCTTGAACCTTGGCTGATGTAATTTTACCCAAAAGGCGTTTGCCTGTATCAGGGCATAAGCCTATGCTCAAGATTTCAGAAACACTTCTCTTAGCAGCCATTTTGCCTCATGGCCTGTGTTATTACCCAGGTGATATGAGTCAGACCGCTTGCAATTAAGGAGATTAACCTTGCTCTCTCCTCTTGGCAAAAGCCACATCGCCTGCCTGTGGCATTATTAAATGTCAGGTGCAAATGACAAAAAAAAGTGTATGTATGGTTTCAAGGTTGTTGTCCTGCACCCCGGTGTGTTCCTGCACACAGCAGTCATCAGCATTCATGTCAGGAAATTTGAAAACTAGGGGCTGCCTCACACCATTATGACTGAGAGAGAGCAGATTTCTCTCTCTTGTTGATACTGTGTAAGGGAACCATAAATGTTGCAATAAAGGAAAAGAGAGAATGAGAAGGAGAGAGACAAAGAAAGGTGGAAGAAGACTGCAGCGGGAGAGCGAGCGGTTGATAATCAGTGCAGGGATTGAAGGGCTGGAAGGTGTTGGGAAGATAACAGCCTGAGTGAGAGAGAGAGGGCAAAACAAACACGGAGCGAGAGAGCAGACGTCTTCGTTACGAGAGACTCATGGAGCTGTAGTTCTGTCAGCACAGGCTGTCAGACCTGCTGGCCCACCAGCAGTTACAGCCCACACAGGGGTGGTAGTCCTCAACACAGCCGCTTTTACTGCCACTCACACACATGCACAGCCGAACCCATAGGGTCAGGCAGGGAGAGTAGGCTTTCCTCATAAAGGAACATTCCTACCCTTTATGTGCCATGTGTTAAATATTTAAAGGCAAACGGCTATTTCTTTGATCACAGAAGTCATTAGTTCACCTGCTCTTTTCCCATTCTGGCTCACGGCAGTGTGTTGAAGGGCAGAGATACTGTGAAGGCCTAATCAGCAGTATTTCAATCAGGAGAAACATGTTTACAGATATGCAAATGAGGTTTATTGTTCAACTCAATAAAATGCACTTTCTTTAGCGATTAGACTTCATCGCTAGACGAATATTTGATATCGATATAGGGGTTGAGAACCATCATAACCCCCCGATGGTATCTAGACACCGGTGGTGGCAACGAAGGAGCCTGAAGACCAGACCAAAGGAGGCCCCGGACCGGTCAGCTGGAGTAGAGGACTGGAGGTGGAAGGGGGGGTGGAGGGTTGCACGCTCAACAACAGCTGATAGCAAAGGAGAAACAGATTTTTAAAAGTAGGGTTGTGATTCTTTGATTGGCCCTTGCAGTTTGTGTACGATTCTGATTGGTTAAGCAGGAAGGTGAATGCCAATACATAATATAGAATGTATACACTATTGAAGAATGGTTGATGGTTGATCATGATCAATAAATATATACCTTTTAAATATAGGCACATTTCTCTCGCTCAATCTGTCAAGTTTGTGTTATGCCAAGATATTGATAGTGCCAACAAAAAAAAACAATGCTAACCTAAAACCTAGTTGAGTCTATCCCACTCAGGCACATTTACCCTGTTTCCACCAACCTCCAAATAGAGACAGTCCTGGAACTTCCTCAATCTGCAGAGACACACACACACACACACACACACACACACACTGTGGCTTGAGAAAGTTCACACACACATGCCAAAGTTGAATGAATTAAAAAGAGGTATAAAAAAACATCTTTTTGAAATTGATCGTAATGCCTTAATTAAAAAAAAAGAAGGAAAATCCAACCTTTAACGACACCACTTTTCTTTGTGAATGAATGATGTACTGTAAATAAATACATACAGGGGGGATACCCCTATGTTAAATTCCCATAGAGGCAGGCACATTTTAATTTGGCCAGTTATTTCATGGATCCAGGATACTATGCACCCACATCTTCACATACCCTTCACCATACATAGAGACAGGCATGGGGAACTTTCCATAGATCATCTCTCAATGCAAATTCAAAAGCTATTAAGCTAACTGAAATAAAACCATGCCAATCTCTATGTATGGTGAAGGGTATGTGATGATATGGGGTTAGTTTAATTCCAAAGGCCAAGGAAACTTTATCAGGATCACAAAGAAAATTGGTGCCCTTAAAAGGTTGGATTTTCCTCATCTTTTTTAATTAGAGCATTAAGATGATTTTTTGTTCTTCTTTTTAATCAACTTTAGCATGGGTGTGTACACTTTCTCAAGCCACTGTGTACGATCATACATCAACAGTTTTGGTTATTGAAGTCTTGAAGCCTTGGAGCTGAATATTTTTGTCCCCTGACTTAGGAATGACCTCATGTTATCTAAGTTTTCCCCTTTGTCTAGTTTGATCACAACATGGTGTTTCTGGAAATTACACCACAGGGAGGCGTGTGTGCCATCTGGTGACACTGGTGGTGACAAAACAACGCTCTGAAGACAGTGGAGAAAGTAAAAAAAACAACCTGATTAACCCTGGTTGATTCCCCACTCAACTCTATGGAGTCCATCTGATTCCTGGGCTCCATCATATCCTACAATCATCAGCTCCCTCATCCCAAAGGGAAAGAAGAGGGTGAACTTCCTGCAGCCATAGTCTAGGATAGTACACTTCTACACTGCCATTGTCGAGTCCTTCCTCACCTCATCCATCAGCATCTAGTAAGCTGTGGCTGCTGCCAAATACAAGGACAGACTGCAGCGTATAATTTGCTCTGCAGAGAAGGTAATTGGCTGCAATCTGCCATCCCTCCATGACCTGTGCGTCTCCAGGGCAATGAGGCGGGTATGGGAGAGCCCTCCTGACACAAACTCAACTGTTTGTGAACTGAACTGCAATCACTTGCCTTCTGCAAGGACCCAAACCTCACAGCCCATGCCAGTTTCAATGCCCGGACCCCCCGGCCCCCTCCCTCCATGTTACATTGACTGTTACAGGGTTTGACAGCTGTGACATGGCAGGTACAGTACAGACCATCACACTACACTGCTGGGTACATTAGTGGTAGCAACACACAGACACTGACCCAGAAATGTACCTCTCTCTCTGCAATCATCACATCCGTGAAGCACCTTTTAGCAAAAGTCTATTGCATGTTTCAAGTGCTTAAAGAAGAGAGAGCTGTGTGACAGCCTGTGGTGTAGGAGGAACAAAATAGTTTCATTCTAGCTGGAACATTTACTGCTCAGTCCAATCATGGAGGTGCTCTCTCACTCAGCGTCGTAAACTCTGCTTTCCCTTTTACAATTCTACTATTGTACTTACATGATTAAATGTATTATTCAGCACACAAAAAGCAAACAGAGCAAGTCATAAAATAGCTTTTATTAGGAGAAATTTGCATCCAGACATGCCATTTAATTTCTTTCTACTAAGCTGGCACTAATTACTGAATCATTGTGTGTAATTCATTTAATTAGATGTTGTCAAAATAACATTTTGAATGCTTTGTGTTGAATAATTGCTTTTGGTTGTAAATCAGCTGCTGAATAAGGTGCCACTGTCCATTTAAAATTGTGAAAGTAATAATTATCATGTATTATAACTATTAGTTATGTAACATGTACCATAACATTGTCATTTATATAAGACCTAAAGTGAAAACATATTGATGTACATTTATCTAGAGTACTTTTTGCATGATTTTTTAACACAACTTGTACTACTATGGGGTCTGTTACCTGTTTTATTGGAGCTCAGCCTTTGGCCAAACAGCCAATGAACAAAAACAGGGGTTTGATTTCTGTTTCAATGGTTTGGCCTTGTGACCCTATTTGAGCATACTGGAGGCATTTCACAAGCAAAGGCCAAAGCACTCTCACTGTTTCCCTCACTGATGTGACCTACCAGCCCTACACAGTTAAATCTATCAAATTACAGTCCACAGGTTTCAAGAAAACTAAACAAACTAGCGATACTCGCATAACTACTCCAAATCCACTGTGTTTGGTGGACTACATGGAGTTTTCCTGTATGTCAATATATTGACCATAATTGAAAATACTGTCTCTTTGTTGTCTGTCTTTTGTAGATGGATTGCAGTGGTTTACTCAAGGTGTAGGGTTACATCATCACCATCATTCGCATCAACTCAAACATCACAGGCACTGCCAACAAAGTTAGGGAACATGGACGACAGTCGCCGGCAGAGCTTCTGACAGCGTTCTGGATGTTAATTGTCGCTTGATGCAAACAAGAAACATCACCGTATAGTGACTCTGTTCTGTTCCTGACAACCCTGGAGGGTCCAATAAGTCACTCAGACAGAAAGAAGACGTCATGATTAAAAAGGACACTGGTTATTTCACTTTGAAAGCCTGTTTTAGTGCTCCTAAAAAAGATCAGATTAAACATTTCAAAAATAAAAAGAGTGGAACTGTTGCATGATACAATCTTTACTTGTTTCCTGATGTTGTCCAAGTAAGTATTTGGGTAAATAAGCCCACATATTCCGAGCAATGGTTTTAAAGGAATCTTTCTAACTTTTTGGGAAATGTGTTTAATTGCTTTCTTGCACAGTGAGAAGATAACTCTCATGTCTGTACCGTTCATTTGAAGACAGATCCACCAAGTGGTTAGCTTAGCTTAGCATAAAGACTGGAAACAGGGGGAAAACTAGCCTGGCTCCTTCCAAAGTTACAAAAAACATGCCTCCCAACATTTCTGAGGTTCAATAATAAACAAATTATATCTTATTTGCTTAACCTACGTCCTGCTACGTCCTGCTGTGCCCTGTAATGCCGTGCAGTGCCCTGCTATGCCATGAACTACTACAATCTACAATTTCAAGTCACTGTTCCATTATCTTTTCTGTGTTACTTTTATTCATTACAACCCCAATCGGCCCCGTCAGACACCGCCTACCAAGAGCCTGGGTCTGTCCGAGGTTTCTTCCTAAAAGGAAGTTTTTCCTCGCCACTGTCACACTAGTTGCCTGCTCTTGGGGGAATTACTAGAATTGTTGGATCCTTGTAAATTATGGAGTGTGGTCTAGACCTACTCTATCTGTAAAGTGTCTCGAGATAACTCTTGTTATGAATTAATACTATAAATAAAATTTAAATTTAAATTTAAAATTGAGCAAAAAAGGGGAATAAGTGTATTTCCCAAAATGTCAAATTACTACCCGGAATGAACCATTCAAATTTTTTGCAATATTCACCTCTTTGAACTTTCGGTGAAAACTTCATGTTGTGTTCCACCTAGGTGAGTTGTTTGTCCTTTTTTGGCTGAAGATGTAGACATAAAAGACCATCCTTGAAAGAGAATCATTCCCATATGGCTCCATCCACACTGATTAATCAGGTTGATGTAGATCTGGCTGACGTCCCTGTTGTTTGTTATTAAAACTCTCCAGCTCACATGGATCCATTTAAAGGCTGCTCTGTTGCTCAGCAGAGCCTAATGCTCTATTTAAACTTTTAACAAGGGACTCTATGGATATGAAACCGCTTGTCAATCAGATTGTGTTCCTCAGAGAGGGGCCAATAGTTGATGACAGCGAAAAAGCCGAATAGATTTATTCATGATAACAATGTGTCTTCAATCCGGTTTCAGGTCTTGCTGCTTTGTTTGTAGGCCTTGCTGCTAATGTTAAAATGTCTCTCGGCCAATTAAGTTAGTGAGTTTGTATTTTTCTGTTGATGAGTTCCACATGGAAGATAGCTGGGATGACTGGAGCTGTATGTTGAAGGAAAGCATGCCATGTCTGCCTCTTTTCTGCTTGTCTTTCCAATATCATCCTTGCTGAAACACACACAAACCTACACACACACACACACACACACACACACACACACACACACACACACACAGCATCAGTGTCACAAGCAGATGGGAGCTGAGCAGCTTCATTAATCCTACTCCAGAGGGATCAGATAATTAGCAACTTTAATTGGAGTTAAAATGCCACTTTTCGTCTGCCACACACATTCTCCCCACAGAAGCAGCGCATGTGTTCTATCTTACACACAGAGTGAATGAAACCACCATGCCAGAGAATGTAGCTTAGCGATCAGCTCCACTTTACCAGTGGCGCATTAGAGGATTTTGTTTTTGTGTTGTATTTTATTGCTTTTAAAAAGGTCCATTCCAATAGTAACTACTTCCCAAAAAGGCAATTTATGAAATTTTATGCTTGTTGTCGTGGGTGTGCAGTAGGTATTCTATCGCTATAGACTATCTCTCCTTGCTATCAACCAGGGCATTGTTCCATAGTAATGAGTAAAAAAAAACTGAAAGATTAAGGATTGCCTCTAGTATTGTACTCACATGCACTCGGGCAGAGATACAAAGAAGCAAATAGAAAAGTTAATAGGCAACCCAAAAACACCAAAATCACATTAAATGTATTCCCTGCAGGCAGAGAAGAAAATGTAAGAAAATATACTGTGTGGGTTGTCAGCCAGCTTTTACCGCCGCTGTATTGGCATGAGACCTGGAGAAACCTCATTCTGGTTGCGGAAAATACCACAGCTTATCTGCATATCACACCATTAACTGGTACATATTTTGAACAACAGCAAGCGCAAAGGATCAAATTGAACAACAAAGGTTATGTGGTATGTGCACAATGTTTACGGTATAAATGTCACCACAGTATCTACAATGCGTGGCAGCGGACAAACTGGTAAATACCAACATAAAAATATTATGCTTTGTTTTCCTTATGTGTTTCTGATGTTTTCTGCTTGCATTCATTAATATTTGATGAATGAGATCCATTTTACTCATACCAGTGATTGATGGCGTTGTCACTTGAGAGGACATATAAACAGACCTTAGCCACTGAAGAATAGCAATTCACATGCCTGTCACGTTGCTCCTCTTCACCAAACACTCGTTTACACACAAGGAGGTTGTTAGAGTATTACACTCGTTACTCTTATATTGATTTGAGTAAGATCTGTGTAATTAACTCGGTAAATACCAGTAAAAACGGTTGAACTGAGCTTTTTTCAGACCTGGGTTAGACACCAATTGGTCTTCATAAAACTGTATTTCAATGTGAATTTGGCACACTGCTCGCTTGTTGTGACAGTCCATTGCTATTACTTTCAAACAGTGCGTCTGATTTCTACATCTTATTATGCCAGCTAGTTTGGAGGCATACTGTGGTGATATATTTTATAAAGTAAAAACTCTGAATCCAAACAGCATAAACATCCAGGTCCACTCACAGGTCTTTGTTTGTGTGCCAGAAGCGTCTTGGTTTAAATCCAGCTGACATCTGTTGTGTCCTGAGGTAAAAACTGCATTGTTCAGCGTAAATTAGCCGCAGTGTCCTGCTCACACCAATGATAACGGATACCAGAATACAGCTACATTCCCGGAATGGTTGCATTCTTTACACACTGCATGACAACTTCCCCACCTATTACTTGTTTCACAGCAATGTGCACTTGTCTTTTTCTTAGTATTAATTTGAAACTATTGCGTGGCATGTACACATGCCCAACCGATTTGACAGTTACATGGGGTTACAATTTCTCACGCTGGTGTTCAGTTCTGCTCCAAAGTCAATATACACTTTAGCAGGATCAGAAAATGTGCAGACATGAGTATGGCAAATGTAAGTAATTGTTAATGATTTGTGTAATCAGCTAATCATTCAGTGCGGACATTACTGATGACAGCGAGCAAACGCGTGTGGGAGATGATTAGTGCATGTTATCATGCAGGTAATCATTACTAGTGGTGAGGTTTGAGTCAAGACACGTGTCAATATATATAGAAGCTAAAAGCCGGGGGCTTTAAAAGTGAATTTACATAGAAGACACTTTTGCGATAACGGGTCGTTTTCACTTTCAAGGTCTGAAAAAATTAAAAATAACAAGCAAGTATGTGTGGCACAATTCCATGACAGCAGCCAATATATTTCTCTAGATAGTTTAAATGTCAATAGGATTACTGTATTATGGGGAGCTGTCAGTAAACACAGTTATGTAAATGGCTGAAACAGATAAAAATAATTGTCTACAAGTAATTGGAGTTATGGTGTAACTGCACAACAAATAGCTGTACGTATTTACATTGAAAACATGCTGACAGGGATTTAACTGCAGTCTGAAATAGTACTTTAACTTCAAAAGAGACATCATCCACAATTGTAACACAGAACCATCTGAGAAGCAGTCCTCCAACGGTAGAAAATGTTGAACCCAAATGCAGAGAGGAGATGGCAGGCGAAGTGATATGCTTGAATCTTTATTTTTTTAAAAGTCCTTGCAACAAAAATACAGCAGAAAAAGTTATCCAGAAAAAAACAAACAAAGAAACAAAGATGAATAGGAACCAGGGGATAAAACAGAAAACAGGCAGCCAACTCTAACAATACACTGACACAAGACAAGGATTCACAAAGACTAAATACACCAGGTGACGAGCAAACAGGTGGAACACATTAGACAATCACACGGGCGGGAAAAGTAAAAGACAGGAAGTATTACAAGACGAGACGAGACAGAAAACATGCTGCCAAAATAAAAAAGGAAACATCCGGAATCATACACAATCAAGGCAGGAAAAGAAGAAACATACACAATCATCACAGGTGATAAACCATCCGTCTATGCTATTGTTGTTTTGATGTTGAACAGTCGTGGCACACACACACACGCACACACACACACACACACACGCGCACGCACACACTTCTGGCCTTACAAATGTAACTTATTCATGGTGCATATTGTGTTGACATTCTGCTCCATTTATCAGGCGTCATTAAGTAGGATTGAGGCTTTTATGTAAAAGCTTTTATTTATGTTGACACATACTATGTAGTGAAACTAACAACAGCCCCTCCACCCTGTGTCCCTTGGTGTCCTATATTGGTTCTGAAGAAAGCTGGCAGCTCTGTCTTGCGTGAACTGCTGTGGAAAGCTGTAGCTTTCCATTTCCCTCAGTTACTGAAAACTGGCACAGAAAAGACAGAAAGCCAAAAGCATAACTGAAATTACAAGTTGGTCAGACATCAAATACCACTTCAAAACCATTTATCCCTTTAAGCAACCACCCTAAAATAGGAACAGCCCATCGTTTTACTTCAGTGTACTCTGATAGAGATTGCAAAGGGCGATGTCAGTGCATGTCAGTTGCTTCAATGCTGACTTTGGCATCAGGATGAACAAGTCAGGAGGAATAATTACTGACAAGATGGACTGCCCAAAAAAAAAAATTGTTGTTAAAAATGTTGCCTGTTCATCCATGCCATAAGGACAAGGCTGCAATGTAACTGTGATCCTATGCAGCAGCAGTAGTTTGTGGCAGTAGTTTGTACTACATCTCGATCCCCTGACTTAAGGCTGGAGAATAAATCTTTACTCTTACCTAATACAATTTTGAATTTAGCACCCCCTTCCTAATGTGTTAGTCCAAATCCATATAGGTCATATTGTAGCGTTTTGCCAGGCACTATGTGATGTATCTCTATCATTATAATGCTATTAGGAATCTGTTTGTGTTCTACAATGATTCACTAAAAAGTCTAGGCCTTTTTTTCATCAAGTATCTAACTACTGATCTGGCCAAGGCAAGGCAGCTTCATTTGTATAGCACATTTTAGCAACAGGGCAATTCAAAGTGCTTTACATAAAAAAGATTAAAATAGTAAAAGTTACAGTGCAGTACAAGAAATTACACATTAAAGAGCAGTTAAAAACAGTTAAACATATAAAAGCAGAAAAAATAACAGTCAAAATGAAATACGAAATAAAAGTTACATGGCAGTATAAGAAATGAAACACTAAAAAGTAGTTAAAAACAGTTAAACATATAAAAGCAGAAAAATTAGCAGATTTTAGACTGCTTGTATGGGACAGTGTATAAGCTGCTGTCCCACACATGTTAACAGGGCGCAATAACCATTTTGTAAAAAAACCAAAGTTTGTTGGTCGCTCTATACAGGCAGAACCATATGTCTTTACCATCTCAAACACCACGGGCCCCGCAGGATCATGTGACTTTGTACTCTGGTTACCCATAGTACTTCTCTTTACACTACAATATAGTATAAGGCTTAAAATATATGTCACACCCGCGAGTGACATATTATGTAATTCTTCCCTAAAAGTCTCAGGACAATACACTTTTTTTCACTGAGCTTCATGGCTGTGGCCTGGCTTTGTGAGACCTTCATCTAACAGAAAAGGCCCCTGGGGGCGAGCTCTGGAAACTATCTAGCCATGCCATCTGTACCAAAAACAAGAAGCATGTACGCTGCCATCCAGGTCCAAGACTCAATGCGGCCTACATATACACTACTGTATGTTTACAGAAGGTGATTGGTGGAGCATGCTTGCCAAGGTACACCCCTGTGTTCCAGATGGTTGGATGCTCCTTATCATGCACACTCAGACACTCGTCATAGGGGCCTCACAAACAGACAGACAGAGAATCACCCGGGCAGCAATTTGATGATGTCAGCCATGATGGGACCATTGTTAATGCTCTTTAGATTAGTTTATACTGCAGTACTTGCATTATGCCTCAATATGCAGCAAAAGATAGGGTGGTTTGGTGATAATGAATGCTATATATGTTATATGGACAGTAAAAGTTTGCCTTTGAGCTCATTTTGAATATGGTATAATAATTATGATGATCTCAATTTTAGTGTCAGTTCAGTCTTAAAAAAATTTAATTTTGGTTTGGCATTTTTGTTTAATTTGTTTTAATTCGGCATCATTCCAGGGCATATTTTTTATAAACATTCAATGAGGGGAAAAAATGAATTTCCCCTTATAAAGGCAATAGTCAGATGTTGTCTTGAATTCAACTGATGTGAGTACACTCTCCTGTCACTCTGAGTTCTCTCCTGTGGTTAGATTAGCCTGTTTGCAGGAATCTAAGAAAGAAGACAGACCTGTGATGATCAGGTGAGTCATGAGAACGCAGCAGATGAACAGTGGAGTGTAAACTACAACAATCTGGCATGGCTCCCAATCAGCCCAACTGTGGGAAAGGCTGGTCCCCCGTTCAACCTGACCTCACGCCGTAATTGTTCTAACACATGAACGCAATTGCACTGTACCGTTCACTTCTGTGTGTGTGTTCACCACTCTTTCTTTCCCTCTAGTTTCTCTTAATTACTGCTTTACTGGAATAACCACAGAGTCCTAGTTCCCATAGTAACTGTAATGTAGAAGCTTTCACGCCATAAAAGTTTCCCCTGACACCCACTCACCTTATTTTATGAAGGCTGCTGGCTCTCACTGTACTGTAACAGAGTTCAGATTTTACAGGGTATTCTTGGTGTGTTCTTCACAAAATACATGGGCATATTTTTACAGTAGAAAAGGCTTAAAGAGGAAAACCTGGTGAGGCTTAGATCCAGGAGTTTCAATAAATGGGATTCAGCTGACTGAACCTTGCCATCCTTACAGTTTTTCTCTTTTGGAAGTCGACAAAGTGCAGAGGTTCAGAACTTAATCTCTATCATTTGGGTAATTATGTTGATCAGCTTAGTTAACATCCTCAGAGAGGCCGCATCCACACACAGTGCACCTTGCCATCTGTTGTACAACATAAGAAACAGTGTGCACTGATGATTGATGTGGATGACGCAGTGTAATTAGATCAGCGACTTCTCCTGTGCATCTTCACATGGCCTCACATACTGAGAGCACAAACTCTGCTTTAATTGCACAAAGATGGTACAGAGTGGATGTGTGTTTATTTGTGGGCCGGCTGTTGGTGAACCGTGATGTGTTTATTTGCTCTAAAATCAACCTATGTTTATATCTCCGCAGTACCATGTGGCAGAAATGCTGTAACTCATAAAATGGGGATCTGTCCTCCATTCATTGTCTTTGATGGCCTTAGCTTTGCTTCAAGTAGTAGAGCAACTACTCAGTACTGACCGGTTAAAATTTAATCTAACGTTAAAGTTGCAAACCCTAAGGTTAATACTACAGACTTTTTACAGTGCAAGCAAACAAACTATGGTTGTTTTAATAAAGATGTGAGTCAATAGACACATTTTGATGAACAATTCTTAGTCTGCGCTATTTGTGGTGACCCATACAATATGGTTCCTGTGACAGCTTTACAATAAGAGTTACCCTGTGTAATCTACACATTAATAATAATAATAATAATAATAATAATAATAATAATAATAATAATAATAATAATAATAATAATAATAATAATAAATTATAGTGCTTTTCAAGGACCCAAAGTCACTTACACATTTTTGATGTCTTGAGTGGGGGGGTAGGGCTAATAACTTCAAGCTCATAAGGTGGACACCCTCCTTTTTTGGTGTTTTGTGGATAGGCACCCGGCACCTCTGGAGGGTTTAGCAGCATCATCTGGCATCCCAGGTGCATGCGCTCCCCTCTATCTAGTCAATTTACAGCCCTGTAGTGGCCTTTCTTTTCAGCCAAAGCCAGTTGCGAGGTGTTTTAACCCCCCAAGGTCTCCTTCTAGGCAGCGCGGCAATGGTTATGTTTAGGGTTAAGGTCAGGGTTAGCTGCCTGGAAGGCAACGTTGGGGGCTTAAAACACCATCGAGCTAGTTGCAACTTCGCGTGGCAGCCTCTGGAAGCTAACTGACGGCTTGTCGGAAGGCCTTTCCTCAGACTCCCACCGGGTTCTCCAGCCCCCACCGCTGCCTCGACTGCTATGTCAATTACTTCAGCCTTTTGCTTTCAAACGCTTTACAAATTAGCCTTCCATGGCACAGTTAGTTCCATCATGTACAGAGGCTTCTGTTAGGTAACTTACACAGCTTGAACAGAGAATACGATACAGAGTGCACCATGTATGATTAAAAACCTTAAAAGTGAATCGTTTCCTGTAAATCCAATCAGGGGAATTGCGGACTCCGCCACTAACTATTGTAAAAATGTATGTTTCTAATGGCTGGTGATGAATAATGGCCATAAATATATCATTAAAAATCTTAAAAGGGCTGTACTTCAATACTGAAAAAAATGGTGGGCTGAGAATGCCTCCACACGGCTCTCACAAATCCTTACCCAACACTGTACCTGAAATACCTAAATTTTTTTCACAGCTACATGCACTAACATGCATGTGCGTCTGGTACGGCGATCAAGACAATGAACAGAGAAGTTTGAATTACAACACGCACAGAGGGAGTGTGACTTCATTCTTTGCTCAGTACACCATTACTTCACTATATATTTACATAGCAAATATTTGTTCACTGCTATATTAAGTTATAAAGGTTACATTACAACATCATAACGCCATCTGTTTTATGCTATACATTTCAAAAAGCTAATACATTGTGAATGTATTTGAAGCTTGTGGGATTGCATGTAGCTTTACAAACTGCCATTTGTCATTCGTTGCCAGCAAATTGCTTTTGGTGATCACAGCAGGAGGGTTAGTAACTGGCTCAATGTCTATGTCGCTAACACCGGTAGATTCTTGCACTTTATTCACAGAGCTATTGTTATTAGAAATAGACATATTGAGCTGCCTTTCCCCCTGTCTAATCTCACTCACAGCCGGTCAATTTCACTCTGCTGTGTTCCGGTGTGCCAATAACCCATGAAACAGATGCTGCTGTGAAATCCCCACAGTAATAAGCAGAACAAAAAGCAATGCCTATTCTGTGACCCTGACAGAAGGTCAGAAAATTGCAAAATAAGCATTCACCGAGGTCTGAACTTACTGCAGAGTGGCATCTTACCACTCCATAGCCTGCAGGGGATTACTGCAGGTGTTTAACATTGGCTTATGGCTTCTTCTCTTGGGAAAAGCCTGTTAACCCTAATCAAACCTCCGAATACGCATTTCATTCAGCCTGGAATCGATTTTGCACGTTAGTTTTCAGATAGTAAAAAGGAAACTGACTTTGATGGGACGCAAACTCTGGTCTCCTATATAAAAATGGATGTTGCTACACACCCATCCATCACCCTTACCTTCACACTCTACTTTACTACATGAAGGGTACATTTCTTAACCACCTTAAATACAAACTCAAGATGCCCACTGAAAATGAACTGCTTTCATTTTGGACTGCCACCAGTATCACATTGAATATAAAATTCAGTCTGTCCAGCTAAGTTGGCATCCTGATGCAGGAAAAGAGCAGGCGGCTGATGCAGCAAAGCCTTTTTTTGCTTAATAATGCGGCTGGTGAAGAGTTTTATCAGCAGTTTGCCTCATTGCGATTCAAGTCCTTGACCTCTCAGCAGGTCTTCAGTGCTGAACATTACTGCTGCAAAATTTAAGAAAGAAATCGTTGAGACTGGTGTCGCAATATGTTGTGACTTCAGGAGGTATTGGGAAAACTGTCCTTTACCCTACTTACTGATTTACTGTTGATCTGTCTGTACTGTATGTCAGCATACACTGCCTGTCTTAAAAACACAGTTTAGCTGGATGTCAATTACACATGTTTTGAAGCCCAAAGGCATATAAAGGGCAACAATTTTCACTTACCTCAGGGTTAATTTGTGACAAAATATGAATGATGTGTATTACTGTAATAGCTTTTAAAGTAGCTTCCCACAGGGGGAGTGTCAACTGCAAGCATATAAAGCCTCGTTGTTCACTAACTGCTGGACGTTAAAACCAGTTAAATACAGCATGAAATCTAATATGAGCAAAGCTATTTAGGATATTATATGAGCTGCCATGGTAAGGTCCCTGTTGAGATTTTGAGCCATAAAACCAAAGCCCTTTTCCACCCTGCAATCAACAGTTAGTGTGAAGGTTTAACTACTGAAAGCCTTGGTCCTTTGGTCCCCAGGACACTCCCAGAGAAGGGAGCGCTTTGACATATGGACACGGAGGAAGCATTTGCAGGAAAAAAAAGAGATTTTTGATTCTATGAATTGACATTTTACATTTCTTATGTGGGATCTGCTAGTTGATGTTGAAGTCATGTATCTGGTATTATATGTTTCAGAGTTCACTTCTCAGACACTGGCACTGCTGGGATGCTCATTACCCCACACTGTGTTGGAGACCTAAATGTGTCCTGAGCCCAGCTGCAATTCTGTGTCCATCTCCTCTTGGTCACTGCAGGAAATCATCAGCCTGAAGGAGCTGATTGACTACTGACCCATTGATTTGCACGTCACCCTGCAGTGACAAGTTTGGGCTGACGGCTCTTTTTGTTTAGCTCTGCTGTGTGAGGTGCATGATATTGAGCTGCAAGTACAGACGCGCTGTTTGAAGGGCATTGGTTCAGACAGCTGAGGTGTAACAGTAGCGCAAGGATGAGTGAATAATTAATAAGAAGGTTTCACTGTGTCACACTGTCATGTCAAATAATTGTTAATTGGAAACAGTGTTGTGTTTATTAAAGTCTATGGTAATGCCATCTAACACTTAAAGGTGAACTTTGCCAATTTTACAAGTGCATAAGTTAAAAAGTTGCACAAAGCCTTTCTGGCTATAGAGGGAGCTGCGCAAAATCTGATGAACTGCATGTGATGTGACGTGAGTCACCGTCGGTTTGGGCTGAAGACTATGGGGGTGGGGATGGGGGCAGACCTCTGTAGCTAGCTAAATTAGCAGGCACTAGCATACCACTCTCAAATCTCTTACAGAGCTGTTGGCAGGCAAGTTGAATTGTTGGAAATGTAGGCACTAGGTTTTGGCAAGGAAGGAGAATGTGTAGAATTAAAGAAGTCATATCTCTGGTTCTGCTGCATGAATTTTTGATTGTTCACTTCACGTAGCTCTTACTGCTGTCTATACTGAAATCAGTAATGGGATACAGTACAGAGAATCAGTATATGGTTCAGTTATCTAGTCACTAGTAAAGGGTACCTCAGGCACACACAGAATTATTGTACCGTATAACCTTCACATCTATAATGCAGGTGAGTAAAGTCAGATTGAGAACTCCAAAGTCTGGGTTTAGTTTGTTCGAGATGGGAGGAACATCTTACACCTGTGCCAGCCACCACAGAGGGCCCGGCAGCTACATCAACAAACACACCATGATTGGAGTTTAAATTAATGAGCTACACCTAATTGGGTCTGATTAAGCCCATTAAAGTGTATTTGTGGAATTAGTCACTGTGTGGCCTTCGTCAACTGAAGATTAACTGTGGTCTGTAAGTCACAAACATATCAGTGATGAGCAGTAAGAGACAAGATGAAGACAAAGGGCTGATGTGGAAAGGTATTGTATGACAAAACACATATAACTGTAAGACACAGCTTCTAGGAATTTGTATGGATGCAGATTTTTGCTGTAATCTCTATATCTTTCATTTAACTTTTTGTTATTTATATACAGTACATGTAGAAATATGTTGGCATTTGTGCACCCGTATAACAACTGTAAAGTGATACACAGGGCAATTTACTTCACAAGTGTAGGAACAACAGACTCAAGAACTCCTTTGACCCTCATGCCATCAGACTCTACGACTCCTCACTCGGGGGTGGAGGAAATAACGAGGACTGTACAGAACAGGAAAGAAGGAAAGGAGTGGTCGTCACTCTTTCACTGTGCAATTAAGTAGTCAATTAATCTACTTACATACATATCTGGACACTCTAACTGCTCTTAACTGTTAATTTATCATTTATGCTAATGGTCTTTTTGTAGCTAAAAGTTTATTGTTATTGTTATTTTATACTGTTTTTTTTCTACACTGTATTTCTTTTACCTGTGTTTTGTAAGTCAATTTCCTTGCAGGAGTCATCCCAAAGGGCCAGTTGTTCAAAGGTAAGATGATCGGATTTTGTTATCGGATTGGAGAAAATCTTGACAATGGTTCGTTCAAAAGGGAAAGAAGGAATCAGATTAGATCACAGAATCCAATCCTAGTTTTAATCTGGATCAAACCTTCAGTTTGTGTTGTTCAAACCTTGTCAGTGGAATTTGGATAACTTTGATCCAAAAACAGGATTATCCTAATCCCAACAAGGGGTCAGATTTCAAGGTGCATTCCAGGAAGAAAATGTAGTAAAACTTTAAAATGTATCATATAATACATTTGTATCATTTAGTGCATATACTTTTATTTATATTTTGCACTTGACTTGTGTAACCGTTGTAACAGTGATAAAGTAGATAAAGTAGACATAGGCTACCAATTAAGCTTTCAGTATGATAAAGTAAAAATAAAAATATATTACATTGTTCTGTCATTCATCACCGTGTATTAATTTCAAAGAAACCATCATCAGAGAAGAAACTGTCAAAAATAATTTCTCTTTTCTCTCCTCCTCAGATGAAGAAGAACCCTGAATATTCTTTATTTTGTTAACTATTGAACTATTAACTTTTTTTATTTAAGACTTTTTCAAAATAGCCACAATGTATTTGTTAATGTGTATTTTTTTTATTTTTGTGGCTCAGATGAGGGGTCATAAAAGAAATTATGAATGGAATTTATTTTTGTGTTATGTCTCGAAATAAGAAAACACTTCCAGTGACCCCATGTTGGCTCTTCTACCTGTTCTTGACATAGCTGTTAGCCCATTATGATATGTTGTCCGATTTAGAGCACTGAGAATCCGGACTTGGTAATCTTGAAAATTGTGTATTTGGATCACGGTGATCCAGTCCAATGTTGCTTTGAAAAACCGGAATAAAAGTAAAACGGATAACCTGATCTTGAATAGCAAAAAATGGGATTTCCAAATCTGGATCAATTTGATCCAGATTAAATGTTGGCCCATAGGTTCAATAAAGAAAGTCTAAGTCAAATTTTACTGCAGTTCAGTCCTCTATTTGAGCCAGTACACTTTTAAGTTTAGCAGCAACATACCACATAACTATAACCACTGTTGGAAGGAGTATATAGATACTACTAATATCGAAGTAGCAATATTACACTGTGAAAATACTGCGCTACAAGTAGAGGTCCTGCATTCAAAAGTATGTAAAGTACTGTATATAAAGCTGCGTTTTGACTACAAGCATCATATTCTATAAGATCATCTTCATTTGTACTGTTGCTGTCCTGCGAGAACCCTGTATCTCTAAAAGTCCATTTTTCATGAGCGGAGGAAAAACATTTTCCAGCTGATCCAACAGGGTCTTTAAATAGTTGATTTAAGGCAGTTAATAGCTGATTTAAGATAGTTTAAGATGTAGGAGAATTTGGTCAGCCCATGATGGAACACTTCACCTTGCTTCCTCTTTCCGTTTATCAGAACAATTAAAAACCAAATATGCCAAATTTGGAGATACATGGTTTTCACTGGACAGAAAGGGGATGAAAAATCGGAAAATGTAACTAGAAACTAGAGCTGTCAGACAAATGCAGAGGAGTAAAGACTACACGATTTGCCTCTGAGATGTAGTGTAGTAGAAAGATAAAATGGAAGTAGTAGACATAAATTGGAAGTACTCAAGTTCTCAAGTACATTTAGTACATTTACATAGTCACATTCACACTTTTAACACTAACATGTAATGGCTATGATGTAACTCAAAGTGCAGAGAATGACAATAAGGACTTCGGGGGGGGGGCTGTCCCAACTGAGGCCACACAAACTAATTCTGCATCCAGGCGTGCTACAACAAGATGTTTTGGAGAAAAGTGCTCTGTAAACTCTCTAAATTGGCAGCTGTTGATTATAAAATCTGTCACTCGTCATCTCATCATGATGATACAATCCATAATGGAAATAATATCTTACAACTATGGCCCCTGCTGTTCAAAGTATTTCCCCACCTGTCCAGCACCTTGTATCTAACACAATATGGGTCAGCTTCATATCTGCAAAAAATGTTTCTCATGCATGCATTCATCTTTGTCCTTGATGGGAGAGAAATGCATGACAGGCTTGACTGATTAACAATGGCATGCAGGTAGTGCGAGTCTGGCTCTCCGCCACGTGCTTCCCATGCTGTCTGTTAAGTCGTTAGCCCAGCATGCTCCACCTGGACTAGTCTCCCATATCTAGTACTGCTGCTGGGTGGAGAGGCCAAATGACGTCATATTAAGAACCCTGCTGTGATGCAAATTAGTAGCTAAATCAAGATGTACAGTTTGGGAAGTTGAGTTATTTTGTCAGCCGTGACACACGTTGCCATGTGACCCTCATGGAGCATCTCCCATCACTCACTACTGGAGAATGCATGATGTGGAACTACGGGTATTTTCATTCCTGACTCAGAAGGATTCCGGACCAAACCCTGGCTGGGAATGTTTGTAAGCTGCAGTGATTCCCAATTCATTGCATGACAACTCATGAATGTCCATGCCAGTGGGAGAAAATCTAAATGAATGAAATGTGTTAGAATAAAAATATATGTACAGTATTTATAGCACTCTATGTGTGTTAGCTTGAAGAACCTGCAATAATGGGGGCATGACATTTTTTTTTGTATAGAGCACACCAGCAAAATGATGCTTTAAAAATATTGCCAACCTTTGGGACATACACTTATTTACTTCCTTGCTGAATATTACATGACAAACAGAAATCCTTCTCTTAATGTACATGTGCATATGTCTGTTAAATATGATGCTTTAACCATCAGATGATTATCTTAGCTTAGCTTAGCACAAAGACTGGAACAGAGGAAACCGCTAATCTGGCTGTAGCGTCCTATTTAATGGGCATGTAGGCCTACTCACATGCCCAACGTCTCATCTAACTCTTTACTAGAAAGCAAAGTGTAAAATGTAGAACTGTTGTCTTAACATTGTGGAATTACTACTGGACTTAAACGCCACTGATGGGAAATACTGGCATGGAGAAGATCTTTTAAGTGTCATTACATACAGTTTAAACACATCAGGTCTGCTTTCGGCTCCAACGATCCCATCCATCAGGGGACCAGCATGTGCAGTTTAATGAGTATGTCTTTTAAATTTGTCACAGACAGTCATGATGAGTGATGAGTTCAAGTTTCCCCACCCATTCAAGCTTTCTCTTTGTGTTAGAAAACTAACACAAGATGATTATATTTTGAAGAGAACCAGGAGGTTGCTGATATAAGAAGAACTTTCTCTTCTGCTTTTGATTATAACATGGGATTACAACCACCATTATAACAAGAGTTACAGTAGCTCCAATAGACACATGGAGATGCATGCAAACATTCAGATTAGTACATAGAAAAGAGGAAAACTGGATTTTAATGGTGGGAAATAAAATAATGCACATGAAAATTAACAAATTTGCTGTATGCCATTCTCCTGCTACACTTTTTACTGTTTTGTGGCAAATAATATTTCATAATTCTCCATGTTTTGCTTTCTTGTTGTTGTATATGTTTTAAAATACGGTACTTTATCATTCCAATATCCATCTTGCACACTA
This sequence comes from Percina caprodes, assembly GCA_013375575.1. Taxonomy (NCBI): domain Eukaryota; kingdom Metazoa; phylum Chordata; class Actinopteri; order Perciformes; family Percidae; genus Percina; species Percina caprodes. Next base: position 259,721 of record JABXJD010000060.1, read on the forward strand.
CATTTGCACTATTATGTGTCTATGTTGCCAATAAACTGATTCTTATTCTTGTATATATATTTTTAGTAATTTTAAAAAAATAAATCCCACCAAGTTTGCCTGTTCCATTCATTCCTGCTAATATATAATAATTCATTCCTCGTTTTCTTTTGGGATTATTTCCAACAACCTCACATTGACAGCTTGTAAAAAGATGCATTGTAATTCACAATGTTTATTCATGGAAATTACATATTGCCCATACTATTTACTTTACCTTGGTCTCTGTGTTCAGCTGTCAAAACGTAGTTTTTCACAGCTGCCAAATGAATACAATATAGTACAACCTACTATATACCCCTGAGACTAAATAAATCAAGCTGGCTTCACTTTTTATGGGCTCCCAGTCACTGTAACTTCTCATTTAAAGCTCCGGAGCGGTGACACGCCTGCAGGCGTCAGTAACAGCCCCTTCTTCTTCTTCTTCTTCTTCTTCCTCGAACTTCATTTCCTCAACAAACCAAAAAACTCCGGTCCCAACTCATCAAGCAGAGACGCATAGCGGGTACCAGCGGTGAGCAGGAAGAGAGGTCTGATTTTTGGGAAAGGAGCTATCCCAGATTTGGTTTTGGCAGGACAGAAGCTGTATGAATACCAAAACAGCGGCTGGGAAGTTTGGACTGAAGTCGCGTGGCAGTGATTTCATGCTACGTTCACTGTCGACAGGTTGCAGCCACTCAACGATAACTTAGAGGAGCTTTAGCAGGTAAGAAACTGTTTATCACAGTGTTATGTCCCATATTCAGCGTAACGTGATGTTGTCCACTCCAACTTTACTGTAGGATGTGTCCAACGATGACTTACTGTCCCAGCTACAACATAACATATGATTGAAACATTAAACAACCATAATATTATGTCCTTATAATGTGGGTTTGTAGCGACCTTTTATATATTATTTTTGCATTAGCCTTTGTTGTTATTTTGTGGGAATCTTCCTATAATATTATCCTATAATATCCTATAATATTGTCTGTAGAACTGCCTTTTGAGGGATTAGTGGTGTTATAATCCTTATGATCCTCCTGTCAGGAATATAATAATCCCATTACTGTTATTTTATGACTCTAGCCTACCTATTTTTGCCAGGGAATCATGAGTTTATGCTGAGAAGCTTTGAAGAGTGACAAAAAGGTAGATGTCACACAAAGACATAAGTTTACCTTTTCAGTCCGTCGTTATGTATTGTGTTTTATGACAGCAAAAAAGTTACTTAGCATATACATATGTAGGCTTATGTAGGATATATTTGTGGTGTGAATGACACATTCTGCATTCTGAGCTGACACATTTTTGGTATGGGTTTTTATTATACATTGATTCACGTAAGCCTACAGGAATGTCAAGAATCAAAGCGTAAATTCTGAGTCCTTTCAGAGGAAACAGCTGAATGAGATGCTGCTCCGATCCACGCGAGCAACATGCCTCCTTCAACAATAGGCTCATCGCTGGAGTTCCTCTGGACACTTCTTTTCAGCCGCTGTGTGTTTGAGCACAGACACTCAGTTGTGTTGGGTTATTATGACCGAGCATCACCTAAGGTGGCTGGAAATCTAAACCTGACCCCCCTGAGGAGGAGAAGCCTTTTCCATCTACATGTCTCAGTGCTGCCGGTGATTTTTAGTCCTGACTTGGCCTCCGTGTCGGAGAGTGAACATCCTTTCATCGTCACCATTCATTTGATGGATCTACCAGATGTGGAGAAAGCTCTGCATGCTTTGATGCACCTCAGCAGCTTTTTTTTGCCACTGTTGTTGACCACTATGGGCTGTGATTCTTTACTTATTTAATGATTATTGGAGTCAGGGGTTAAAAGTTCAGTTTGTCTTATTTATCACATGCTCACTCCTTTTTTAGAGGAAGTGTTGAATTCACTGGGACCCATTATGTTGGAAGAAATATAACTCCGAGAGCCAACACCGAAGTCAACTGGGGCTGTATCAAAACAGCAGCTCTTTTTTACCGTGGTGGTATGCTGTGGATCATGTCTATTCTGGTGTAAGGGAGGGGAGAGAAAGGTCTTCCACTATCCGTCTGACTCCACATTCCTGCTTCTCTCATGGCATGGGGTCGGTAACCCCCCAGACACACCTATGACCCACTGCTGAGAAGAAAGATGTACATTTTCTACTGAATTTCACTTGTGGTACATTCTTTTCACCAACTTTTGGAGGGTGAATGTTCTATTTCTTTGTTTACATACTGAGACCAACAGACAGTCAGTGACATCAAGGGTTGCTAACTTTCTCTCTGATTATTTGGGATCAGTGACAATCATAACCTTTTGTCAGGTTTTCCCCTGGTGCCCACTGGCTGATTCTCTGCCATGGTAAACAAAAGCAGCAATGTGAGCCTCGGACTGTGTTTACTTCCTCGGCTTTTCTATGCCACCGCAGAGCTCTGCTCTCTGTTCTGTCCCTTCATGAAGGTTCCCATTCTGTGGGATGAGAGGGGCAGGACCGTCCGTGCTCGGCAGATCTCATCCCACCAGGCCTCACAATGGATGGCTTGTGCTGCTATATCAACATTTATTTCTCTCAATCCCCCCCCTCCTTTTCTGCCAGTTTAAACACTTCTTCCCTTTGGGCCAATCATCAACAGGAAGAGCAAAGCTGTGTGCATCACTGTCTTTGTCTGTGTGAGATGTCGCTGGTTCAGCGTGTGCCATGACTCACTCTGTCTTTACATATTGTGCCAGAGCCCTGCCATAGTCCTTATTTAGCTTATTGGCTTTATAGGCGTGTCTACCCATTTTTATATGTGCCCTATACTCAAGTTGTGCATTCATGAGATTTAGATCGGACATCTAACTCTCAGCCATATATATATATACACTGCAAGCAGCACATTCTGTGCCTATATTTTGACCTCGCTATGTGAATGGCAGGCGGTTGTTTACAGTCAAGTCTATTTTGTGCAGCATGCCCTCCTGCTTAGATTGAACGTGTCATGGTGTCCCATAAACTCAGTGTATGCATGTTAGAGTACATGCCATCCATACATGTCATCTTTGCAGTGAATGAAAAGGGGGACTGCTGCTGTTGGCTCCGCTGTTCACGCTACATCATGCAGTTTTGTTTCAGCTCTGAGCGGGATTTGTAATGTCAGACTTGTTGACTTTAGCAGACAGGGCTTCCTCTCCTGGCGGCCTGTGTAGCTATAGCCTGTGTCGGTCGCCTTTGTCTGTGTTGGCAAGCTGATGATGTGGGGGACTTTTTAAAAAAATCTGATCTCAAAGCCAAGAACCAGCAATGGTGGGGACACAAAGAGCATCACATGGCACATGTTTCTAAGATGATGTACTTAGAGTAACGTGTTGATAATGTGTACAAATGTGTTGTCATAAATTGTAGTTCCATGATAAGAAATGGTCAAACATAGCAACAGATAATGATTTAAATCACACAACTTCTTTTTTACCTGTAATAGATGACTTAACCCTCCTGTTATGTTGAAACCGAGGGCCACACATTTCTCCTCTCTTATTCACGCTAATCTAGGGCCCTATGAAGTCTGTTTTTATTTTTATTTTTTCAAATTCTGTTTTATTTTTATTAAATTTCATTTTTTTAGATTTATTTTTAGCCCTTTGGGATTTTTCGGATTTGCTTTTCTTTTCATTTCATGTTAAAATGTAATATAGGCCCTAGGCCTAGTTAAAAATTGGCTATTATGCTGTATAAGCCTACCTAAAATAAAAGCTAATTGGATGCTTCAACAGTATGTTACTAGTCAACATGTTTCACAATGCCATTTGGCCACGGTTTAAGTAGCAACCTTTCTTGTTGTTTTAACCCTTGTGTTGTCTTCCTGATGACCATGCAACTTTTAGTTGTTCTGGGTGAAAAAAAAAAAAAAATCAATGTTTTTGGACATCTTTTTCAATGTTTGTCAGTTTTTTTCCACGTGTTTTTTTGTCACTATTTCTGGTGTTTTTGTCGATTGTCACCTTTTTCCAAGTTTTTGTTTATTTTTCCCAACATTTTTGAAGCTTTTACGACATTTAAGTTTAAGTTTTTTTGGCACTTTTTGCCATGTTGTTGTTGATTTTTTTGCTGCGCTTTATTTGACGTTTTCTTTGTTTTTTCCCTCGTGCTTTTGAAGCTTTTTTGTCAAATTATTCAACGTTCTTTTATCAACTTTTTTTCAAATGTTATAAAATTAAATAAAACACCCATCTCAGTTAAGGGAACTAATCATTTATTTTATCTGGAAGATCGTTGCATGGAACCATCCACTTTATTTTTTGGATTTGGTTGAAAGAAACCCAAAATTTTGATATAGAAACATTTTGAAAATGGGTCAAATTTAACCCTAGGACAACAGGAGGGTTAAAGGAACACACCACCGTTTGTTGAAAAGGGCTTATTACAGTCTCCCTAGCTGTAGCTAGGTGGGCCAACGCATTTGTTGCCTCAGTGCATTGTGTTAGTCCGTGCAACACCGACAGCGCCACCGCTAGCTTAGCTTAGTGAATGGAATCATATGCTGCCGTTTAGCATCTTGTGAGTAAAAGTGAGCCAACCAAAAAAACAACAACAACCTAATTACTTCTTGTGCGTAGGCAGATATTGACTTGGGACAGTGCTTAGGCTGTGCTTCCACCCGATACAGTCCCAAATATATCTGCCTAGGAAATCATCTAGTCTTAATCTGCATTGCTATTTTTACTCATTGTGAATATGCAGGCCACAAGAAGTAATTAAGTTGTTGTTGTTGTTGTTTTGTAGGCTCACTTTTGCTCACAACATGCTAACCGGCCACATAGGAGTCCATTCACTACGCTAAGCTAACTAGCGGCGGCACTGCCAGTGTTGCACCAGACTAAAACAATGCATGCGCTGAGACAAAAAATGTTAGGGAGACTGTGATAAGCCCTATTTCAACTAACAGTGGTGTGTTCCTTTTAAACTGAAAAATGAGAAGGAAGTAAAAAACAAATAGTTTATGTCAACAAAATATATGCAAATTCTGTGTATGAAAGAATTCCGTTGTCATGGGTAGATTCCGTGATTCCATACGCGTTTTCACGGAAATCATAGGGCGTTACTAATGTAGAGCAGTGGTGGAGCTCAAACTGCAACCCCAGCTTAGATTATTTAGTACTGGATTGTTTTCAAAGGGGAATGCGAGCACCTGGTTGTAATTAATGACATTTTTGTCTTGTTGAATCACATAAATTCCTGTGGAGATGGTCCATTCCCATGAATCAGTTTCAGTCAAAAAAAGTGTTCTAAGTCATTTTGTGAGCTGAGGGCTGTGGCATAGTTTCCTTTTGAATGGAATTGGACACATTACACACGCCATACAGTATATATTAAGTTTGAAGGGCCGGTGTTGATTTTATTTGTCATCAGTTGCTTTAAATTTGGGAGGGATTTCTGTTTCATTTGACTGTCTGTATGCTGTATTTAACTCTTATACCCTGTTATGGTTGTAGCTGGTCCAGCAATGGGTGGATCACATTATCCTGCTCCAGACCATTATGTATTAGAGGTGGCTCCAGTGACTATAAACACGACCATGATCATGGATACCAAGTTATACTGTACATGTGATGTCTCAGCTGTCAGCATATTAACTATATAACTGCAGTGTATGAGACACGACCGTTTATTCAGTGCAAGTGATGTCATGCTCTGGGAAAAGTGACAAAGCATTCAACCATACAAATTTGTTTTGCCATCTAGAATATATTACATTAGGTTAAACTCAGACACTTAAACTTTTGGAAGCCATGCTCTGTTTCATACTAGTGCCTAAAATGTAGTTTCTGAAGATCCTCCAGCCTCCCCCGCAGTGCAGATTGAGGAAGTAATGACTTCTATAGCCTGTAACTTCTAACCTCTGGAACCCTCAACTGTCTAATAGAACGCATTAAGATGATAATCCGAACAATATACTTTACAATATAATGTAATAAAATGAATCATCAACAAGAACAACAAAGTTCAAGTCCCGCAAGCACCAGAGTACAGAGTAGAGCTGGGCAATATATCATATATAATATATACAATACATTATATTATATCGATATCATGATATAGAGACAAGATATCGTTTTAAAGATTTTGGATATTGTAATATCGTAATATGGCATAAATGTGGTCTTTGACCAATAGTCAACACTACAATATCGTTGCAGTATTGATTGATATTGAGGTATTTGGTCAAAAATATTGTGATATTTGATTTTCTCCATACAGCCCAGCCCAGTACAAAGTGTGAATTGGTAGTTAGAGAGGTGCTGGTTTACTGCCTGGGTACTGCCGAGGTGCCTTTGAGCAGGGTACAACTATGCGACTATTGGAGTGCCGACTATGTGGCAGCCCCTTCCTCTGACATCTCTCCACTAATGCATGTCTGTAGGCCCCGTCTGTCTTCTTCTTCTTCTTCTTCTTCTTCTTCTTCTTCTTCTTCTTCTTCTTCTTCTTCTTCTTCTTCTTCTTCTTCTTCTTCTGCTATATTTTACATTAGTCCTTATTTGTTTGACTTATTTTGAAAATAGAGGTTGTTTTTTTTTACATTTAGTCATTGTAATTTTGGGACCAGAAACATAATGTATTAACCCTTGTGTTGTCTTCCCATTGACCTGCAGCTGCAACAGTTTTTCTGGGTTGAAATTTCAACAGTTTGTTGTTCTTTTTCTACACTTCTCTCAATGTTTTTGTCAATTTTATTCCTACTTTCTGTCACTTTTTTGACGTTTTTTGAAGTATGTTTTGGTCAATTTTTTAACAAATCCTTTTTCCAATGTTTTTTGATTTGTTCTTGACACTTTTTCTGATTTTTTTTTTTTTTTTTTTTTGGGTCACTTTTTCAGCTTTTAAAATTTTTTTGTAGTTTTCTTTCAACATTTGTCACATTTTTTTAAACCGGTCAAATTTGACCCAAGGAAAACACAAGGGTTAACAGTGTATGGGTGTGACAGAGACTGGCTTTATATTATAGCCATTCAAATCTGTTGCTCTAATCCTCTTTCAAGGCAATGCTCATGCTCTCCTTTATGTAATAGACTGTTATGTAATGGCAATTCAAGACTGGCTTCTCATAATAGGAAACCCCGTTTCATGTCGCATTGTAGCTTGTGCAGATGGTCTGCATGTCTTGTGTGTGTAACAATGCACATTGACAATCCCCATCTACACATTAAGCTACACCTTATCACATTGGAAAAAGGTACTGTTAGGGCTCTTTCTGTAGCAGCATAAAAAATGCAATGCAATATCTCGTGGATCTTTCTCAGGGTTTTGGGAACTGCTACGTGAGCTGTTGCTTTTTCCTCTGTTTCTGTATTCTGAGATTACCAGTGTGGCTGTTTTGCATTGTGCTGTGTGGGGCACAACACCCCAGACATTTGTGTAAATAGTTTTCTGTCCTTTTTTAGATGTGTGTCTGTGTGTAAGAAAAAGCTACACGCTGCCAATTTGAAAGGTAAAATAACAACATGCATCCAAGCGTGCACGCGCCAATGTGACGTCAAAATGACGTAGATCTTGCTGGTGGTGATGCCAGCTTGGCTGCGTCTATAGTATAACGTCCTTAAAGGCTGCGGACCTACCTGCACGGCCACCCATCAACAGCCAAGGACATTTCCCCAAACCAGTAATCCTTGACACCAAAACGACTGGCACACCTTTCTCTGTACCTCGCCTCTCACATCCTGTGACTTTCAGGGTTTATCACCAAAATGCCATCCTAGTTGTTATAAGGTGTTAAACACATTTGGATTCCACTTGAAAAAAGCAGGCTGAGTTGCAACAGCCTAAACCTTCTCGGAGGGAAAACAAAGAGAGAGATAAGAAAAAAATCAATAGCACATTTTCTATTCCAACAACTTTTGTTAACACATTAGGGGCAGCCCGTCCTGGCCTGTCTGCTCTCCTAAGTGCTTGTTGGTACAATAATATATATTATCCTGAAAGAATAATTTGTTACCAACTTTTAACATGTGTGTGTGTGTGTGTATGTTTGTATGCATGTATGTATGTATGTGTGTGTGTGTGTATATATATATATATATATATATATATATATATATATATATATATATATATATATATATATATATATATATATATATATATATATACACTCACCGCCACTTTATTAGGTACCCCATGCTAGTAACGGGTTGGACCCCCTTTGCTTTCAGAACTGCCTCAATTCTTCGTGGCATAGATTCAACAAGGTGCTGGAAGCATTCCTCAGGGAGTTTGGTCCATATTGACATGATGGCATCACACAGTTGCCGCAGATTTGTCGGCTGCACATCCATGATGCGAATCTCCGTTCCACCACATCCCAAAGATGCTCTATTGGATTGAGATCTGGTGACTGTGGAGGCCATTTGAGTACAGCGAACTCATTGTCATGTTCAAGAAACCAGTCTGTGATGATTCCAGCTTTATGACATGGCGCATTATCCTGCTGAAAGTAGCCATCAGAAGTTGGGTACATTATGGTCATAAAGGGATGGACATGGTCAGCAACAATACTCAGGTAGGCTGTGGCGTTGCAACGATGCTCAATTGGTACCAAGGGGCCCAAAGAGTGCCAAGAAAATATTCCCCACACCATGACACCACCACCACCAGCCTGAACCGTTGATACAAGGCAGGATGGATCCATGCTTTCATGTTGTAGACCCTACCATCCGACCGTCGCAGCAGAAATCGAGACTCATCAGACCAGGCAACGTTTTTCCAATCTTCTATTGTCCAATTTCGATGAGCTTGTGCAAATTGTAGTCTCAGTTTCCTGTTCTTAGCTGAAAGGAGTGGCACCCGATGTGGTCTTCTGCTGCTGTAGCCCATCTGCCTCAAAGTTCGACGTACTGTGCGTTCAGAGATGCTCTTCTGCCCACCTTGGTTGTAACGAGTGGTTATTTGAGTCACTGTTGCCCTTCTATCAGCTCGAACCAGTCTGGCCATTCTCCTCTGACCTCTGGCATCAACAAGGCATTTCCGCCCACAGAACTGCCGCTCACTGGATGTTTTTTCTTTTCGGACCATTCTCTGTAAACCCTAGAGATGGTTGTGCGTGAAAATCCCAGTAGATTAGCAGTTTCTGAAATACTCAGACCAGCCCTTCTGGCACCAACAATCATGCCACGTTCAAAGTCACTCAAATCACCTTTCTTCCCCATACTGATGCTCGGTTTGAACTGCAGGAGATTCTCTTGACCATGTCTACATGCCTAAATGCACTGAGTTGCCGCCATGTGATTGGCTGCTTAGAAATTAAGTGTTAACGAGCAGTTGGACAGGTGTACCTAATAAAGTGGCCGGTGAGTGTATATATATATATATATATATATATATATATATATATATATATATATATATATATATATATATATATATATATATATATGGTCTAAATTCAAGTTTGTGGTGAAAACATTTGTCATTATCTATATGTAAACCTACCAACACGCTGAACACTAAGGAAAACATTCTGTGCTGCCAAATGTTCTGTTTTAATGATACATTTAAAGATCCCAGATGGACATAAAATTTATTTGATGTCGTCATTTCAGAGCATCTGGAGCCTCACATCACTGAGGGCTGCCTTTTTCAATGGGCTACTCTATGCCATCAGTGATATATAGGCTTCAGTCTCATGGGTCATCTGCTTTGCTGTTTCACTCTGATTTGGATTCATGTCATGTTAAAGCAAGCTGAACATGTGTTGGAATCATACATGCGTCTGCACCTTTTTGCTGGTTGACTGCCTCTAACAAACTGGGTGTAACAGTGCAATCATTCACTCACCGAGGCTCTTCAGATCTGATCTTGATCAGGCTTTGACTTTTTACTCTTAGCTTGCTTTTAGCCATGCTAGCAGCATGCCATTAGGCATGGCAGTGTTGTCCTGTCTGACACTCATTGTCCTCAGAGGATGAATCCTACCATCACTGATGGTCCCCTGACTTTTCCTCTAGTGCCACAAGCAGGTTGACAATTATTGGATTGTATTATAGTGCCATTTAGTGCAGATATCCATATTCAATTGCATGTATAATATCAATTCAAAAGAGTTATTTCAAGACACTTTACACATAGAGTAGGTCTAGAACACACTCTATACAGTGGTGTGAAAAAGTGTTTGTCCCCTTCCTCATTTCCTGTTCCTTTGCATGTTTGTCACACGTGTTAGGGTCCCGACGGACCCGTTTTGAGTTTTAACATGCATAAAAGCACTTCATACATTTGTTTTTTGAGTTGAAACTTTTTGACTTTGTCAGGGACTTCCATTTAAACAAAGTAAAATCTTTTTTTTTTTTTTTACTAAATTATAAAGTGCTCTGGTGAAAAAAATGACTTTTGTGGTGTTCGGGTCATTTGTGACCCGGTTAAAATTTTCTATTATAAAACAATAAAAAATGCCCAAAATTAAATCATGAACACACAGTCAACCAACAGCCTCTTCCTCCAACCACTTGGGCTTCATTTAGGGGCTTTTCTCTTTGCCTTTTGCAAGAACAAACAAAGGGAGACATGTCCAGGCTTGTCAAGCCATTTGAGTGTAGAGGTGGTGACTTGCAGAGTACACATCTCCAAATCACAGGATGCAAGAATGAGGAGAAGATTTACTGTAAATGAAGCTTTGGATCACATCTTTGCTGCAAATGAGGCAGAGGACACACAGGATTTTAGCGATGGAGATGAGCAGGCCTCTGAGAACGAAGATGATGTGGAGTACCAATTGGAAGAAACAGACACAACTGATCAGTCTGAAGAGGAGGTCACTGGTGCTGAAGCTGCTCCTGCTGAATCATTCCAATCCAAAAATGGCAACATCCGTTGGAGTACAGTTCCTCCTGATGTGCATGGAAGGACAGCTGCTGCAAACATCATCAAAATGACCCTGGGGTCACGAGGTTTGCTGTGACAAGAGTAAGTGACATCAAGACGTGCTTTGATCTTTTTTTGCCATTGTCACTAAAAAAAGTCATAATTGCTATGACAAACCTTGAGGGAAAAAAAGTCCATGGCAACACATGGAAAGACATTGATGAGACGTACCTGGATGCCTACATTGGTGTTCTCCTCCTTGCTGGAGTTTACAGATCCAGCAATGAGGCAACTGAGAGTCTCTGGGATGCATCAACGGGCAGAAATATTTTCCGGCAACAATGTCTCTTCGGACCTTTCAGATGATCTCAAGAGTCCTCAGATTTGACAATCGAGACATTATTATTATTATTTATGACTGTTCTGTTTTTCATATTGTTAAATATTGTATTAAAGTTCTATTGTGTGGGAAAAAAGACTTGTTTTTGCCCTTTTCTTGAATCAAATATATACGGGTCCAAAATGACCGAAACACCATAGATGTTACTATATTTGATAATATTAAAATTAAAATCTTTTTTTGTTGAACATTTAAAAATTTGTTTTAATATCTCTCAGTTACACTCAGGTAACAGAACAACTGATTATTTTGTTGCCTTCTACTCTTAAGGTTCATTTGACCACTTTTATGACATTGAAAACGAGGGGTATGCTGTTAAAACAAAGGCCCAGGGGCCACAAAAATATTAATACCAATCTTTTCATGGATAAGGAGCCCAACCAGCTAAACAAGAGTTAAGAAAACATTGGATGATAAAAGATTGTTTTTAGGGTATTTTATGGCTAATTTAATACACGGGTCCAAAATGACCCGCTAACACTACAGATGGCAGCAGAAAGCTAACACCAGAGGAAGGTTAAGTGTTTCTGAACATCAAACCAATTTAAACAATAGTCAAGGACAACACAAGTAAACACAAAATGCAATTTGTAAATGAAGGTGTTTATTATTAAAGGTGAAAAAAAATCCAAAACCATCATGGCCCTGTGTGAAAAAGTGATTGCCCCCCTTGTTAAAACATACTATAACTGTGGTTGTCCACACCTGAGTTCAATTTCTCTAGCCACACCCAGGCCTGATTATTGCCACACCTGTTCACAATCAAGGCATCACTTAAATAGGAGCTGCTTGACACAGTAAGGTCCACCAGAAGATCCTTAAAAGCTACACATCATGCCGAGACCCAAAGAAATTCAGGAACAATTGAGAAAGAAAGTAATTGAGATCTATCAGTCTGGAAAGGGTTATAAAGCCATTTCCAAAGCTTTGGGAATCCAGCGAACCACAGTGAGAGCCATTATCCACAAATGGCGAAGACATGGAACAGTGGTGAACCTTCCCAGGAGTGGCCGGCCGCCCAAAATTACCCCAAGAGCGCAGCGACGACTCATCCAAGAGGTCACAAAAGACCCCACAACAACGTCCAAAGAACTGCAGGCCTCACTTCCCTCAGTTAAGGTCAGCGTTCATGCCTCCACCATCAGGAAAAGACTGGGCAAAAATGGCCTGCATGGCAGAGTTCCAAGGAGAAAACCACTGCTGAGCAAAAAGAACTCGTCTCAATTTCTCCACAACACATCTTGATGATCCCCAAGACTTTTGGGACAACATTCTGTGGACCGATGAGACAAAAGTGGAACTCTTTGGAAGGTGTGTGTCCAAGTATATCTGGTGTAGAAGGAACACTGCATTTCATAAAAAGAACATTATACCAACAGTAAAATATGGTGGTGGTAGTGTGATGGTCTGGGGCTGTTTTGCTGCTTCAGGACCTGGAAGACTTGCCGTGATAAAAGGAACTATGAATTCTGCTGTCTACCAAGAGATCCTGAAGGAGAATGTCCGACCATCTGTTCGTGTACTCAAGCTGAAACGAACTTGGGTTCTGCAGCAGGACAATGATCCTAAACACACCAGCAAGTCCACCACCGAATGGCTGAAGAAAAACAAAATGAAGACTTTGGAGTGGCCTAGCCAAAGTCCTGACCTGAATCCTATTGAGATGTTGTGGTATGACCTTAAAAAGGCCGTTCATGCTCGAAAACCCTCTAATGTAACTGAATTAGGACAATTCTGCAAAGATGAGTGGGCCAAAATTCCTCCAGGACGCTGTAAAAGCCTCATTGCACATTATCGCAAACGCTTGGTTGCAGTTGTTGCTGCTAAGGGTGGCCCAACCAGTTATTAGGTTTAGGGGCAATCACTTTTTCACACAGGGCCATGATGGTTTGGATTTTTTCACCTTTAATAATAAACACCTTCATTTACAAATTGCATTTTGTGTTTACTTGTGTTGTCCTTGACTATTGTTTAAATTGGTTTGATGTTCCGAAACACTTAAGTGTGACAAACATGCAAAGGAACAGGAAATGAGGAAGGGGGCAAACACTTTTTCACACCACTGTAATTTACAAAGCCCCAACAATTCTAGTAATTTGTTGTTATGTTAAAAACAACAGACAAAGCCAAAGTCAGCCTATTATCACCTTAAGAATATATCAAGGGTTAAAGGACTTATGTGTCAACAGGATTTGGAAAAACTTGTCCATGCTTTCATCTTCAGTAGACTTGACTACTGTAACGGGTCTTTACAGGTCTCCCTAAAAATCAATCAGACGGCTGCAGCTGATTCAGAACGCTGCTGCTCGAGTCCTCACTAAGACCAAGAGACTGGATCACATCACTCCAGTTCTGAAGTCCTTACACTGGCTTCCTGTGCCCCAAAGAATTGATTTCAAAGTTCTTTTGCTAGTTTATAAATCACTAAACGGTTTAGGGCCAAAATACATTTCTGATCTGCTAGTACACTATGACCCCCCCAGACCTCTAAGGTCATCTGGAACAGGTCTACTTTCTGTTCCTAGAGTCAGAACTAAACAGGGGGAAGCAGCGTTCAGTTTCTATGCTCCTCATATCTGGAACAAACTCCCAGAAACCTGCAGGTCTGCTGCTACTCTCAGTTCTTTTAAATCAAGGCTGAAGACCTTTCTTTTTTATGTTGCCTTTCTTTAAATAATGTTCATTTCTTTAATGTTTAATTTCTTATACTGCACTGTAACTTTTATTCCTGTGTTTTATCTGTTTTTATTTTTTTTAACTGTTTTTAACTGTTTTTATTTTTTTTTAACTGTTTTTGTGTAAAGCACTTTGAATTGCCCTGTTGCTGAAATGTGCTATACAAATAAAGCTGCCTTGCCTTGCCTAAACTAATTTGCCCAAGAGCAAGCAACTAGTGTGACAGTGGTGAGGAAAAACTCCCTTTTAGGAAAAAACCCCAGGCAGACCCAGGCTCTTGGTAGGTGGTGTCTGACGGGGCCCGGTTGGGGGTGTAATAAATAGTGGCAATAACAGTCACAGTAAAAGAAAATGGAACAGTGACTAGAAATAGTATAGCAGGGCACTGCACAGCATTACAAGGCACAGCAGGATTTAGCAGGGCACCGCAGAGCGTAGTAGGATGTAACACGGCATCACAGGACCTAATGACATTGGTAATCCTCTAAATGTTTGTCTAGTGCCACCATTAAGTCAAAACTTTATTTGTCAAAGTAACTTTAGTGCTCCAGACTGCGACAAAAATGGTTGCATACAATACCTACATGTATGTAAAACTTACAGACCCAAAAGAGTCGTTAATGGGGTGGCTAGCATTTTGCGGCTGAACCAAAACAAACAAGTCTGTTCCCCTGTTAGTTAGGACTCAGTTTGTATTCCAAGGGGTCCATGTAAGAAGAACAGACTGTTTTTCTTTGTGTCTACTTGTACAGCATGAGACCAACAAGCAGTGAAAGTGAAAGAGTTCATGAATTCCGTGGTTATTCACCCAGCCTCTAACCTCGAAATCCTGTCCAAACTACATGCCATCTTGGACAATGTCCCGCACCCACTCCATGACTTGCTCCTAAATCACAGGAGCACTTTCAGTGATAGACTCATTCTACCAACATGCACCACAGAGCGCCACAGGAAGTCATTCCTGCCAGTGGCCATCAAACTTTATAACTTAGAGAGGTTGAAACTAGACACTATTATCTGTTTTGTACAATAACACTGGCCTGAAATGTGTGCAATACTCTACTGCTACTAATATTATTATTATTATTATTATTATTATTATAATTATTATTATTATTACTTTTCACCATTGCAACTCTTTAATTATGTAAATACTGTATCATAACATTCCTTTAACTAATTAAATACCTTACGTATCCACACTCTTTATATTTCTTTATTTATATTTCTACTCTGATATTTCTACTATTTGTGCAACTGCAACACAGAGTTTCCCTTCGGGGATCAATAAAGTATTTCTGATTCTGATTCTGAAATCAGGAGACACAGTTTGACAAGTTTGACACCCCGAAGAGAATGCTACAGTCTAAACCTTTTAAAAAAATTTAAAAAAATGGGGCTTGGTGTGGATGTTAGATAGGTGGGATAGTTTAATCTTGTTAATTTGACAGGTTTTGACATTTTCTGAAATAAAAAGGTAATGAATACATTTCCCCAAGATTAGAATCAGTTTATAATCATATGTGTCCTGTTATTTCAAGACACTTACAATGGTTTTCCAATTTCCTGCTGTGATGTTTTTATTTACTCAAAAGCTAAGCAAAGTCATGTTTATATAAGAAGATTGGAGTACTTTTGCTGTGTTCCATTAACTGTATAATAGGCCAAACAGGCAGTTTAGGGATCTTTTTCTTGGCCTTCAAATGCTTAGGAAAAGAATCCGTAGAAGTGCAATAATTCAATCGTGCAGCATCATTTGTGTATCTCCTGATTTTCAATTTGATTAATCTGTAAATTTTCTGGTATGTTGATGATGCACTTGAACCTGTTTGAACCTAGTGAGAGAAACAAGCCATTGAAAAGAAGCAAATAATTCCATTTAACTAAATGTCACGTAGATATTTTAAACCTCCAACAAGTCGTACCATCTTTATATACATTAAGATTAAGAAGACTACATCCTCCAGGTACCACTTGGCTGAATAAACCCATTGCCCACAAAAACTATGTATTTGTTTTCCTAGATTAACTTTTTGTATGAACTCGGATCACGCAGTCATAAGTCCCCAAGGCATTAACACCTGCTAAACACCTGCAATATCCTCAGTGGACATTAGAGAAGCTGTAATAGTAGGATGTTTTTGTGTATATATTGCAGCCGTTTCAATTGTTTACAGGCTGTTTTGTTAAGTGTTCAACATGAAGCAGTGGATGTCTCACTTTCTTTTATTTGTAGGAATGCATTCAAATCTGCGAATGAGTGCTACGAGAAGTAGTGATGCCCTTCGATTGAGAGCAATGAACCAGTGTATGGTGTTGGAAACTGGCATTTTCTCCACATTGTTGTTCCAAAATGAGTTTCTTCAGCCAAGCATGCAGGGATACCATGGAAACGGCAAATTGCATTATTAATACTCGAGCTAGTGTGTTGTTGTGTTGAGGAGAACGGATATGAATATTGTTGGGCTTAAAATAGTGAACCTTTTTTAAATCGGCCTGAGCCTTTTTCCTTTTTGCCAAGGCCATTGTCAGTTAACCAGGATGGTTATAAATGGTTGGCTCGCTAAATTAATGCAACTCTCTTATTGAAACAATAACATTTTATTGCATATTGTTGAAAGCTGCACTGAGCATCTTTGCATACTGTCACTGCTACTGTTGAGAAACGTGACCCTGAAAAGTGGAAAATAAACGTTACATAATTTCAATAAAACTGCACATGGCACACTTGCGGTTATTAATGTTACTTTCTGTGATTCAAAAGATCTAGTGATAATAATTCTTTCTTGACTGTGGTTTAAAAGAGATTTTTACTTTTTTAATGAAGAGGGTAGTGACTTTGGGTAAAATGATCAGTGCATATGGTGTGCACTCACAGACAATGTAGTTTGTTTCATTGCTAAAGAGATGCTGCCATTTAGTATCGCCGAAAAGCCGGCATTTTGAAGAATGCACTCTCTCTCTCTCTCTCTCTCTCTCTCTCTCTCTCTCTCTCTCTCATCCTTGGTTGGATCCCTGGACCTGCAGCCCCATGTCGAAGTGTCCTAGGGCAAGACACTGAACCTCGTCACCATGTGCGGCAGCCCTAGTGTGTGAATGGTGAATGGTTCCTATGTAAAAAAGCTTTGAGTAGTCATTAAGACTAGAAAAGCGCTTTATAAGAACAGTCCATTACATTTACCTGGCTGTACTGCAATTCACTTTTGATATATTTAAACAAAGATTTATGCTGGAGAAATTATTAAAAAAAAAAACCTTTTGCATATGGCCTGTTGAGCCATCTTCTCTTTATTTCTAAGACTAATGTTTCATATTTTTTAAAGTGCAATTTTGTTAACATCCATTTTATTTATTGTTTTGGTTGTGTGTGGTTTTTAATTTCCATTTCATTTATTGCTTTTGGTTATGTTTGGTTTTTATTCCATTGAATTTTTAGTCAACAGAGACTGAGAATCCAGGACAATATGCAATAATTTCTGGGACAATTTATCCTGCAGGAAAATTGGTTATCATGACAGGCCTAGCAGCGCTAAACACCAGCAGCAGGCCCAGTGTTGCGGAAAAATAGCTTAAAAAGATGTTTTAGTCATGTAACAGAAAACTCTGATTGGACAGATAGTCTAGCTAGCTGTCTGGATTTACCCTGCAGAGATCTGAGGACCAGGTCACCATAGTCCTCATAAATCGACTGCAGTTTAGAATGCCAACACAAAGAAAGCGGAACGTACTGGACATCTGGCTGAGAAAAGTGAAATCCGGTGGGAGTTCCGGCAGCACTTGGCAATCCCAGAAGTGGAACGTCGTGGATATAGACTAGACTCTGAGCTCTCTGACGAAGTTCTCAGATGTGGGAGTGCTGCTGGTCCAAGTTCTGACTAATACAGCCAATGTTGGATGAAATCTTGTCAGTGTGTCAGTGCAGCACACAGAGGAATACGGCATGTTGTAACTTTAACATAGTCCTTACATAGGATTACTTAGGTTTCTTCAGATTAGGGATTAGATTAGATTATACTTCATTCATCCAATAGCGGGGAAATTTCCTTGTTACAGCAGCATTTTCTTCAATAACAGCAAAGCAAACAAACAAGTAAATACACAAGAAAAACAGGCAAACAATAGACAATGAGTAGAAGGTAGACTGAAAGTAAGCAAAGTGGCGTCAAATAAAGGTATTGTAAAGTGCTGTTGCCATGATACAAGAAACAATATTGCGGTGTAAGTGACTTTAAAATTAAATTGAATGTGTAATTAGAGTAATAAAGCAAAAGTAGGTAGCATAATATAAATTATATTAACCTGTGACCATAAATAATATTGAAAAAGTAAGTACTTGTAATGAAAAAATATAAATACAGATAATAAAGATATACAGAAACTATGTGGAGTAGATTGAAAAAAACATTATCAGGTAGTGCAGGTGTTGATGTAACGATTACTGGTCTAACGGGAAGCCACAATAAAAATATTCATGATAACAATTACCATTTTCATCATAGTGGATGACCACGTGGTGTTTTAATCCTTCCCAGCTACAACTGAGTCTCCTGAAGTTGCCGCGCAGGCGCACTGCGTAGTCTGAGAGTGCTCAGGACATTTATCAGCCCTCTAAGAGGACCAAGTCTGAAGCATGGGCATATTTTGGTTATTATTAGATTAGATTAGATTAGATTCAACTTTATTGTCATTACACAGGTACAGGTACAAGGCAACAAAATGCAGTTTAGGTCTAACCAGACGTGCAATAGTAGCAAGTGCAGGATATACACTGGTTCCATAAGTCCAGGACATGGATATGTACTGAATAAATATAGAGATGAATAATATTATAAACAGAATTTTACAGATAGATTTGTCCTATGAATATAATATATAGATCACTAGTATTGTGAACAACATTTACAGCTAGATATGTCCTGAATATAATATACAGGTGGATATTACTATAAATAGAATTTTTACAGATTATTACAGATTATTTATACAGATTAGAATGCCAAGGGACAGTTGACTGAAGATAGTTCTCTTGTCTGCAGAACATGCGGGAAAAAAGTTGCTGCTAAAGGCATTGAACACACATTGAAAAATACCACGATAATACCGAAAATCTTCATGATTTTGGTCACAATAACTATGAGGTTAAATTAGAGCGGGGATATATAAAGAAAATGAAACATCACAACATTTTTGACAAAATACCTCAATATCAATACCGCAACAATATTGTAGTGTTGACTCTTGGTGCTTTCCCCAAATATTGACCAATGAGACTTTTGATAAATAATCATCAGTAATGTGGACATAATGACTACGTGGGTAAAGACAAATAATAGAACAGAATAATAAAGCAATCCGGTGAGTTTTACGATATTACATTATCCAAAATCTAAGACAATATCTAGTCTCATATCACGATATCAATACAATATCGAGACAATATCGATATGTTGCTCAGCGCTAGGTTAAATTTTTATATTGTCACATCCCTACTTCAGAGTTCAAAGTAGTTGTAAACGGCCTAATAGCACTCCGAAGAATCCAGACTGACTGCTGCTCTCCCTGTTTGAGTTTTTGGGGGGTGCCCGTAAGCATGAAATTGGCTCCATGGCAGGCGGGCAGGCCTGTCTAATTAAAAATCACAGGTATTTGATTTCCATTATAGCTGTTAAGCCTGAGAAGAGATAACAATTACAGGAAAGTTTGCGATCATTTGTTTTGTTTTTTTAACAGGTTGAGTGTCACACATAATAATCCTCTCTTTAATGATTCTCTCCATGCCTCAGAGTTTCCATGCTGATCATGTACAGTACAAAGCACACATTGATTTCTCCTAATTAATGAGTTCATAGGAATAGATGTTTATTTCTTGTGTTCAAAGGCAAATCAAACTTTGGCATAGCAATTTCTCCTGACTAATTCATAGATTGTTTATGTAAGTGGATGTATGATGTTTACAGATGTTTTCTCTGTCCTCTGTGTTATAATCCCTGTCAAACCCCGTTTCCACTCCTTAGCGAGATTTGTTTTGATGATTTGGTTTGTGGTAGAGTCGGGCTGCTGTTGGCGTCACAGGCCTGACTGGCCTGGATGTGAAGGATTTGAAGGATGTGGTTGAGGTTTTTTTTTTTTTTAACAGTTCCCCTGTCGCTACACAGCAATCAGTGCATCGTGATAATTCCTTTAGGAGGACTTGCCTTAAGACTTGGCTCCTCCTCCCTCAGGGTAACTGTTCATGTCCTGTGAAACCAATATCAGAAGTCATTACTGTGTGCATACAAATTCATACTGCCTCACTATTTAATATGCGTATAATGCCATTTGGCTGCTTCATAGGCTTATGCATTCATTGTAATGTGTTTTATAAGTTTGTCCATCACACATTAAGTCAAGATGTGTTTTGAGCTCTGAGGCATCAGTTCCACTCGATCTGCTGATGTCAGCAATTAAATTGGCTTATGCTTTTACTGATTTTGAATTAAAAATGGCAAAACCATATGACTTACATCCTTGATTTAGATTTAAGAAACTAAAGAAAGAGATACTGCTATTATTCCCAGTTACTATCTGTGGTGATCTTCCTATAGGCTATGTACTGTGTATCAGTCAGCTTTTAGCCTGGACAACTTTTGCAACAAACCGCAGCTGCTGTTTATTAACTTTTTCCAAAAGAATATTTGGATCTGTATATATGGCAAATAAAATAAAATTTTTAGTTGCCATGTTCTTTTATTGAAACATGTTCTTCTCATTAGAGCTCATTTTTGTTTCAAATCTGGTCAAAATTAAAACGGTTAATACTGGAAATGAACCCCAAAACATCTTAGCATGGTCGGCTGAATCTACAAACTTTGTCATTTCATAGTGAAAAATAATAGGCAGGCCAACAATTTTATATAATTCTGTTGTGCTTAATCTGAAATGGCAGCTATAAGTTCATTATATTGTTGATATTAGGCATCATACAGATGACAATAATACTGACCAATAGCAATAGGGACAATTTTGTCAAAATCATCTGTCAATAAACAAAATATTATGGGGGCAATGTGGAGAAAATCAAATATCACAATATTTTTGACCAAATACCTCAATATTGATACCGCAACAATATTGTGGTGTTGACTAATGGTGTTTTCACCAAATATTTACACAATGAGATTTTTGATAAATAATCATCAGTAATGAGGATATAATGACTAAGTGGGAAAAGGCAAATAATAGAACAGCTACAACAGTCTGGTAAGTTCAGAAAAGGACATCACATTACTGTAATTTAGCCTTTAAAACCAGGAAAACATCCAAAATCTAAGACGATATCTAGTTGAATATTTCGATATTGATATATTGCCCAGCTCTAGTTCTATATCTGTCTCATATTACAGTTTTTTAGAATCGCTATGACAGATTTTTCAATACATTTAACAAGTTTCCTAAACTCTTAACGCACCAACACACCTAAAACACACAATTGGCAAAACTGTTAATTTCATGCTCAAATTCACACATTGTAAACTAAACTCCAAAACTAATTTTCAAAATACAATAATACACTAACACAACACACTATGCCTAACAAAACACTGCAAACATGTTTCAAAATCAAACAATTATTCAAAACACTAACACATGTTCTCTTCCAACAGGAACATTTAGTCAATCATAACACAATGACAAAAAAAACACTATCATCAGCTGACATGACAGAAACTGCATTATTTTAGATGTGTCAGGTATGCCCTTATACAATAGACAGTATATTGTATTGATCATAGATTATGTTTTGCACATGGATTTTGTTTCTTTTGTTGAAGAAATTAAATACAAAAAATGAATGACCATTCAGAGTAGCTTTATAGAATGTACAGTTTATGAAAAAAAGACAGATAGAATTGCTGCAGTAAAGACTTTATTTGCAGAAGGACATTACTGCAAGATATACAAACAGAAAGAACACCGGAATAATAATTGAAAAAAAAAGTAATCTCCTAATCTGCTCGGTCTTCTGCATTTGGCCACATGTTCTCATCCACATCACACCTGATAGCTTCTCTGGCAAGGCATCGTGGGAAGAATCTTTTTGCATGCCTTATCCACCCCTGGCAGTGTTCAGCTGTGATGTCTTGGCATGCAGCATCCATTGCATCCAGGAGGGACATTTGGTCATGCGGACGATGGTCAAAACCTTCCATCTCCAGGCTGAGAAAAACTCCTCAATGGGGTTGAGGAAAGGAGAGTAAGGGGCAAGGAAATGGGACATCATCCTTGGATGGGCGTCAAACCAGGCTGTGATTGGACGGGAATGGTGGAATGCCACATTGTCCCATGTGATCATATATATTGGCAAGTGGTCTCCCACCTGCCCCCTTTCTACCTCTGGCACCAGTCTTTCGTGCAGGTCTTCTAAAAACAGAAGAAGGCGGTCGGTTTTGTAAGAGCCAATCTCACATTTATGCAGGAGTGCACCATTGTTGGAGATTGTGGCGCACATGGTGATGTTGGCTCCAATAACTTCAATACTTCAATAAGATGTTTCTCATTAGCAATGGAATAAAAAACAGGGAATATACTTCACTTTGACTTTAGCCTGTAAGGTTAGGTTTAGAACATGGTGTTATCAGTTCTGACATACAGTGTTAAAGCATTGGTAAATTTGGCAGTAAAAATCAATTGTTTTGGTCTTGTTTGAGCTTGAGTGTAAAATGAGTTTAAGCATTTTAAATTTGTGTTAATTGTATGCATTATGTGTTAAAGCAACAAGAAATGCGTTAATAGTATAGCTCACACATGCGGATGTAGTGCTAACTGTGTTAAGAGTTTTGGAAAATTGTTAAAAGTATTGAAAAACTGTCATAGCAATCGTAAAAAACTGTAATCTAATTAGCACTCAGTCAATTACATAAGCCATTTACAATTACTCCACCCCAACGTCCATTCCCACAACCAAATCACTATGTTCATCCTCTTAACAAACAACAGGACTTCAAAATATGACTTCTGTACTCCACAGCAGTTTTTCTCAAATGGGGGTACGTGTACCCTTAGGGATATTTTGGAGTACTGCAGGGGGTACGTGAAACTTTTGCAAAAATGCTGATTTAAAAATATATGTCATGCATAATTCCTAAAATAATTATACAATAATAATGAAAGAATCAAGTGACTGATTCTTAACATTCGAAATGTAGCATTTAAATGTCTTTTGTTTGAAAAAGGTTGTAGTTTATTGAATCTATCACTCCCGGCGCTGTATTGTACCTCTTTATATAGAGTTTTTTTTTCTACCAGAAATGTTTTGCGCTGGGCACTTGGCTTAAAAAAGCAATTCAAAGGTGGTACAATATTGAAAAAAAATTGAGAAACACAGCTCCACAGGGTATTGTAGTTATCCACATAATAGTTTTTGCATTTCAGTAGCTTGTTAAATACTACATGAGAGAACATTGCTATTACATTTTTTGCTTTGCTATAAAATATATACTTTTTTGCATAAAGAAAAACAGTTAAAAATCATCATAAATCACAAGAATGTTTGATCATTGAGATCTGAACACTTCAAACTAATTTGTGGGTAGATTTCCAACTTGCTGAGTCATGAGGTCACTGAGTCATCAAGTTGCTTTTGCACTCAGACAGTAAGACGGCAGCTAATAAAAGACTCATTAATAAAGATGCTACCCTGGTCAGACAGAAATATGCAAAACACTCAACAAAACTCACAATTGTATAGTTCTAGTAGTTTTCTTTTTGAAATGTCTGTTTTTCTCGTTTAACAGCAGCTAATTCGTCAATAACCACCTTTCAATTTCACGTAGGGTCACGTAGGTCATTTCGTTTCCTTAGTCATAATTCTAAAATGTAATCAGGTACCAAACACACTTGGTAGAAACACTGTAGTGTCACAGCAGGCTGATATAATGCTGAGGGACGCACAGTAGGACAGATGGCTTTTACATTGAGATGTTCAGATGGAGCAACCAGGTCGCTGTATTGTCGTTCTGCCTTGGTTGACAGGTCTGTTTCTTACAGAGGTCATGAGTGGCATCAGCCATCTATTAGGTATTTACTGTTCAAAAGCCTGATCCCATATTGTGATTCTTCTCCCTCCCTCCCTCCCTCCCTCCCTCACATACCCATAGCTGTATTATACAAGCTGAGTGTAAAGCCGCTGCAGCATGCCATCCAAAAGGCCATATGTTCTGAGATGCCAGTGCAGTTGCTAAAGTTAGTAATCTTATTTCTCTGGTGGCACTCTTGACATCATGATCAATTATTTACAAGAAAGTTCCCAGTAATTGATGTAAGTTGTATACCCGTTGTGTGAGTGCTTAAAGCTGCCGAATCCTTTCAGTGATTGATCACCACCACATTTGTGTTGGTGTTCATCCAAAGCTGTGTGCGTCCCAGCCTCTTCTCTTGGCGTTGACTGTGTGTGTATCATTAAAATGGAATACATAGCTACTTGGAAAAAAAAGGTCCAACTGCTGTGTGAATATAAATCAGTGTTTTGTAAAGAGGAACACACACTCAAATTTTCAAAGGAAATTCCTCATATAAAACACAGATTTAGCAATGTGGTCATATTGTACCTATTTCCGATTATACATATATGGCTGTGATGCATGACTTCTCATCCCCCATATACTGTAGCAGCTCTTCATGTGATCGTATTTGACAATCTGATCAGGATGCCTGCCTAGGAGAATATAAATAGAGTTTTATCTCGCCCACTTCAGTCTTCCTGTTTTGGAACGGGAACTACTCCTGAGGCTACTGAGCTGTCTGGCTCAGTCTGGCCGCACTGCAGTACTTTCTCAGGGTAAGATTTCAGTCCTAACAACGTCAGACGTGCAGGCAACCCAGAGGGCATACAGGGATTCAGGCAAGCAAAAACAATGAACACAGTGGTTACAAAGCAGTAGCTACCAGGGGGAAAGAAGGGCAGGCAGGTCTCTCCTCCACTGATCAGCTGTGACCACAAGGCCGCATTAGACAATGACCAGATCTACCTTTAAATTGTATATGCTTGTAGTGTATAGTGGTTAAAAAGAAAATATCACTATTCCCTGTGGTTACGTTTTACCATAGAATTTTATAATATTATTTCATGGATATTGTATATATGTATATTGTATCCTAGTATTTCATTCATATTTATATTCTGTGCTGTGTGACTGATTTTGCTGCTGCAACACTGTGATTTCCCATTTGATCAATAAAAATCTATCTATCTATCTATCTATCTATCTATCTATCTATCTATCTATCTATCTATCTATCTATCTATCTATCTATCTAAAAATCTAAATAGTTGCTCTCTTATTTTTCTGACAATTAAACAATCCATTGACTTATTGTAAAATAAAAATATATCTAATTTTGGTCTGCAAAGTCATCAAGATGTACAACTTTGTTTGGAATCAACTACCTAACTCATCAAACTTTATTTTAGTTCCTTTCTTACTGTATCTGTAGGCTGGTTTGGATAGAAATATGACATGACATTCTGGTTTAGGCTCTCAGTTCTTTATTTAGCGAGTGTTGTGAAATCTTGCTGGCAGATTGCAATGTCACAGAGAAATTGAAAAATAAAAGATTGATGGGCAAAGCTTAAAAACGAGGTACGCCTGTGATCTAGAGAAGGGAGAATAGATGAGCAAGAAGGGAGAGGCAGTACTAAGAATATACTGGAGGAGCTTCTCACGCTCCTGCTTTCAACACAAGCAGCTGAAACCTCAGGGGGATACCCCTCCGACCTGTGCCCATTTATACTGAGAGATAGCCAAGGATCCAACTTGCATGCACAGTGCTGTCAGTATTAAACCAACCCAACTTTACATGCATCCCTATGTCAAACTCTTATGTCAAATGATCCTTGAACATATCAGCAATAATAAGTTAAGGTGCAACTGGAAGTCAGGCATTGCTACCCAGCTGGCTGAGCCTCTTCTGATGTGTAATTATAGCAAGCTTTGACATGACTCGCAGTGAACCTTGAGATTATACGTACCGTGGCACAGTAGACAAACTGTCAGGGTCGTTCTTAACACATCACACATTTCAATGTGAATGAACATTTGCAATGCATGGCCTTGGGGGCAGGTTTTTCTCTTTTTTTTCTTGTCATTAGCATCAGTGGTGGCTTCAGATGTTTGACTTTACAGTTGTTTTCCTGTGATACTTTAGTCCTTAATGCCAGATATCCAACAAGGATGACTTTCAGCATGCGGTGCTGTGTGTTGTCGAGTATATTATAATAGTATTTTAGATCTTAGATCAATTTCCCCTCGCAGCCCCTAATGAATCAGCTCAAAGATTCTAGATTAGATGTTGTTCTCAGAGGTCTGCTGAGTACTGGCTCCAAAAACAAAAGTGGTTTGGTGGGGTGTAATTCCCTTCTTTTGTTCTTTGAGGAAAAGAAAACACTTCTTTTTTTATCACATATGAAAGATTGAAAACAAAGAAGGGAAATGTCAGCTCCTGGCCTTATTACTTGTACCCCACGAGATTTTAGTTCTGAAGCTACAACAGAAAATTAAAACTAATGTCTGGTTGACTGTGTTTGGCATATTCAAAAATAGGAACATACTTTTTTGGGGCATTTTTAAGCCTTTATTTTCACAGGACAACTGAAGACATGAAAGGGGAGAAAGAGGGGGGAATGACATAAAGCAAAGGGCTGGAGTCAAACCCGCGGCCGCTGCGTCAAGGAGTCCACCTCTATATATGTGCGCCTTCTCTACCAACTGAGCTAACTGGGCTACAGAAACAGATACATTTGAAAAAATGATACCCAGTTCACATTTCCTCCTTTATTTCAATCTTTCCCTTACTGCTTTCTTTTCATGCATCCCCTCCCACTCCCCTCTTCTTCCTCTTTATTCTATATTTTGTCCTTCCATAATTCTTTCCAGTCAACTGTCTTGTAGCAGAACTAGACGGCAAAATGTCAAGTGGAGCACCTACCCTGACTTTGTGGTGGCATGTCTGCCTGACCAGAAATACAATGAGTACTGCAAGTGGGAAGCCTGCAGGTTGTAGACACGCTCTGCACCATCAGGCTCAGGTTTTAGACTAGTATGCTCTGCACCAGACAGCCACTCAGTCTGCTTTGTTGTGGAACTGTCTCCCACACGATGTCAGTCGCGGCACACAGGGGCCCGTGGTTTAGTGTGAGATCATAGGACACATTCTGGTCTCGTCAGCACTGTCAACCTGCAGTTTCCACTAAATCATGAACACAGCAGACACTCGTAAGTCACCTAATGTATGAAACTCTAATCTGTAAAAATAAATATCTGGCAGTTGGACTATTTCATGTTGTGACAGCTATATGGCTAGTGGTCAGAAATGGCATCATTTGCATGCTTGGCAAGTGCTGCGGCATGGCCTGTAATTTTCCTGACAGTTCCAATGGCAAAGATTTGTCCAGATGCTACATTAATGGCTCTGCCTGATGAGAAAGGCAGCCGTGTGTAGTCACCTAGCTTTATGTGTCATTTATTATAGCATTGTGTTCAATAGACATGTTTTTTAATATCCATATCAACCACTGTTGTTTTGGGGTTTGTGTTCAACCGCATTCACTATTCCTCTCTGGCGCTCTGTCGTTTACAAGCTCACTTAACTGTATATTCTAAGGAGTCGTTCTCAGCCCCTGTTTTCTTCCTCTGTTTGACAGGCTGTCACAGGCGAGTCGGAGAGCCCACTGCCTCTGTTTCCTACCACATCTGAGCCGGTGAGGAATTACGCCACTTTCCACTCCGCTTGGATTGTAGTCCCAGCTACGGTATGACCTAATTCTTTCTTTACCTTATCAAGCTGCAATCACTGCTAAGTGACTGTTTGTTTGCAAACGATTACTCTCAAGTGAGGTCAATGAACCTTTTTTCTTTTGGGTCACTTTGTTTTAGATTTTGAGAATCAAGAGTGGACGTGCTCATGTATAAGGTTGAAGTCAGGAAACTCAGGAAATGAAGACGTATTAAAGAATAAGATAGAATGGGCCAAGTCACACAGTGTTGGTCCTGAACTCTATAGTGGGTAGTTCCCAGTTAGCTCAAGGGTGTAGTAATAGAAAAGACAATGGACCTTCCAGGAAACTCTCTCCTGGGACTAAATCACAGATTGTTCAGGGCTGACTTGCTGCTCTGGCATGGGTCTGCTTCCTGTCCAACTACCTCCAAACCTTTGGGAGGGTGACTACAGGAAATAGCCCCTTACACACACACACACACACACACACACACACACACACACACACACACATATACACACAAGCCCTGTGCCTTAAATCTTAGGGACATAACCTGCATGACCTGCAGCGTTGGACCAGTAATTGGGTATAGGCATAAATTATTGTTAACCATAAGGGCTGCAGACACACATGGAAAAGCAGCCAGAAATGTGGTCAGTAAGGTAGCTAAGTGTCACCAAGAATAGTAAGTGCCAGACATTATTTTCCTCATACTTTTCCTCATAAGTCTGTGTCTTAAATGCCTTTTTGCTGTCATATATGTCAATGTTAAGTCAAAAAAGAGTTTTCAAACATGCCTTGCTATTATTCCTGGTTATATATGTTCCTGCTTACTACACATGAGTATGCTGTTCACACAGTCAGTGGCTCTGTATGGCTCTGCATCGCATATATATCTCAGTATACTAATTCAACTTTTGTGGAGTAAGTGACATTGCACAGAGGCTACTGCCTGTTATTTCTAAATGCCACAACTTTTTCAGTAACCGACCACTGTTGGACTGCTTGTATCTGAATCTGTGTTTTTTTATACTCTGTGCTGTCATGTCATATTATTAAGCTGTCTGGCCAATGGTGTTTGATCCGTGCAGTTTAGCTACAGCTATATTGTGCTTGCAGAGACACTAACTTGAGTATGTTTGGAAGCACACATCAGCGATGCAGATACAGAAAGCTGCACGACAGTGTTTTGAGTCAGCCCAGGAGCAGCAATTTTGTGTGTCATATTCGCATTGATCTGACCCTGAACATAAGCTCAGACAGCCTCTGGATAAAAAACGAGAAAGGAATAACAGCGGCAATTGAGTTGCTTGTGTCTTAACTCGCGGAGCTGGGAGATATGTATCTCTTATAACAGCATTTACTTAACCCTTGTGTTGTCCTCCCGGGTCAAAAATGGACAAAGATTTGAGATTTTTGTCCCTTTTTCAGACTTTTTTTTTAGTTTTCACTAAAACCACCTTACTACCACTAGTTTTACCCAACTTTTTGGAATTCATTGTCAATAAACCTCATTTATATACAATTATGCCTAATATTTGAGTTAAAAAAAGCAAAGATTTTGAATTATTTTGACTATTAGTTAAGGTCAGAGGAACATACAGATGAGTCAGGAATGAAAGTGATCAATTGAATTCGCAAAGAGCATTGTATGGAATCCAATAAATTTTTTTGCAGTAATTTGGTTAAAAAGAAACCCATATTTCAGATATAGACATTTTTTAACCCTCATGTTGTCCTTGGTTCAAATTGACCCGTTTTCAGTTTTAAAAAAATTCTCACAAAAAATGGGCCGTCAACATTAAAAATATCAAAAACTTTGGAAAAAAACACCAAAAACATTTTTTCTAAAAAGCAACCACAACATTGAAAAAGTGACAAAAATGTGGGGAAAAAATCGATAATAATGCTGAAAAAAAGTGACCAAAACATGTTTTTTTCTCATGGTTGACAGGACACAAGGGTTAAAGGGGTCAAAGTTGACCCAAGGACAACAGGAGGGTTAATTCCCTGACAAGTGGTAGCCAGTAGTATTAGTTGTCACACAGTAACACTGTATTAGAAACACCTTAATATAATACATTCCAATACAACAATTCCACAAAATACACTGTTGACATAAACACAACTAAAGTAGTCATTGAACATTGCGGTCCTTTAACATCTGCAGCAAACTGCTGTGGATGTTTTACCAGTCTGTGGTCACCAGTGTCCTCTTCTACACCGTGGTGTGCTGGGGGGGCAGCATTTCGAAGAAGGACACCCACAGGCTGGATAAACTGATCAGGCGGGCCGGGTCTGTGGTTGGCATGAAGCTGGACTCACTGGTGACGGTGGCAGAGAGGAGGACACTGGACAAACTGCTGGACATTACTGACAATGCCAGCCATCCCCTGCACACCGTCATCAGCACCCAGAGGAGCCTGTTCAGTGGAAGGCTGCTCCTTCCCAAGTGTCGGACCAACAGACTCAAGGACTCCTTTGTCCCTCATGCCATCAGGCTATACAAGTCCTCACTAGGGGGGAGGAGGTAATAGGGCAGAGAGGACAATACAATACATACATACATACATACATACATACATACATACATACATACATACATACATACATACATACATACATACATACATACATACATGCACACCTGGACTTAAATTCACACCTGGTCACTTTATCACTTTAACACTAGACTCAACACTGACATTTTAATAATAATTTATGGTCTTTACTATGGTTTATTTGACGAATGTTCTTATTGTTGTTATTATTATTATTGTTATTTTGTTGTCTTTATACTGTCTTTTTGTCTATTTTTTATTTCTTTTTTCTGGCTAAAACTGCTGCTGGAATTTTCAATTTCCTTGCGGGAGTCATCCCAAAAGTATTAATAAAGAGAAGTCTAAGTCTAAGTCTACTTTCTGGTAACTCAGAGCAGATTCACACTGATCGTGTTGCAATCCTGAGGTGTGCTTACATAAATAAGAAAGCACTCTGGATCATGACTATCCATGTAAAACAGGGACCGGGTGCCAACCAGAACAGAGTGTGAAAGCGGTCTGTTTCGTTTTGGGTCACACTGTTCAGGACAAAGTACCCAGTCAGCATTAAGCAGCAGTAAAGCCTCTAAGGGTGCTTTGCTCCAAAAACGCTGTGTTCCTTAAATGTTCAGTGCTTGCTGCTCGGGTCAAACACTTTATAATGAGGCTCAACGGCTTTACTTGGTCAGTAATGTTAGCGGACTGTGCTGTGTGGCAGCGACCTCTGGCAGGCACTGTGGGTTCTGCAGTCAGAAGCATGCCATCTACTAATGTCCAGATGTATTTAAAAACAAATAGTGGCATAGTTGCAGAAGTGTTGCTGAATCAGAGGCATAAAGATGGGTCACATCAACCATTCACAATGCAGAGCAAAAGCTTCACAGCTGAAACTGTACAATGTTGCTCTTTATTATTTCAATTCAATGGCAGTGGCATCTGGGTCATCAGTTAGCTCTGTGGAATAAAAGAGGTTGTCATTGGACCTGGCTGGTATGGACAGGCTTTTGCTGGAGGGAAAAAAGGGAAATTAAGAGCCCACGTTGTCTCTATAAATGCTTGTGTGGCAGGGTAGATGCACAGCCACAGGAGAAGCCTGGTTTTTCATGCTTATTCACTTTGCTTTTTAAATTCATTTCCAACAAGGACAAAAGTTAATAGTCTAATCTTTACGTTCAGGCTGATCTTCTGTCACTCTGCTGTTTAGATTGCTTCACTTCGATCTCATTCTGTCTATTTACAGAAACTATTTTTAGACTTTGAACACATGTTATTTCAGAGTTGGCAACTAACGTTATTGGCTCGGAAAAATAGGATGGAATTTGTGAAAATGTAGCTTGCGGTCATAACAGTAACCTATGTATTACTGAAAAATGGCTACTTCGCCTAGTTCTTGAGAGGTTTTTCTGTTTGTAAATCAATTCCCAATGACTGATTACATCTAGGGATGCACCAATCCTAACAATTGGGTACTCGCTGATACCGAATAGGTTACTTTATAATCCCGCTGGGGTCCTGATGGTGTTTTCAGACACACAGGTCTGCTCTGATATGGTTGGCATTAGAACAAAGCAGTGTCAGAGTACCATGCCTGTTTTCTATTCAAAGTGAGAAAGTGCAGCTGTACCTTTTTTGAACAGTTTACACTAAATATAACTGAGCTAAAGGCAGCTGGCCTGAGCTCTCTTGCCATAGTGGTGTGAAAATAGGGTTGCACGATGTCAAGAAAATAAGCAATACGCGATAACATTGTGGAATATTGCAATAACGATATTACTTGTGATAAATTAAGATATTAAATTGTACTCTGTACTGCCTTTATGTTGCTTTCTGTATTCTTCTAAAATAAAACAAACTTCTTCCATCCATCCATCTTCATCCGCTTATCCGGTATCGGGTCGTGGGGGCAGCAGCTCCAGCAGGGGACCCCAAACTTCCCTTTCCGAGCCAGATCAACCAGCTCCGACTGGGGGATCCCGAGGCGTTCCCAGGCCAGGTTGGAGATATAATCTCTCCACCTTGTCTTGGGTCTTCCCCGAGGCCTCCTCCCAGCTGGACGTGCCTGGAACACCTCCCTAGGGAGGCGCCCAGGAGGCATCCTCACCAGATGCCCAAACCACCTCAACTGGCTCCTTTCTATGCGAAGGAGCAGCGGCTCTACTCCGAGCTCCTCTTGGATGACTGAGCTTCTCACCCTATCTCTAAGGGAGACGCCAGCCACCCTCCTGAGGAAACCCATTTTGGCCGCTTGTACCCTGGATCTCGTTCTTTTGGTCATGACCCGGCCTTCATGACCATAGGGTTTCAAATTTCTTGTTGAATTTAAAACAAATAAAAAGAATTTCTAACATTCTTTTATTGAACAAATTGACACCAGGCACCACTAAAAGAGAATGACAGTAACACTTTAAAGTGCAGTTGTCTACTGAGATTTTCTTTCAACTAACATAAAAGATCTCGTAGTGTCTATTGCGATATATCGCAACCTTTTGCGATATGAACTGTATATTGTGCCAGTTGATATTGTGATGATGATAAAAAAAGAGATATTTTTTCCCTATGTGAAAGTTCATAACTGCTGGCTTCCATTTGTTTCGTTTTGCGTAATCTAACATGAGCTGAGTGTCTGTGACACTGGCGATGGAAAGTGTTGAGGGGTGTCAGACAACACCAATCAGTGCACAGTAAGCCCTGAGATGAGAGGAGAAGGGGGGAGTGGGAGAAAGGGCAGAATGAAGGAAGCGAAGGTTGAAGGACAGGGAAAAGGGCATTTTGTTTCACAGCCCCGGTTATGGTCTTTCTGTAAAAACATCAAGGCTTTGCTTCACAGCATGGCTCCAGCAGCCCGTACATTTGATAGCTGTGTTAGAACACCACACACTCTCGTTTTAGCAGGGTCAAATGGGTTCAAAGAGGAGCCTGGCCTTTAATCAACCTATAAGGGGAGGTGCTAAATGTGGGCTTTGGGCCTTTTATAAAGAGGTGTTTTTTTGTTTTGTTGTACAAAACTTGCATCTCTACATCACACTGCCTGTTTGTGATATTAACCCTCCTGTTGTCCTCAGATCAAATTTGACCCCTTTAAAAAATGTCTATATCTGAAATATGGGTTTCTTTTTAACCAAATTACAAAAACTGGATTGGATTCCATTCCAACGCTCTTTGCAAATACAATTGATCACTTTCATTCCTGACAAAACTCATCTCTACGTTCCTCTAATCTTAATTATTAGTCAAAATAATTCATAATTTCTGCTTTTTTTAACTCAAATATTAGGTATAACTTAGCGTTAGGGTTATTGACCATGAATTCCGAAAAGTACTGTAAAACTAGTGGTAGTAAGATGGTGTTAGTGAAAACTAAAAAACTGTCAAATCCGTTTTTGCCAGAGGAGGACAACACAAGGATTAGAGTTTGATCTTTGAATGTCCTTTTTAAAATTAGTGGTATATGTTGGGATCAGTCATGGTTCAATGTCAAAGGTGGGATTTTAAAGTACCAGTGTCTGTATTGCCTCTAATACTGCCTAAAACGCTGGTATCGGTATCAGGAAGTACTGGAGTTTATACACTGATCCGATACCACATAATAAAGCCCTGAAGAAAATCTATGTTAAAGCAGTTTATTTATGTTCTTTTTCTGATATAACTGACTGTCAAACTGAATAATAAAAGAAAGTTATGTGGCGATCATTGTTTGAGAGTTTAACCTGAGCCAGTCCGACAACAAAGATAGAAATCATATCACATCCATAGAGGGATACAGCTTAGAGTATACAGCTGTTAAAACATAATAAAACATATGACGCACTGGTATCGGATCAGTACTCGGTATTGACCGATACGCAAGTCCAGGTATCAGAATTAGGTACCAGGTATCGGGAATAAAAAAACTATCGGACAATGTCTATTTTAAAGTGCTTGTCAAAGGTAATTGTAATAATTTAAGGTGTGTTGAACTACTAACATGAATATTTTTGGACTACAGAAGCTGATACACGTTGCACATGTTGACCTTGAATTAAAGGTTGCGTCTGTATTTTCATTTATGTAAATTAGGCACATTAAATGTCTCTCTTGCAAAAATCAGGATTTCTTTGCAGTAAAATTAAGTTTTGACTTCCGTACAACGTATAAGTGTACATATCAGGTTTTGTTTATGATAAACAAGCCAGCCCGCTTCTCTTGCTAGACTATGGCTGCTGTGAGGACATCAAAAGTGGGTCAACGCAAGATTTCGTAGCTTTTAGCTTTTTTAAGCTTTTCCTAATTTTAAAACTGTTCTTGCACACCTTCCTTTCTTCCTTGTTTTGAAATAGTTCTGTACTAGCAACTTTAGATGATTATATCATATTGTATCATTCAATATACGTAGGTTATAATTCCATATGTGTGCCTACTCACACATGAGCAGATCTTAATCTCTCATAACTTCTCCAGCTAATTTTAGTCTAACTTATCTTTCCCTTCCTCTGCAGCAGAAATGCCTTGTCCTTGAAGTGCCTTTGGCTGCTTTGACTCCACCTAGAAAGACAATGTACAATAAGATAAATAAGACTCATTAAAATGGATAAAGTTGTAGAAGTTTAGTCAACAAGTTAGTTTTTAAGTTAGTTTTACTCAACGACGTCTCCGCTTGTAGATGAGTGCTAAACTTTCCGTGAGAGGCTCTAAAACAAATTCACTGCAGCACCAGCTAGCCCACATTGTAATGACTGGGCTTCATTCATTCTCTGTTGAATCAACTGACCTAAATGGGGTAGCTCATCCAAACTTTTCTCTCGCTGTGTGTGTGCCAGTTGTGGTTGTGGATAGCATATAAAGCCCCCAGAGTCACTGATGAGTGACGTTTTAGTGGCTAGCGGAGAGCATTTTAACAATGCCTATGAGCATTTCTCTCCCACTCTGTGTCTCAGTGAGAGAGCAAGAGGATTAATATTCATGCTGACTGTGTCACATAGCCGATAACAGAGAGAGAGAGAGAGAGACAGAGAGACTCATAATCAAAGCATATGTTGCTGTAACACATCTGCCATATGCCGGCCCTTTTACAGTCCATATATAAAATAACAGTCCTACTTAAATCACATATGACTGCTGAAGAAGCATGAATCTTGAATCAGGGAAAAGTCATATTTATGCCTTCATTTTATTGCAGTAATAGAGCCACAAGCTAGGAGACAGCCCTTCAACCAGAGTTCCATAACATTCTTATCACATATTCTGTGGGCCAAAGAGCAATACATAGACCCTTCTAATAATCCCATATCTTCATATCTTCAGCAGAGAGAAATTCAGTCTAATTCGCACACTGTATTTTGTTATTATTTGTTGAGGATAGATCAATGTTGAGACAGGAATTAGTTCCTATGATGATAAGTGATTACTTTATTATTCCATGTTAGCATCATATGAACAGCACTGATGACAGGTGTCCTTGCAGTGTGCGCCATCTAGTGAATTTTGAGGGATATAACATG
Source organism: Percina caprodes (assembly GCA_013375575.1). Taxonomy (NCBI): domain Eukaryota; kingdom Metazoa; phylum Chordata; class Actinopteri; order Perciformes; family Percidae; genus Percina; species Percina caprodes. The sequence continues at coordinate 295,405 of JABXJD010000060.1, forward strand.
GAATTATTTAAACAAGTAATACTCTGCTAGTGCTTTTAAGTGTGCGTCTATTACATGATTACTTGATGATCCTGCTATACCGCTGTTGAGATAAGCCGTAGCACTGCACTAAGATACAGGCATGATTGGAAAGACAAAGCAGCTTGCAGAAATAAATAACAAATCTCTTATCTTACGAAACGGTTATCGATTGAAGATGTAATCCAACCCTCGGGGCGCTTAAGTTGTTGTGTAAAAATATCTAATAATGCACTCAGCATCAAACCTCTAACTTCATTACAGAACTCCAAGGAAAAGGTCACACTTTCTGATCACCCAACTGAATAGAGAATGAGAAGTTTTAAGTTCTTTCATGGTTTTGTTGTAGGTGTAACCCACAAAATCAATAGTGTTCAAATCGACATTTTCAAAAGGTATATTTAAAGAGAGACGAAAAGGAGGAAGGAGAGAAAAAATAGAGATACTGGGTGGGATGGAGAGAGATAGTGAGGAAGAGAGGGATTGTTCACTAGCGGATAATTGGAATGCAGAAAGGTTGAGCCTTCAGATGGTGTTAATACAAGCTGTTCCCAGCGGCCAATCATCTGTAAGCGGTACTAGGCCAGTGTCACTGACTTAAAATCAATTTTTTTGATAACATTACCTCAAGAACAAATTATCATCGCCTGCTGACATGAGCCCTGTGTTCTTTTTGACACCACTAGAGGCCAGTGTGACCCTGAAGTGTGTAGAGAGAGTGAAGATGTCATGTACTGCTTGGATGGGTAGGAGGGGAGTTTGCAGCATGCGTTAGGGTCATGTCTGCAGAATGACTGCGTGGTGCAAAGCTTTGGCTTGTTTCTCCTTTAAACATAATCTCTTTCTCTATTTTTCCCCTTCTCTGGCTCTGTGTCTTTATCTTTTCCTTCCCTTCGCATTTCAACCTGGCTCAACATGTTCATGCCATTTGCATAAGCTGGCTCCAGAAATCTGTGCTTACCCTTGTGTATTGCTTAGTCAGAGTGAGGTAGCTGTTCAAAAGGAATAGCAAATGACTCCGTTGCCCTCATTGACGCATGTCAGTCTATTTCAGGCTCAACGACTAACACTCTCATACATGGCCAAGTAAGAACTGATGATCTGCGTGCTGAATCGACCCCGCAACGTCAGTCTGCCACTTGGTCAAGAGAGTGACTTTCAACCGGGCAGGGCACTTATCCTCATGCTTATGACCCATCATCGAAGTGTATATTCTAGCCTCGTGTCACGCTGCTGACAACACTCCACCGGATGAGGAGACATACTGGGATATCAAACATGTGATCTGACCTGATGTGCCAGCAGTGACATTTCTTCACCCCCAGCCTCCAGCACCTCTCTGCCCATAACAGGAGCCATTCTTTAGCCGCGTCTCCTTATTGATCCCCATTTGGCCGGGTATTCATTCTCCCCTCTCCGTTACCCGCCATCAGTCTCGGCCCTGAGCTCGTCCACCACTGACCCCTGCTCTCAGGATGAGAGGAGCCGTAATTAGAGGGGATCAAGGTTGAAAAGGGAGGGGGGGGGTGGATTTGAGAGGCAAGCCATAGAAGGGCCCAGGGTGAGCAAGCGAGAGTGGTAAAGAGACAGAGAACGTGTGCAAGAGCGATTGGGCAGCTGGGTAGAGACGAATAGCATTAACTGGACTGGAGTGCTGAATGCAGGGGCAGGAAGGGCACTGCCAGCCGCGGAGGCCTGTGGCCGGCTTTCACATGACTATCTGTATGCGGGACGCTAGAGAGTAATAGAATCTCAACGTGATGTGCTGGGATGCTTGGGGAGGGGGGGGTGTAAATTTAGCCACAGCCGCAAGCAGGCAGCTCCACGGGGCTGGGGGGGATGTTTCCAGCTCTGGGGCCTTCTCTGGCTACCCCTCTCTGGTCCTCTCTCCCCTTCTGGAAGATTCATGGAGGGCAGTTCTGCAATCACAATATGAATCACCTCCTTTCTATACCTTAGCAGGCTTAATGGCCAAATGGTGAGAAGTATCACATTGCCATTTGATGGCAGTGGGTGTAGGGTGGGAGATAAGTAAGCCACACTTTATTTCCAGGCTCTGTTAGGGGAGCATCTGTTGGCTTGTGTGCCTATTGGATTTCATAAGCAATAGCGCATGTCATAAACTGATGTTCTATGAAAGTTATGTATATATTCGTCATGATTGATATACAGATGTTTCCCTGATGGTTGTTGTTCAGCCAGTTAGGCTACCATAAAGCTATGCTTTGATGCCAAATACGCAGCAGGATATGGCGTCTCTGAATGTCAATGGTTTTGTCCTTAAATGCATCTGACATCCAAGCCCTGCTCCCTCCCCCTCATCCTGCCTTCTTACAAACTGTTAAGCAATATCAGGTGACGATCAAAAGAAGGCGTCATGACTTTGGAGTGTTTGTATTCAAGTTCATGTAAATCTTTTGTCTTTGAAGTGATTGCCCTTGTCTTTATAAAACTTTACAAAAGGTAGTTATTCTGATACCAATGTGAAACGGATTAAATATAAAGCTATTGTTTTCATTTTTAGGAATTCTGTTTATACAGTAGCTCACTTGTTCAGGGGCTATTGCACCAAACCAGGATAGACTTGGTTGCACAAAAGCAGAGGCACCTAAGTTACCATGGAGATTTATTTTCCTGTCGCGACCAGTCTAACAGCCAGGATTTATTAATACTGGAGCCTTTTCTGTTCACTCAGCAGTGGGTTTACCTTATTGTTATCAACCTGCATCAAAATACAACAGGTGCATGTTGCTGTTCAGTTAAATACTGTACTTATTTTAAAAATTATTCATGTTACTGTTATATTGCTGTATGAAGACTGCTGTTCATATTGTCGTTAGAAGTTTAATGAATATATTATGGCGGATGTTGAGGTAATTAGAAAAGGCTGATAAAGTTGCCAAATGTGTTTTAAATGAAGTCAGTTACTAAGGGCAATATATAAAGTGCTGTACATGTGTGTTTCTATAGTGGACCGATACACATTATACACCTTAAATTATTTGAGTTGTTTAGTTTTTATTCCATTCTTTAACAACTTTAATTTAGGAGGATTGTAAAAGATTGGTCTCCATGGTAAATTTCCTGTGTAACATTTTCTTTTGCTAGTAGAAGGCAAAGAGTACAACGGGTGATTTGTGCAAATGATTAGTAGCCTACATTTTATTTCCCCGTTGTTGCGTGCCACAGAGGCCGCGGATCGTGTCCCTGCGCCTGGGGATTGCGTCCCGGGTGTGGCGGTCCTTCCAACCCAGTCTCATATAAAAACGTACCCTGACTACATTGGTCCAATGTGCAATAACGTAGAGGGGTTACAATAATGACCCTTGAGTTGTATGACAGATACATTTTTCTGCCTATTCTTTTTCCTATTGTTTTACGTCCAAGTCAAGTGGCTTTCAAGATTCAAGCAGTGAGAACAAACATGGCGGTCCTTTCTCTCATTTTTAGTGAAAAAAATCAATATTTTGAGTTAGTTTGTGCATAAAAATCTCTAGCGAGAGATTTTATTTTTATAATATTCACTCAGCTTGCACGTTGTTGCGAAGATTTTTCAGATATCGCCAGAATAATGTGAAACTGACACACTGTGGTTGCTATGGACGCTGCTATCGCCTAGCATAGACTCCATTGCGATTTTGCTCCATCTGACGGCTCAAACCACTACATGCGTTGGGTCTGAGGTCGATTTGCTGTTTGTCTGCTGTGTTTAATTTTGAAATCTCTTCTAGACATAAGAGTTTTGACGCGTCATGGCCCCACGAAGAAGTTGAAGAAGTCCTTTTAGCTTGCTTGTTGGAATCTTTTGTTGTTAGCTGTTAGAATATTTTCACTTTGTAAGAATATGGACTGGCGTGTTATTTGTGGTATTACTCCTCTATCACGATATTTATATAAATAGCCAGGCAATGTTCCACTGATGACATTTCTCATCACATACACAGTGCTGCCACCATGCGTCTGATCGTATAATGTAATAACTTATTTATGATGTATGATCAAGTTTTTCTCTCCATGGAGGATAATACTATACTATAATACTATAATAAGAGAGCTTTTGCAAACACAGCATGTGTTCTCTGGTTTGCTAAAAAGTGGGAGTCTTTTAGGTTTTTGAATTTTTTTAATATATTTTATAACATTGCTTATGGAACAAAGCAATGGGATTGAACATTTCCTTAATTTGTTCTCCTCCGTCACCCACTATGGCGGCCAAGTTTTTCACTGTAATAAAAAGATATTGTTTTTCATTTAGGTCTTTACTTCTTGCCATGAATTAAATTCAAAAACATGACAAGGTTAAGGGCAATGAGGAACAGCAAGCCACCCCTTCATTCAGCAGGTTTATACATTTACAGTAACCTGATAACTACCTAAATTACCTGCATATGGTAATATTTTGGTTAAGGTTTGAATATGCATTACCTACAGTGTAGCCATTTATTTGAAATCATACCTCTGCATTGAAGGTATCCATTGTAAAATACCTCTGCAATTTGCTGCACAATAATAGTCTTGAAAATTTGGTCATGAAAGACCTCCCAAGTCTTTGGACTTTTGTAAATACCTTTAACCAATGTGTGTTACTTTAGCATCCCAATGTCAACATATAATCAAAATTCAATGTAAAGAAAAAGGAAATCCTTGCTCACAATAAACTGGTGATTATATCTAACATATGTCTCTATATTAGGGCAGTCAGGTTTATCTGCCTTAAGCACCACATAACTGACAAAATACACAAATACTGTACAACTTGAACTAAAAGCTCAGTGCCAAAAACTGTCCGCCCTCTTACCGGCCTGATATATTATCACATTTTGATAAATGAAACTCAGTCTCAGTTAGTTGCTTTGCGTACTTGATCTCCGTTCTCTTTAAACTGTTGGCAGCATGCAACATATTATTTTGTTTTGATTCTAAACAATTAATCCATCCAGTTAATATCATGGTACCCACATGCACCAAATTATAGTTAATTTAGATTTGAGCAAGAGTTTTGCACAAATACAATACAACCCATTCAGTTAATGGGCTGAAGCAATTATATGTATACAGTATGTTAAATGGACTTACACTGTATATTTCTTTTATAGACTCTGGGAGCACTCAAAACACTTTTGCACACACATTCAAACAGCACTGTTTGCAGACAGGCTTTGGAGATTGGATTCCCACGCATTCACACTCCCAATGACACACCAAGGGGAAAGTGTGGGTTCAGTGTCTTGCCCAAGGACACTTCGACACACTGAGCCACAGCTGCCCACAAATACAATCCAAGGCTATTACTTGAAGTTTTGAAGTACTAAGACTTAGGTTTTTCCAATCAAAACTATAATAAATTGTACATACCTGAGTGAACAGGACTCCCATTCCCAACTTAATTTGGATCTCCTGAAAAAACATCAAAGTTGTGGGGGGTTAAGGGGTTTCCAGCGGGGGTGCTTGCAATTCCGCTGAGTACATCTAAGACCTTTAATTATAGTAACGCTAACCTTCAGCATTTTGCAGCAGATCGCCCTCTTCACTGGGTAGTAAGGTTCCCTTTCTAGGATTACATGGTTACATTCTGAAAGAGCAAAAAAAGTAATTGTATTAAAAAATGATTTTGACAGGCAGCACATGATATATTTATGGCTTAAGTATATCTTGCTAAGGCAAAATAATTACTGTATTTGAAGTCTGATTTGAAATGGTGAAATGTAAATCTAGAAAAGCTTAATAACCTTTGGGTGATTTTTTTCCCCCTCAGTTTCTTCCTTGTAGACATGTCTGAGGCTGCAGAATTCTTCTGCTTCTTTTTATTGTTTGCAGACATATCTGTTGAGATTCAGGAAATGTATCTGTGAAGAGCTGTTGTTACAATGAATACTGGTCTAAATACCTTTATTCCAATAACAAATATATATCATGTCTATGATATAGATTGTAATCTTTTGCACAGCACTCATTGAAATACATGGACATTGTTTAACCATATGCTGTATGGTCAATCCTTGCTCTACCAAGGGTTATAGACTACAAGATGTACAAACAGGTGACCTATTGAAGGAAAAGCCTGGAAGATGAGGGGAAAAACAATGAAAGTGGTTCCTCCCACACAGATTACCTTTATTCTATCTCAATATTGATGGGAGTTGTGTCTTCCGGACCGATAATGCTTCAATTCACAGGGCACAGGGTCTCACAGAGTGATTTCCTAAGTACGATTCTGTAAAATGATTTGCCAATCATTTTCAACCTATATTAAATGTAATACTCTACAAAGACAAGACATTTAATCTTCAAACTGAAAAACTTTATTGGTTGTTTTTTTTAGCAAATATTAACTCATTTTGAATTTGAGGCCTGTAACATGCTCCTAAAAACCTGGGACAGGATGAAGACTGGGAACATTCCACAGGTGGGCAAGTTCATTGGAAACACGTGAGTGTCATAATTGGGCATAAAAGGGGCATCCCCAGAATTCATTCAGTAATATTTGAAAGATATTCAGACCTACATATTACAGTAGTTCTTGGTTTAACACCTCAGAAGTCACCTCTAATCAGTCACTTGTATTTTTTTTCCAAATTGAAATACATTTCTTCATTTAGAGTATTATTTCAGTTTAAGGAGAGACAGATTAAATGTTTAACATGGTTATCATTTACAGTAAATTGTGATTCAACAACATATTGAAAAGAAACATGACTACCAATTGAATCATGATTTATATTCTATTTGAAAATATCAACAGAACTTACCGTGGACTGGATGGTAAAACTGGTGGTGGGCTGGATGGGAGGACTGGTGGTGGACTGGATGGTAGGACTGGTGGTGAGCTGGATGGGAGGAGGACTGGTGGTGAGCTGGATAGTGGACTGGATGAGAGGAGGAATGGTGGTGAGCTGGATAGATGGTGGACTGTATGGGAGGAGGACTGGTGGGGAGCTGGATGGTGGACTGGATGGGAGGACTGGTGGTGGACTGGATGGGAGGACTGGTGGTGAGCTGGATGGTGGACTGGATGGGAGGACTGGTGGTGAACTGCTGGTTAGTACAACCTCAATGGTACAAAAATAGGAACTTCTAAACCTTTTTTCTTGCAGTGAGGGTGCTCCATAAGGAAATGTACCGGTATGTCTTTTGTATTCTTCTGTCTATAAATGCTGCCATATGGACTCTATGCTCTCTGTAGAACTGAGGCAAGGCTGATTTTGAACTCCGGTGCAAATTGTAGGATCTCATTACCTCATGTGGAGTGGAGATATGTGTTTATAGTTTATGCCACTAATTAAGTACTTACAAGTTCCAATTTAAGGGGAACCCTGTAAACCCCTCTAAAGCACTTCTGTTGACATCAGCACCCCAGTTGTAGTGCCTCCATTTTAGGGTTGTGCTAGGGTTTTGAAAACATATCTACCCAATATATAAAAATATCACACATGGTTTAATAAATAATTATACTAGATTTATATGTTCTATTCTAAGAAAAGACAATAATGTTTGTTTAATGACGATATTTTAACTAAAACTGGAGATATAAACTCTGCTCACATGACCCAAAGCAAACTGACCTCATCTCCATAGTAATGGCCAAAGTTGCTACTTTCGCTATAAAAAATGTTAAAAAAAAATCACATTGAACACAACTGATGGCGTGATTATTAAAACTGACATATTTGACGTCAATCTACTCTAGGCCTTGTGCTGCATTATAAAACACAAATATCTCAGATATTTAATTTTCCGCTTAATCTTTGCCGTTTTAGTTTTGCCGACAGGAACCTCGAGAAGAATGTAACAATCACACAGTTTGCCAGAGAAGTGACATTTCCCCTTCCGACACTATCTTTTTAACATCGGGTGTGACAGCTGTTATGGCTGCCTTATGCGCCTGCAGTCCTAGTTCCTTTTGTCACAACTTCACAGGTGTGTGTTGTTCCAAACATGGTGAGCACATGCATTAAAAATGTCTTCAGTGTGTCATACTTTTGGGGATAAGCCCCCCAAAAGGCGCTCAAGCTTCATGTTACCAGCGGTGAACTGTGATTGGCTCCTCGTCCAGCAACAATCACAGTTGACAGCCTCATGACGTTTTCGCCCTAGTGGCTTGCTATCTTACAAGTAATATGACAAACACTGACAAAGGCTAAAAAATGACATACATTTCAAAGGCTAATTGATATGATATGAAATAATACTATATTACTTAGGATACATTATTAATTTTAATTTAGTAGTAGTCTAGTGTTCATACAGTCGGCTCACGGAGCTTCAATCTCATTGCACAGGTACTGCACTTGTGTATAATGACAATAAAGACTTTCTATTCTATTTCTGTTCTATACAATATTAATTTTAATTTTACAAGAGTGTCTGGCCCTGATAGTGTCTGCCGAGAAAAATTATGGCCCTTGAACAAGTGTGGTTGATGACCCCAGTCTTAGAACATAGGCCTAATGCTTACTACGGACTTATCTGAAAGGAACAATTCACACAATGGGATAAAACAGGAAACTGACTTCAATGAAAACTATTTATGAATCAACAGTTCACTTTACTAGGTGAAATTAGCAAAGTGGGCTTAAAGAGCAAAGAGACTATGCTCTGTTCAAAATAAAAACTATATGTCTTCAGATAAAAAAGGTGGGGGGAGAGAGAGAGAGAGAGAGAGAGAGAGAGAGAGAGAGAGAGAGAGAGAGAGAGAGAGAGAGAGAGAGAGAGAGAGAGAGAGAGAGAGAGAGATGCAAACACTGACATGTGGAAACATAAGCTGGAATAGCACACTGTTGGAGAGAATAAATGTAAACTACAGTACGTACAGTATATACAAACTATACACAACTACAGTAGGGATGTGCAATACATTTTGACCAAAAATGTAATGCTAAAAAAAAGACCAAGGTAATTTGTCATGTTTTCACAATCACCAGTGATTGGGTTGGGGCGAGTTATTACATTACTGATGTTTGGGTTCAACACATTGTGAAGACATGTAAGAGTTATATACATCATGGCCCTTATAACTACTCTCCCAATTCCTCATCAGTTGAGGAAGTATTCTCTAAGTCTTACTGTTCAGACAAGTCATCTAAGGACAATGTTTGCAGTCCAAGAATACTTTTGTATGTTGTGCGTGCTGTGGCCAGTTGAGCTTTAATTTCATACAATCTTCTCTTCAGCACACAGAGTAGTCCCTCACGTCCTTTCTCCATTAAGCTGGCTGTACTGCCAGAGAATGTGACATTAAAATAAAACAAATGAGCCAAGTGGTTACCAGAGAAGCAAATTGAAGAACTATGTATTGTCCTTCCATTTCCCATTGGTGTCTTCAATGAGCTGAAGGGTAAACTCTTCAATCAGTCCAGCAACACTCCTCTTGTGCTCCATGTGCTGCTTGACTTCGCAAACCACAATAACTTCTTCTTCTTTCAGTCTAGCCAGCGGCATTACCTTATTACCTGGATAGTTAGCATGTCTGTGCGAACTTGAAACACAATGTATGTGCAGTACTTTAGGTTCACAGTGAGGACCAAAGGTCAGATACCACATTGATCATTCTCTAATATTGTCAGATAAACCTGGAAAGAATCAAACACTTAATTAACATGTCAGAAGTTACATTATTATAAAGATTATCCTGATCAGTGTAAAAGTGCTGACTAGACAATTGTTTTCAAAGGGAGCACCTATGCATGGAACACTAAAATACAAAGGCTGAGCATCAGTGTTCAAACTGCTTCTCAGAAAGGAAATGGAATATGGGCAGTATTAATATTAATAACGTCTGGTGCTGTTAGTCTTCTCTGGAGTCGGACACCTGCAGAGATTTGACTCCACCTGATCACGAGGAAGCACTCTATAGAGATTATACGTCAGAAATCCGAGGTTAAATGACCTGCATTTAAATCAAACAATCAATAAAACCGCAGTATTTTTGATTTAGTAGAACACAAGCTGGTAGATGGATTCAAAATCAATGCATTTATCATCATCATGACGCATTTAATTTAACGCTAGTCTTTAGGAATGTAATGGTATTTAGCAAATCAGACGTAGTTTTGCTGTAGTCTTTACTGTGGAATATTTACTGTAACTGATATCTTTTGGTCATTTACATTAACTTGTAGAGTTATATGTGACGAACATATTAATCAGAAGATTTTAATAACTGGTACTTTGATGATTATCCTCAAAGCCAGTTATTTTGCACATCTTCGTGTCAGCTTTTAGCTTTAATTGGTTATTTAAATGTTGTTTTTGATCAACCATGGGAACTTAATCCCCCATAAACCGGACTTTGGTGTCTTTTGTTTCCACTGTGTTTTTTAAAGATTATTTTTTTAATCTCTAGAGAGGTGAAACACCTTCTGGTTTGGTCTATGTGGAGAAGGATTCACACTGCAGCATGATAACAACCCCAATCACACCTCAACACTGACAGATCCACTTGATAATAAAAAATAGCGCTACATTCAAAACAAACAAATATGTCTGCTTGTGGTCTCAATTTAGACACAACTATACATGAAAAATGCTTACCGGCTTTTGACATGTACTTGGAACATATGGCTGCTCGGGAGAGGAACCTGTTCAACCTCCTCCCCGATTGTTCCAGCTCTTTCTTGATTGCGTCCACCCCATTTTAACTGTAACACATTTACATGAATGTTATCAGTTGGAAAACAAAAAGTTGGGGCAGAGGACAGACAATAATAATATGTGGTACAAATATTAAAAATTGTCATTATTACCTCACGCATCCATGAATGTGCTTTTGCATGCATGGTCCGTGAAGGTAGCGTGAAGGTAGCTGTTTCTGGAGATATAATGGGTATGCAAATATTTCTCCACGGAACATATTCAGTCCCTTCAGCAAAACCCCATGACGGCAGACAGCAACTTCAACACCTTCCTCGTCTAGTTTGCTTGCAGACATTACCCTTTCCCTGGATTCTTAAACAGATGATGGCAAATACAGACATTTACACAGTTACATTTTACAAAATAAGCTGTAAATCATGGTATTATGGCATTTGATGCAGTAATGCCACTCTATTACTTAAATACACCATTCATAAAAAAATTCAGCTTACATGTCCAGTTGTTCCATGGATGTAATCAAAAAAGGAGGACACCTCAGGATCACTGGCCAAAAAGACTCAGGTCTTGAAAGAAATTAATAGATCTAGGTTACATTTACTGTAGTAATTAATGTAATTTGTGGCTCACTAGAATTTCATTGTACATGAATATTACACACCCTGGTCGGCTTTTGAAACAATATAATTTGGTGGGTGTGCATGCAGGGCACTGGAAATGCTGGATCCTCATATGTACAAGGTCTCAAAATTGACAGTGGCTGGCCAGTAACCACTTTCAACCAGATCACTTATGGTCACTGGCAAGGTTTTTTCCACAGGAGCAGTTTACTGATGAAAGCAAGAGGTTGTATGTTCCTGAAATTTCAGAGAAAAACAAGTATCTCTTGTTCAAAAGAAACAAAAAACACACTATGAAGAAATACAAAAAATGTTGCGATTAAAATAACTTACTTTCCCAGTGGAACGATTGGTAACATAAATATAAAAAGCAGAATTAGTTTACATATTAGTGTAAATGAAACCAAAAACTCAACAGTGAGGGTGTTGTTTCAATCAAAGAAAACTTCATCCACCATGTTTGTTGGAGTAGACCAGGGTTTGTGTAAAATGTAAAACAGCCCATATAACCTGAGACTTTTTTCATGATAGGAGAATTTCCCTACCTCATGCTGAAGAACCCCTCCACCATAGATGCTCTGTTATGAAGCACCAGGGCCTCATGTCTGGAGCTGTCCCAGGCTGTGCAGTAGCGTAATCGGGGTTATCAGTCCCTACACATCACTACTGCAGCCTTGTGTCCACAATGATGGCAAACCCCCTCCTTGGGTTTCTCAGATGACAACAGAGAGGAAGTCTGCCTCCAGTGTGAGGGGAGGTTTTTCAGCACCACTTCCCAAGAGGTCTCGGACATCTTAAATGAGGAAGTTTGAAAATGAAAAGGGAAGAAGGCAATGGTAAATCTAGGCAATTATCACATAAATGAGGAAACAAGTATTAAGGGAGAAATAACCTAAATTTTCCATGGTCACAGTGTCTTCAGTTGTGTTGGTAGACGGAGCACAGGAGGGTGTTGCGCTTGCTGAAGAAACTGCAAAAATATGAATATCCATTAAGAACTTGCTCAATGAATAACGAATGCAACTACTGATGAAAAAACAATAAAACAAACAACAACCAGTGACTGAATCTCGCTTTCGTTTCTCCCCAGCTCAGATCTTTTTGGCAGAGGTTCACCATCTTTGTTCTCATCAAGCCAAACACACAGCTTTGTGGATTTTTTTTTACCCTCCTTTTGTGTGTCCATGCTGATCCACCTAAATAAACAATTGAGCCACAGAATAAACCACCACCCACCAAGGTTATCGCCACCTACAAACATCTCATTATAAAACCAATGTTATAATATTACATAGTAAAAATTCAGTCTGTTGGTTGTGTCTAATGGATGTCTATTGGTCCTGCATTGTACTGACAGATCTAAAAACCCTTTCTACATTTAAAAAAGAAAAGGCAGAATATTGAATGAAACTCTCACTGGCTCTTACTTGTGAGCGCAGCACTATTATAGCTTGCATTTTAATAAAGACATTGAACCAGGTACTGTATAGTTGCACTTTCTTTGGAGTGTTTTCAGTTTTGCACCTTGATTCTTCTTCCTTGTTATACCTCAGTCCGTTATGGTCTTATAACTTGTAATTGGCATGTAATTAGTGTGCTTTTTCTACAACTGAGATAATTTTATTTACCTTGCACTCATCCAGGAATGCATTAACCAGGAATATGGCATCTTCAGTTTCAAAACCCATCAATGAGATCGCACCACACAGGAAGTTAAATGCAGGATCCGGTAGATTTCAAAATTAAACACAGAGGACAAACATCTGATCATAATCCATCACTTTGTCAACATTAGTTTCTCCCACTGCCATGGAATAATGTGTTGATCAGCAAATCAACCTCCGACCCAACGCATGTGGTGGCCGAGGGTTTGATCCGTCAGATGGAGCAAAATCGCAAGGGAGTCCTCTGTGGAGTCTGGGGCCACTTCTATGCTAGGCGATAGCAGCGTCCATAGCAACCACAGTGTATCAGTTTCATATTATTCTGGCGATATCTGAAAAATCTTTGCAACAACGAGCAAGCGAGTGATTATGTACATTCACTGAGTGAATTTTATGAAAATAAAATATATACTGTTTTTCTCGCTAGAAATGTAATTAAAACGCATTTTTATACAGAAACTAACTCAAAATATAGATTTTCTTTCACTAAAAATGAGACAAATGTCCGCCATGTTTTTTGTTCTCACGGCCGGAATCTTGAAAGTCACGTGACTTGGACGCAAAACAGTAGGAAAAGAATAGGCAGAAAAAATTTAACTGTCATACAACTCAAGGGCCATTATTGTAACCACTGTGCGTTATTGCACGTTGGACCAACAAAGTCAGGGTACGGGTTATGGCGTTTTATTTCCCCGTTGTTGCGTCCCCCCCAGAGATGACGGTTCGTGTCCCAGCAAGGGTTGTTGTCACCATCCCGCGTGTGGCATTTCATTTCTCCGTTTTTGCGTCCCAGTGTCACAGCAGTTGGTAAATGTTCACGTTCGAAAATCGCAACCTGTACACGAATCAATAAATCCAAATAACGTGACCATTTCACGAAGACCGGGTTGCTTGAATGGTGTGATTATGACGGTTTCAGAGCAGTGGTCAGCAAATGTATATTTTTAGGCTGCTTACATTCTAAAATTGTGTGCAACAGCCTCCAAGTGTGATATGCATGCCAAAATAAATAGCCTGTGATATTCTTTCCTTTTTTCCCAATAAAATGTTTGTTGACCAGATTACGGTGTGTTTGTAAACATCCCATGTCATATTATGAAAGTATTCATGTTTTTTGTATCTATTCAAACACCAGTAAAGTTAATTTGTGCAATTTTTCAAGTGACTAAAAGCCTGTACCTCACTGATGCAGTAAACTAAAATAAACAACACATAATTAGCTTGGAGTGGGTCTGCTCCTCACCAGTTTGTATTTTTGAACGGTCATTTATCCTCTTGATTTAGCTTTAATTACTTTGCTGAAGATGAAATAGCATCGGAGGCAATCATATTTCCCATCTGCAATAGTTCTCATCACATAGAGCTGGCATTTAAACAATCAAACATTTATCATATCTTGCTGTTTACTTCAGGAACAAAAAAAAAGATTCCTCAACCTATAGAACATCTGACCATAGTCAGTCATCTGAGCCAATCACATTGGTGTTCATACTCTAAAAAGTGGAAACTGTTTCCATTTGTGGTCAATCATCCATGAACCATTGGCAGACTGTAATGCTTGTTGTTTATAATTGCAGGTTTATGATATAGCTGTATTATCGCAGATGAGGGCCGCAGTTCTGAATAACAAAGACTGCCCATCTGTGCAGTTTGTGGCAAATGATGGCACAAATGATTTAGCCATTCAACGCAGATAGAACTCGGGCCATCAAAAATAATTCAGTGTTAACCAAATGTTGTTCTCCGCTTTTCTGTTGTCGAAAGAGCTGATGATACAGACTTTGAAATGACTGGAGGTTTAAATGGGACAATGTGTGAGTGAGTGGAGTGTCAACAGCATGTTTTATTTCTTTTCCTTGGATTCTATTTGTCTTTGGCATGGCTGGTTATTTGCCTCCTGGCCTGGATCTTTGTGACAGCCCTGAACAATAGCTGAGCTTGTCTGTTGGCAGTCTCATTTGGAAAATGACAAAGTCTTGTTAGAGTTAAGTGATTATGATTTTGTTTTAAGAAATAGTGGTTTAAGATAAAGAGTAAAAGTCAGCCTGGATCCCATCTGCATTTTTGTATTAATACACAATCATGATTGTTTTTCTGGTGTGCTGTACTTTAATCGTGATTTATGATGAACAGATGATGCACTTGGCATTTTTTTTTGCTTCATTCAAAGTATTCTGGGTGGCCTGAATTTATAAGGAACACTTTTTGGCACAGGGTTAATAAGAAAACAAATTGATGGGTTTTATTACTGCCAATCAATATGAACAATGAACAATATGTTCTCTCACCAGTTGTCTGCTGTGTGTTTTTTTCATCATCATGTGTCTTTAAAGGGTAGAACCCAAGTCATGCAGACACGCTTTCAAATATGTTCCTATTATTTGACTATTTAATAACCTCAACAAAAATACAAAAAAAGTTCTTTCTTTTCAAGAAACAAATTTTGATTAAGGAAAGAAAAGGAATAATGCATTACATCATTTATATTTAGGGACAGTGGCATTGTCTTCATAGAGCATATGTTTTTTTTGGTATTCAAATGCATTATAAGCCATACATACATACATACATACATACAAGTATAAAACTAATGTCTTCACCTATATGCAAATGTGTGGAGCAGACATGCAAATTACACAGATATAGTGAATAACATACTATTATTACTAGGAACACATTCAGTAATCAGTTATTGGTTTTCTGTTACCTCAGTCTTGGCAGCCCAGAATAAATAATGTATTTCCTTATATAGTATATTATTAGTTGAATCAGGCTTTTACCCATGAACATGGTCCTGTACTATTCAATGTTGAATCCTTTTATTCATTTTTTTCCATCAGGGACCTAAAATCATTTTATTAACAGTAGTTCTAAACCTGGATTCCAAGCTTTGTATGTTCCTCTTTTATTTGATGGGTTTTTAAATCACACTCTAGGCTGTCTGTCGTGTCTATTAGGACTAATCAGCTCTCAGTACATAATGTGTTTAGATGAAAATACGAGAAATCGTAATATTTATAAGATGGAAACTCTTACTCTTCAAATGCGATGAAGCATCTAAGTGAAAATGGTACAGAACTACAGTGTAATGTCTTTGTAGATTTTTGGTTCATGTTCTCATTAGTGAAAACTATTGGATCTTAGCACATGACTTGGACCTGACGGACAGCTCCAGTTGCTTCCATGAGGTCAGCGGTCTTAAATCCTGTTAAAGAAGCTGTGATTGCATATAGCTCATTATCAGCTGCCCTGTTCCAGCTTTTGTTCTTGCCATCACTTACTGAGGAATGAGACTATTCCTTTAATAACTCATTGTCTAGACGGACTCATCCAGACTGTGGATTCTGGCCTGTACAGCATTGGAGCCACAGGTGTGGTAGACAATTATTTATTTTTTTAGACGTCTCCAGCTCTCTCCATTGCCTTGCAACTCAACCCAACTGGTCAGTGTCTGGGTGGTCAGCAATGGTCAGTCAGACTGCAGTCTGACAGTCAGTCTGTTCATTTTTTTAAGCCACTTGCCCATGTTTTACTTTCCCAATATTATAATTTATTAAGCGGGTAATTGCATTGTTTCAAAAATGAGTGAAATAATTACGTCTGGCATGACCAGATATTTTATAAATATTTTAAATAGCAAAAAATAA
This sequence comes from Percina caprodes, assembly GCA_013375575.1. NCBI lineage: Eukaryota > Metazoa > Chordata > Actinopteri > Perciformes > Percidae > Percina > Percina caprodes. The sequence goes on from JABXJD010000060.1 coordinate 311,944, forward strand.
CCAAATAGTGGTAATACATATGATTTCATATACTGCTTTGGGTCATGTGACAAGTGACAAGCAGCTCTTATCTGAGACCCTTGTCGACGCATATGCAGGACACAAACACAATATGTCCTGAGACCACTTTTTTGCAGGCGCTACTGGCAAAATGGGACACCTTATACGTAAATGTGCTGTATTTATATAGCGCTTTTCAAGTCTTAACGACTACTCAAAGCGCTTTTACATCATACAGGAACCATTCACCATTCACTCACATTCATACACTGTGGCCGAGGCTGCCGTACAAGGTGCCACCTGCTCATCAGATATACACTCACACACATTCACACTCCGATGACACAGCATCGGGGGCAACTCGGGGTATTACCCAAAGACACTTCAACATGGGACTGCAGGGCCAGGGATTGAACCACCAACCTTCCAATTGGCAGGCGACCGCTCTTTTCAGCAGGTTCCTGTTCTGCAGAAAAATAAAACATTGAACGTGGTTACAGCACGTCGAGACAAACATTTGTACAGGATATGGACTAGACAAATTTGGACAACTAGAACAACAATACAGTTTTGTCACATGAGGACTTAGACATTTATACAAGACATCAGCATTGGCTAGACAAATACAAACAGTGCAAACTGTGACTGTTGAGTCTTGCACATGATGATACAAAAAACAGACTTTCAAGAAAATGAGCAATTTCAACATTGAATGTCTTCAAATAAGTCCAGCATCGCTACATCTTTTTTTCTATACTTTTCCCTGCTCTTGCTTCTCTTCTTCTGTCGTCTCCTGTTCCCTTCCCTTGGGTTTTGGTGTTTTAAACTATTAATTTACTATTTATTTAAAATATCTAAATATAATTTTTGAGACTTTTGTGTCATTTAAGGCCTTTATTAGATATGACAGCTTAAGACATAAAAGGGAGAGCAGGGGAACGACATGCAGCAAAGGGCCACATGTCGGAATCAAACCCGCAACCACTGCATTGAGGACTTAGCCTCTGTATATGGGCGCACGCTCTACCACGTGAGCTCCCCGGGCACCCTTAATATTGTTTTTTTACAATAGTATACATATCAGTTCTGTTCTCTGGTTATTTCTGCCTTTTTCTTCTGCAGGCAAGAATAGCTAGCGAGAGTTTTCTGAATTGAAACGTGTCTTCACTTATTTTCAACCAACTAGTTGACATATTTAAAGAAATTAAACTTCTAGTTTAGAAAATTAACCTATCTGATGATAGCGAGTGTTTTACGATCCTCAGATTAGTCATACTCTCTCAAAATGACAAAGAGCAGTGTCCCATTTTGATGATAGTGTCCAATTGTAACATAAGCAACTGGTAAAATAGGACACTATCAAAATAAGCATTTTACAGGGGCTTTTGGAATTGATTCATAGTAATTTTGATACCCAATTATTAAACATTGCAAAATATATTGGAGCGAAACAGCGAGTTTTGGGTTCAAGATTTCAAAAAGCTTAACAATATTTAGGTCGAAGGCAAAGAAGTTTTGCCTACTGCTCTGTAAAGGCAGACCAGAACATCTGGACACCCACTGCTAGCTGACTGGTCTGCTGTTGTTGAAGCTGCCTGTGAACATCCTAGTTTTATACAGTCCATGGTGAACTCAGCTTAAAGCACAGTGAGACAAAGTTTATGCTGTTGTGTTTTCAAAGTGTGCGGCGAACATAGGCGGCGACCTGTGATGACTGCCCCACTGACGTTATTTTCAACCAATCACATAATTTGCCCGGCTGTTGGCGCAATTCACATTGAAATTGACCCTAGTCTCCCTGATCAAACCCACCTGTTGACCTGGGTCGTGAAGGCAAGTAGATCAGATGGTTACCCCATTTAAACACACCGTCAACCTGGGTACAACCCTGATTTACCCATCGGTGTGAAAGGGGTATTAGCTGAACATTAACCCTTGTGTTGTCTTCCCGTTAACCAACATTTACTTTTTCTGGGTCAACATTTTAAGTTTGAACCTCCACTTTTGTCATTTTTCCCAAAGTTCTTTGTAAATCTTTTTTTTTGACATTTTTGTTCCGACATTTGTTGTCACTTTTTGACGTTTTCTAACTTTTCCCGAAGTTCTTTCTCACTTTTTTCAATGTCTTTGTCGATTATTTCTGCGTTTTTTGGGACGTTTTTGTTGTTTTTCCCTAAATTTCTGTCACTTTTCTCAAGTGTTCTTAAATCTTTTTTTTTCTTAAAATGCTATGAAATTAAATAAAACACCCAAATTCAATGAAAATAGTGAACTGATCAGTTATTTAACTTGTGAGGAGCACTGTATGGAACCATCCACATTATTTTTTTTTACAATTTGGTTGAAGGGAACCCAAATGTTTGATTTAGAAACTTTTTGAAAATGGGTCAAACTTGACCGAGAGGACAACAGGAGGGTTAAAGCAGTGTAGCCTATGTGTCTAGGTCTATTATTGTGAAAGGTTAGAACAAGCACTGTTGGTTAAAGCCAGCATGAGACAGTTCACACGTACAAATAGTTGGGCAGCGGAGAGTAAATTTAGCCAACCTACCTTCGTTTAATAAGTAAAATTTAATTATAGCTAAATATCAATAGAGGGCATCAGTCTTCAGCAAACAATTTAGACATTTTTTGTAAATCACATTATAGAAACGATAGATCAGCAACACAAAAATGCTATATGGAAGATAACCCAGCCAGCAGTTTGAATGTGTTGTTATTATAAGAGCATGTTTCCTTGGATCAAGGAGGCTCCAAAATCATGGTAGCAGCTGTAGCCATGGTCCCGCTACACGTCCTGCGATGCCATGTTCATCCTGCTACGTCCTGCTGTGCCCTGCTACGTCCTGCTGTGCCTTGTAATGCCGCACAGTGCCCTGCTATCCTATGAACTACTACAAAGAACTACTACAAACTACTATTTTTTGTGACTGTTATTGCCACTCTTCATTCTAACCCCAACCGGTTGTCAGACACCGCCTACCAAGAGTCTGGGTCTGTCCGAGGTTTCTGCCTAAAAGGGAGTTTTTCCTCGCCACTGTCGCACTGTTGCTTGCTCTGGAGGGAACTACTAGAACTGTTGGGTCCTTGTAAATTATGGAGTGTGGTCTAGACCTACTCTATCTGTAAAGTGTCTCAAGATAACACTTGTTATGAATTGATACTATAAATAAAATTGAAAATTGAATTGAATTATCAGCGAAGGTGTAAGCCTGTTTTACACAGGGATGAGGCTTTTCATGGAAAACTCCCTCTTAGTTTGGCGCTCAATCTCTGCCTGGTTGTCAGTGCCAGGCAGTGAATTTATATATGCATTAAAGCTAAGCGCTCAGGTGTGGAAGGAGAGACCTGGCATTTTGCAGGGCTGTGAGTGATGAGGGATCGGCCCGATCCTGACGCTTTGAGTCAGCCTTTATTCAGTGTGTATCTTCTGTCATCATGTGGCCGCCACTACTTTCATCTCTGTCACGCACAGAATGCCATAACTCTTTAGCAACACCCACAACAAATACAGACCAGTCCGCCTTCAAAACACAAACGTGTTCTGTCATGTTTACCTTTCCATGCAATTCCCTACCATCTGGGGCCACTATTGTGTGCCATTTTAATGGCTATTTATAACACCATGATTTATGCTCTGACTTCTGTACTCAATTGCCATTCAGGAGATCCTCTGATAGGTTGTTCCAGGTCAAACTCTAGACCTCTGGGAAGATTTCACATCTTTATAAGTCATCTTTGCATTAATTTATTTCCTTCTTCTTAATAGCTCCAGCAGGTTATTGGCCCAAGGCTTTATTTTACTATCACCCTAGAGAATTAGACATAGACAGAAAGATGACGGTGAATCTTGGCTCTAAAATTAATCTTTTCCCATGAGAAACAGTCCCATACACATACACACACACACACACACACACACGCCTGGTGACCAAGGATAGAGAGGGTGTCGTATGCGGTCGGAAAGCCCCTTGAGGCAAATTTGTGATTTGTGATATTGGACTATATACAAACATGAACATCTGGAGAAAGAATAACCACCCCAGTCCCAGACATAAAGTACTGCACAGCACATAGTGTCTAAATCCCCCTCAATAGCCCCTGGTGTGCTCAGAGAGACATTTTGGTCACCAGGACACCTAGAGGACAAACAGTGGACAGATGCCAGGGAGACGGCAAGGCGCCTAATTCATCACTACCCCTTGCTGAGCGACAGACTGGAATGACACTCACATGTAGTGTGCTGTACCCATATCTATCCTCCTCTGTGTCTCCATCTCTCTCTCTCTCATTACATGGTTTAGCTCAAAAAAGGCTAACATGGCAATGTCATAATTAGCGGGGCACATTAAAATCGGAGCCATGAAGCGTGTCATTAGAAATGCACTGCTACAAGCCACCTTCATCTTTCCAGACTCCCACATGTGAAAAGTGCTTATAGTCTCACAGTGGATTTATCAATGCCTCCCTGCAATTTCCTATTTGTTTTTCCTCTCTCATGTCCACCTCATGTAGGGAGATAAGTAGGCAACACTGGACTGACTTGGGCCCATCTGTCACTCCTGTCAATCCTTGAGGGGTAATCAAAGCCGCAGTAGACATCCCGTCCTATCAGCAATATGATTCAGCCATAAGAAAAGAGGATCCAGACACCTCTGTTCTTCACCGTGTCTGTCAGTGCACTGATAAATAAGAACCACACAGAGGAGGGCTTGAAATGTGTTTTCTCTTCCCAATGTTCTTATCCTGTTATTCCTGTTGTGAATGGATAGTTAAAGATAAGGGCAGAGGGAGGGAGGGAGGGAGGGAGGGAGAGAGATGGTCAGGTTTTGTGATGATGTGTTGACGTGCCTGGGAACTGGATTTTCCTCAGTCACAAGGCAGCTACAGAAGTGGATGAATCTCTCTGTAGCTCTCCGGCTGCCTGCTCAACACTCATCATCCGATAATGTTGCTCTCAATCACCTGACCTTGTACATGCAGGGCTCTTCAATTTGCTATTATCTACCAAGCTTTCTGCTGTGAGTTCCCCTCTTATACTCTCCTGTCTCCTTCCCCTCCATCTTGATCAATGAATCCCAGTGTATATCTCTTTTTTTCCCCAATCTCCAGTTTTTTTATGTGTACCATCAGACTGCCCATGTATCCATCCGGCAGTGAGCTCCAGAATTAATGTCCCCTCCTTGACACAAATCCTCAAGCTATATCTCATTTCAGCCCTTATCAACTGCAAGCCTCAATAATGTCGGGATCTTTTGAGAGACTTGAGGGAAACAAAACAAATGGCAGGAAGCTGGTGTTTCATGTGCATCTGTAATTTGTCACACAGAACTTGTCCCTTTGATACACACAGCTACAAATACCAATCACTGGAAAGAGTTGTTCCCTTGTGTCTCTGCTATGCAATCTGACTTCAGACTCTCTTATTCAGTGGAGCCTGCTGGTGCCCTGGGAATTAATATGTAGTCCAGTCTTCCATTTGTAGGGGGAGGACTTACGGTCCCTGTGGACTGCCATGTTTGTTTTGAGAGGGCAGACTTAAGATGTCTGACCAGACCAGTTAAAATCCTCTGGCTTCAGTGCGTAGTGCAACCAATTAATTGTCGAAGGTCAAATACAAATTTTTCCTTTGTAGACTGCTAATGCACTCTTCTCTTTGTTTACTTTGAGTCACTGCCACTTGCTCTCAATTTCCTTTCCTTTCAAATCTCTCTTTGAGTCCATTTCTCACCTTACTTCCTCCTGTTTATGCTGTTTTTTCCTCAATGTTCCCACTTTTCTCTCTGTCTCTTAAATCCTTCACTCTTGTCTGCATGCACTTGATCTTCCCTCTCACGTTCTCCTGTGTCTGCTGACACAGGGCCGAGCGGATGCCTGACACCTGGGGTTGGCAGTGTTTTCTTTCCTGCCTGGCATGGGCCAGAGAATGAAAGGGGAGAGGAAAAGGGGAAGGCGAGGGCGAGCTTTGTGGCCCTGTCTCAGCTGGGAAGGACCAGTGGGGATTTGTGGAGCTCTAACACCTGCAGGGGGCTTGAGAGCAGTGCCAAGATGTTCCAATACACATTACACACAAATATTCACAAATATGTGAGGCAGTCACACATTGGACTTTCTCTGCGTCTGCACATGCTCACACACACAGAAAGATATCCATGATATGAAAACATATAGGCCTACATTCTGTGTGTGTATGCTGCCTGTCAAAACCTGCTTTCAGTGGGGAGATTGTAAAGGTGGTTAACCACCTCATTTGAAGGCCAGAGGTGTCCAGCTGATTCTGTGGAATGGAGAGCAACAGAGAGGGACCCGAAGCAGGATTGCTTAGTGTTGTGGAAAGATTCAAAGGGGAGGAAAGAAAGTCGATCCACTAAGTCTAACAAAAGTCATTGGAGAGCAAGTTGGAGAGGTGAAATATCAGAGAGTTTTGGGAGGTGCAAACCCGTTAATTGGGTGTAATACTTAAGTGCAGATGGAGACGGCTAAGAAAATGATTAATGTTAGAAAACTCCAGGTAGCAAAAGTAGTCAAGAGTTGAGAAACAGAGGTCCAGTGGCTGCAAAGGGGTAATTCTCAAAGCACCTCTTAGTGTTAATAAGAAGATATGGAGAACTTGAGGGTGTGGAATAGTTTAGTGAAGTGTTACAGGTATGACTAAGGGAGTTCAAGAAAAAGAAAAGTTTGAGACAAATGTTCTCCCAAAGGAGCTACAGTGGCTTGCATAAGTTAACACACCCATGCTAAAGTTGATTAAAAAGAGGAATAAAAAAACATCTTTTGGAAATTCATCTTAATGCCTTAATTAAAAAAAATTAAGAAAATCCAACCTTTTAAGGACACCGTTTTTCTTTGTGAATGAATAATGTATTGTAAATAAATAATTGTTCTTCCTTAAAATACAGGGGGCATAAATATACACACCCCTATGTTAAATTCCCATAGAGGCAGGCATATTTTTATTATTAAAGGCCAGTTATTTCATGGATCCAGGATACTATGCATCCTGATAGAGTTCCCTTGGCCTTTGGAATTAAAATACCCCCCTCCCCCACATCCTCACATACCCTTCACCATACATAGAGACAGGCATGGGGAACTTTCCATAAGATCATCTCTCAATGCAAATCAAACCAGCTATTAAGCTAACTGAAATGAAACCATGCCAATCTCTATGTACAGTATGCTTAAGGGTATGTGATGATATGGGATTAGTTTAATTCCAAAGACCAAGGGAACTTTATCAGGATGCAGAGTATCCTGGATCCAAGAAATAACTGGCCCTTAAAAATAAAAATGTGCCTGCCTCTATGGGAATTTAACATAGGGGTGTGTATACTTATGCCCCCTGTATTTTACAGAAGAACATTTATTTACTTACAATCCATTATTCATTCACAAAGAAAATCGGTGTCCTTAAAAGGTTGGATTTTCCTATATATATATATATATATATTTTAATTAGATCAATTTCTAAAAGATGTTTTTTTTATTCCTCTTTTTAATCCACTTTAGCATGGGTGTGTAAACTTTCTCACGCCACTGTATACTTACATTTTGTGAAATACGGGTTATACTTGTGGCTTTTTGAAATACTATGAAAGAGAGTATAAACCAAAGCCTATGAGGTGGTTTAATTTCCAGGAAGTGTTGGCTTGGTGAGGGGACTTTAATGCACATAACACATTATGGGTAAATGAGACAGGTAATAGAAGATTTGTTAAATGAAAATAATTTAGTGTGCTTTGGAAATGAAGTAGCATTGACCAATAGGGAAAAGGCTGAGTTAATGGTAAAAGATTTTACTTCAGAACACAGTATCAATTTGTATGCGGAGGGAAGACGAGGCAGAGAGAAAACAAAATCTGAAAACATTAAGGCCCACTGAAGGACGCCCAGGTACAGTGCTTACTCTCTGCCAGGAGTGTTGAGGTGAATTACTGCTTACCTAGACGGTTCTTTATAGATGCAGTGACAGACAATTATCGTTTACTGCCTACTGATGTTTTTTGTTTTTATCTGTCTAATACAGTCCATTTGTCTGCTACATTCAGGAAGTGTCTTTTTTTAGAGCTGAAACATTTAAGAGGGGAGTTCATATACATGTATATATGCTGTATATCTGCTTGAAATTGTTTATAAAAACCATGTGTAGCAATATATAATTGAAAAGTTGATGCATTGTAATGCATCGTGATGCATTGGGATATCAAATCGTTGACAGTATAATTGTAATCGAGCTGTGTATAGTATTTTTCACTGTGTAACAGATAAAACATGTCATGCCACGGAACATTATGACATGAAAAACTGCTCTATATTCTTATCCCTCTTGTTGTCCTTGGGTCAAATTTGACCCGTTTTCAGTACATTTTTGTTTTTTTTTGTCATAAAAAATGGGCCGTCAAAATAAGCGCTGAAAATAAAACACTTAAAATATCAAAAAACTTTGGAAAAAACATTTAAAAAAGCACCCACAACATTGAAAAAAGTGACAAAAAAATCGGAAAAAGCTAAAGTAATGTTGAAAAAAAATGACAAGCATTTTTTTTCATGGTTGACGGGACGACAACACAAGGGTTAAGCAAGGATGAGAACATAGATATGACTTGCCAGCAATACGTGTTTTTTTTTTTAAATATTGAACAGTCAAACAGAGAACATTTATCACAAAAGCAGAAGTTATTCATTAATAAAATAATTATTATAATAATAATTAATAATTAAAAAAACTATTCCAATAAAAAATAGCTTTACTTTCCTGTAAACTTTCTGATATGCCTTAGTTCAATATTGCACCTTCTACGATCATGTTAAATAAAACATATATGAAAAATCCATTGAAAATGGGACATTCCTGTAGACAATCTGTGATATCTAACATTAGTCCAGAATTTTATCTTGTGAAAAAAACAGTAAAATAATAATAAAAAGAGGAATACAATATGTTAAACCAAATATTACACGTCTTTACGATTAGCTAATTACGTTCTTTCAAATCCTGATTCCCAATTGAAAACAATCCATCGTTGTACCCTACTTAGATAAGAAGTCTGGGAACCATTGAATGTAAAATTGTATTATAATAAGTTATATAATGTATAGTAGGTCCACTGTAACACAAAAACATCACTTTATTAGTTTTGTATTTATTTTATTCTATGTCCTATATTTTCATGGAGATGAATAAACCAAGTAAGTTATGCTTATATATTTAACGGTCCAAGTGTCAACTATAATTTAAGCCATTAACCACGGTTCTGTAATGTTTACACGAGAAGCTATTAAGGATTAAATATATGTGGAGCAGAAAAGGGGCCAAAAAAATACAGCTCCAGAGTATATTTGGATCCACAAGGACTTCATCTGCACAATGACAGAACTACACTGGAATAAAGCGGTGAGACCATTGTGAGTTGTGTTTTCTAAACACTTTGTCCATGCACTGTAGGGCTGCTGCAAAACTGAGTGCAAGGTCTTTTCTATAGCTACTCTGTGCACATAATCCCCTTTCAAGATGTATAGAGTGTTTAGATGAGAACGTAGGCATGCTTTAGTCTGCTATATCTGTGTTTGACAGTCAGTGGAGGGGTTTTGTTCTCGGCACTGCAGAGGCATAGGAGTGTATGACAGCCATTTTTGCTAATCATGTTTTCTAGGCACATATTTCATCAGCTGCTCACTGTTCCCTGTCTGCACTTATCATACTCCCCTTCTCCCTGTTCATTTGGCCCCCACTTTAATTCTCTTAAGATTGTACCACCAGCTTGTCTATTCCCTTCATTTAAAACTCTGAGAGAGAAATAAAATAATGGAAGTTTCATCAGCTATAAATCCAGTATGGCATTAATTAGAAGAGACTGACTCTCTGGATATTAGCTTGGAGGATATGAGCAACTAATACCACATCTCATATCACAATGATGTGTTTTCTCTCATTCATCTAGAATCTGTTCATGTGTCTTCCACTTACTCTGTCACTCTGTCACCCTGTCAGGGGTTGAGGCTTTGCATGTTCAGCAATCGGAGGAACAATTTGCTTTTTTCTTGTCTTTTTGCTTCACATTAAAATGGTTATGCTTTTAATAAAAAAATAAAAAAACTAAATCAAGTGAATGGGCTCATTCAAAAGTATAACATTTCCTATCTGAATCAAATCAATCATACCTCAAATATCTCAAATTCTTTTGCAATCTCAGGCAGCCTTTGAAATCCTGGACTGAGCAGAACAGGAGACTGTGAACTTTGCCAACTGGTGATGAGATGCCTTCTTCAGTGATGAGCTGGAAGTTCTCACCCCAGTAGCATTGGAACACTTGCTCAATTCCCAATCCCCCATGCGCAGTGATCCCCTGTGAGTGTGTTTCCAAAAATGTGTTTCTGGGTTGATGGGTGCACAGCTGCACCTCTCACTGGCATGAGTGCATCCTAACAGATGCTGCAGCATGTCTGTGTGTGTTTTGGGGGAGACAGATTCATTCTGGCAAAGTGGACACTGCAGATGACTCTGATTGCACGCTGGATCAGGAAGGAAATTCCTCTAGGACGAGGACAGAGGACCAACAGCCAGAGCCTGCTGGGTCAACTTGGCATGGCTTCTGCTATGAACACAGGCAAATCGTATCCACATGGGCAACCTAGACACGTAGGCGCACACACACACACACACACACACACACACACACACACACACACACACACACAGAACTGGTCCCTCTCCAATCCCTTGGTGATGATTGTACATCATGGCTGCTGTTTATCTACTGGCTGAGGTGATAATCTGCTCTCATGACTCCCCTGAGACCCTAAACCTTCTCTTGTACATTAAAGTCACGGTTGGCCAGGGCCACAGGGGGACAGTGGTATGTGGGAGTGTGCAAAGTGGAAAACTATGATAATATGTCGAAGCAGAGCCGTGGGGGACGGTTGACTGCCTTGGGATTCAGCATTCAGCATTCAGGAGATCTGCAGCCCTCAATCTCTATATGCAGTTGAGTGTGAGGATCTGGTGTCAAGAATCTTCTTCACACTTTTTGTAAAAAAAAAAAATTCCAAGTGTTAGACCTACCTTCATCAAGCAAACAAGGTTTATTATGTCCTAAAGGTTAGAGAAGAGAGCTCATGACCAGAAAGTTGTCGGTTCATTTCCCAGACCAATAGGATAAAATCTGGGTGGGGACCACCACTGAGGTGGCCTTGAGCCCTCGGCAGTTCAGACTGTGGTTATGCTGGGCAGCTTCCAGGTATGAATGTGTAACTGTGTGAATGGGATCAGGACTTTCCTGCAAAAGAGAGGCTGCCTCTCAGTGAACCTCGCCTAAATGAATAGAGGTTAACAAAAAACAAAAATAATATATAGGACTGAATTTTTGGTCCTTCACAGTTGGCATTTATTATGTGCAAAAATAAAAAAAATAAAGCTAAGTATTGGCCGTGCCAGCCAACACTGCGTGGAATAAACTGGCATTTAACGCAGAAACCTGGCAGTGGGCTGGCGGTAAAAAAACAGTAGTGTTGGATTGTGCAGCTGTAGACAACCTAACATGGATGAATGGTTACAGTTCATCATTGGCAGTCTGCAGGCTTGCACATGTCTGCAATGATAATACAAAGTTGTTGGAATCATTTGATAACGCTTAATTGATGAATCATGATGCATGTGGAAATAGCATATGTCTTGTATATCTGCCATGTACAGCGTGCATGGGTTCCATACAAATGACTCCAGAGAATTGGATTTATGTATTTGGAAATCATCTCATTAAACAGTATATGTCTTGATATAATGACTTGTTCTGTTACACTTGTCGTAACTCTGAATCTTTTTTTAGTGCTTTATTCGGAATTTATTTTGCTTTCTGCATTTGTCTTCTGAGTCCATCTGTTTTTTTACCTCCCACACACACACACACACACACACACACACACACACACACACACACACACACACACAACTCATCTCAGACACTGAGACCATGGAGAATTTTGAAAAAGGGAGGATGCAAACTAAAATGTTTTCTGTAAACACACAGTACATATAACGTTTTCAGAATGTACAGCAGAAGACACTGACCCTGAGATATGTAGGGGCCAAACCTGAGCCTTATATTTTACACGACAAAACCACAAACTACAAGATAAACATTATCATTGTATGACATTGTATTAACACAAGTATACAACGGCAAGCTTCAGAAGGCAGTATTGTTGCAGGGCAATTGTATTGGATATCCAATAAGTGTCAAAAAGAGGGAGAATGGAAAGCATTTAGCACTTAAACAGCTCTTGCCGTCTTGATGACAAAGCAGAACCTTGCTGCAGGGTGTACAGGCCAGTTTTAATGTTTGGAGATTAGTTTTCCTTTCTTCGCCCAATGAGAGACTAATCGTCAATAATCGCAACAAGCCCGCCCTGAGGGCTACAGTACCTCTCTCTTCTTCTAATGTTGCTTGCTCCATGCCGCATGTTTTCCAATGACCTGTTTCACGGGCACCACATATCCTGATAGAAAGCTTTTGAAGGCCAAGTGTTCACTTATAAACAAAAAAAATATTGTTCCCTTAGAAAGATAATTTAGCTGTGAAATGGTTTTAACCAAATCTCTGTTTAATTAAGTTGTATTCCCTGTCCTTGTTTTTATCTTGGGCCTTTTTTTGTGGGAGTCTTATTGGACGAGGAGTTTTTAATTTGCTCGTTCATCCATCTCTAGTTCTTGGCTGTTTGAAGGAGCCCACATTGATTATGCAATGACACACAAGCATACACACACACACTCACACACACACACACACACACACACACACACACACACACACACACACACACACACATCTCACATACAGAAAAAGGCAGACCTTATTAATATGTCTATGGCCAGCTGTATTATCACGTTTGGCGGTGTCTTCATGTCAGTTCAGTTTGTGGCCTTTTTCTACAGTCGTCACTTTGAAGTGTAAGTGGTAGTGCAGCCGTAATGATGATTTGCCCACCCATGGCGTTGTGTGTTCAATTGCGAGGCTTTCACAGATAAATGATGTTGTGAGTTGACAGTCAGCCTGATGAGATGGAGCAGAGCTGCCATAACTCTTCCTCACCAGCACACCATGAACCTTGACCCGTAGCTGACCCCTGAACCCTTTCTAACAGCAACTGCATATCTTCGCTGTAAAGCAGAAATCGTGTATCTCCCTATAAGTGACTTTCATTTTTTTTTTTTAAATAAATCAATTCTGTTGCTCACCCAATCCTCCATCGGTGGGTTTTACAATTATTTAAACAGTGATGAGGCAATGCCATCTGATTTAGTTTGAGGTAAATAGCTCAATAATATGTTTTTAAATTTATATTTTTTCATTGTTTAAAAAGCAACGGTTTTGGACATTCAAGGTTTTGGCAACATCACATTAAACAAGGCATGAATGTGTTTAAGCAGCTATTGTCATCTAAATTGGTCATTAAAGAAGAGGTGATACAATGTGACTCAAAGTAAAATAATGCACAGTTGAAATTGATGATTGCTTTCTTCATATGGGAAAACAGAGAATGTGAATTTGAAGATGTACCAGCACGCTCAATAGAATCTAGTCCATTATTAGAATCACAGCCCATTGACAGCCCAAACTTTATTTTCTCTCTGTTTCCTTTGCAATCAAAGTTTTTTTCACTCTCCATGTATGAAGTAATTGCATGGGTAAAGCCGTTCATTGACTTCTGTCCCGACTCGTATGATTCAGCTTCTGCAGGAACCTCCAGGCATGTATCTCATCACTCAGCAATGCCACACAGTTTGGCTTACTGCCAGGTCCTACAGTAGGCAGTAGGGCGCCGTAGCAATCACACCCACCCCCCCAGCTTCACTTCCACACACATCCGTCTACAATCAGAGCCGCCCACTGTCTTGAATTACACAGCAATTCACTCTGTTAAGTACCTGTGCCTTAGTCATGCAGATTTCATGATGGGATTTGTGTGGTTTCCATACAGGGCTAGATGGACAGTAGAGTAAAGAAAAGTATCCAAAGTTAAGCTGGCTGCTTCAGCACAAGATCCCGGTCTTCCGTGTGTGTGTGTGTGTGTGTGTGTGTGTGTGTGTGTGTGTGTGTTGGATGGAGGTGTGTGTTTTCTCAAGCATCCATGGAAGCGGATCTGTTTTGGCTCCTTTCCAGCATTCCTCGGCCGAGTCGTCATGCCCCTCATGCCCCATCCCACTGTGAGCAATGCCGTGGAGAAGCAAAACCGTGCGAGACCGAGGCACGACGGCAATGCAAAGGGACAAGGGACTGAGATTCCCGATCTTACCAGTGCAGCTGTTGTGGATTTGGATTAAGCCAAGACAGCATATACTGTGGGGAAGCTTTGGTCTGAGAAACTTTGTCATGGGCAAAGGAGAGGATACAGGCAGTAAATGATGGTTAAAAGATGGATCTGAGCAGATATGCAAACAGTTTGGTTTTCAGTCTATGGTTTGCAGCCATAGACTATTTACATATCTGTATAATAAAAGTGGACATAGCCTCCATGTCTGAAAAGTGAAGCAAATGCGAAGGTGCCCTAAACCTGTATTATTACTATTGGCCAACAGGGGGCAACTACACTGGATGTAAAACAAAGTCAGATTGTAAAGAAGTATATGGGAAAATGAACCCACTTCTCACTTGATTTATTACCTCAGTAAACATTTTCATAATAAGTTGATTGATCTCAATTTGCTAGTTTCCAGTCTTCGTTAATACAGCATGATGATCATTTTGTTAATTATAAAAATGGTAGTAATTGTGGTATTTAAGGAAAATAGTCAATAAAGCAGAGGATGCCTTAGGGCGGGACTACCTTGTGATTGACAAGTCGCTACCACGGCAACCTGTCAATCAGGATAGAGGCTTAGCAATGCGTATCCATGACAATGCATATTTAAATAGCCGTGAACTTGTTTTTGGGTGTGACCCTCTCGCAGCGTGCTTTCAGTTCAGCAAAGTTAATTATACAATTTTGGTCACCAAAAAAAGACAACTAGGGAGTGACTTGGGAGTTGGCTATTTTATTTTTTACCAATGGGTGGCGTCACAGTGACTATGTCCACATTTTTCATACAGTATCAACTCATCACTGCAACAGAATATTGTTCCTGAAGATTGGAAATCTGCTCTGATTCGACAAATGTTAAAAGGTGATGAACCATCTAAATTGAACAATTATCATCCAATCTCTAAATTATCAGTGATAGTCAAGATTTTGGAATCTATTGTCAGTGAGCAATTAAAACAGTTCCTTAAGTAATAGTATTTTATCTGTTTTTCAGTCTAGCTTTAGAAAAAAATCATAGTACTGCCGCTGCTAATATGGAAATACTTAATGACATAATCAGTGCTTTAGATTATTGTAAATCACATGCTGCATTATTTATTGATTTAACAACAGCCTTTGATACAGTCAATCATGCTATCCTATTATCACGGTTGACTTAGCTAAGCTACTTAGATAACAGATGTCAACGTGTACTTCTAAATGACTACATGTCTAAGAAACTTACTGTTAACTCTGGTGTACCGCAGGGCTCTATTTTGGGGCCCTTGATGTTTACAGTACATATTAATAACCTCAGTGAAAATACTGTGGATGCAAATATACACCTGTATGCTGATGTTACCATTATCTATTGTTCTGCAAAATCCCCTGCTGAGACAATTTTAAAGCTACAAGAAGCATTTGAAAATATGCAGCTCAATCTACATGCATTGAAGTTAGTTATAAGAAAACTAAATGCATGTTTTTTACTAAAACCTTAAGCATCGACCTTCCCTTAGCTCCACACGTTACAGGGCAGGCCAATAGATTTAGTTTGCTCATACAAATACATGGGATTTAAATTAGAGGAAGACATGTCTTTTAATTTGTATATTGCTGGTTGATTCTACCATTTTGCCAGTTTTGGACTATGAAGATGTGTTTTACAGACACTCCACAAATACCCTTTTGAAATCATTGGATTCTGTGTATCATTCAGCACTGAGATTTATAATGCATGCAAAGTACTCTGCCCATCACTGTGTAATATATGAAATGGTTGGTTGGCCCTCACACAACACATGAAGGCTCCAACATTGGTTGACATTTCTGTACAAATGAATAACTGAATGCACTCCTTCATATTAAACTACACTTTTAGCACCTAGAAGATCTGAATAAAATCTAAGATAAAGTAGATACATACTCTATTATGTTCCACAAACTAAAAAAGAGTTTGGCAAAACTGTTTTTTGTTACAGTGCTCCTACCTCATCGAATGAGTTGCAAAATCAGCTAAAACTGCCAGTTCTTATTTCACATACTGAATTCAAGTTCTACCTAAATCAAATATATATTATATTGTTTTTAAATGTGATTTTCTGTTTTTATTCATTATTCCTGTCCATCCTTGTCTTTCTATTACTTGTTGTCTGTTAAAGTGTATCCTCTATGTGCTGCCTTCTTGGCCAGAGCTTACTTGTAAAAGAGATTACAATCTCATTGTGATTCTATTCCCTGGTAAAATAGGTAAAATAAAAAAGTATGGCGCAAACCTTCTATGGAGGAAAAGAGAGAAGGGAGAGAGAGAGATGGAAATAATGGGAAGGAGGGGAAGGTACACAAAGTCATTTTTACACATGATGGTCTTCTGGTTTACCCTTAGGGCTGTGTTAACACAGCAAAGTCAGCAGTATGGCAACCACAGTACACAGTAGATTTCTTGCACCTATATTCACACACACATTCACACATGCAGGGCTGTGTGAATGTGAATGTGAATGCTGTGTGGTTCATACCCCAAGGCTTAGCCAGTGAACAATCAATAGACTGTAATCTCTGTAAGAAGTGATACCTTCATTTTACCTGGTTGCACTGTCATTTCAATTTCACTGTCACTTACCTAAACTGTACCGGGAAAAGAGATTAAGCATTGTAGTCTCCCAATTTATGCAAGAAAAGCAGATTTAGGAATGGATGGCACACTTTTTGTAGCATGTTGATAATCCTGACAGGGTGTTAAACCAATGATTGCTTGATTCATGGGGGCACAGTAAAGCTCACAAAAAAGCCAAAACAGCCTGCTTGACACTAATTTCAATAAATGCTTTGTAACAGAAGTTGTGGCATGCCTGTCTGAAAATAACTGAAATGAATCTAATGAGGCTAGTGTGCAGCATAGCCTGCAGTGTTATTGTTAGCCAATTGTACCTTTTTATGACTGTAAAAATCTTTTAATAGATATCATTTATACTAACATTTTCATCTTGAACACTATCAATATCCAGAGTCATTGTTTATAATGAGTTTTACCTCAAGGCTTGTCCGGCAGCAGCACTGCATTTCCTGAACACTTGTCTTCCTCAGAGGAAAGCCAGTCGTTCTCAGCTGACTTCCCGATGTGTGCCAGCACTGGCCGACACCGCTTCATTCACAGCTGTGTGAGGTTTGTATACGCCACAGCTGCAGGGCTCTGCTTTCTCCCATGAGACAAATGATACACCATTACCTCACACAGCACAACAGCGGCTTTTCAACTCCTCTCCCCTTGCTTCCTTATTAAAACAAGGTCATTTGTTTTCGCGGCCATCAATGCAAGGCCACACAGTGTACTTCCAGTCTGTTAAAAAAAAAAATAGAAATGACACCTTTAGTGCCTGAAGTGTTCCTCTCAGTGTTAAATTTGATTTTATACATTCTTGATTTGTCTCAAGAACAGAGGACTGTGTGTGCTGGAATGCCATGGTAATCTTACTTCTCTTGTCGGATCTTGAGGAATTGTGTTTTAATGCTGTCGTGCAAACACCCACAAAGCTGCGAAAAGACTCCCTGTGTCCACAGTGTAAAACAGAATGCCATGTATGTCTCTCAAGATAACTAGCTATCATCATGTTTGCTGCAGGATTTCATGGAGGCACACATTCACTCATACACACATGTTCCAAACACTGTGTACACACACAAACAGGGTAAAGGGCCACAGATGGTAAATATAGCTCATAGGGAGTGGGTGATCACATCTCAAGCCAAATTACAGTCTGTTTATAGCTATGGGAACATTACTAACGCCGCTGTATGATGCTTGATGACCAGAAACCAACATCCATCTCTGGAGCGTGACTTACTGTGGAAATGTTGTGCGAGCATTGTGCTAAATGACTGCTGACAGCCATCTTGTTTTTTTTCCATGGCCAGTGTTTAGAGTTGGCGGTCCAGTTGGCCGTCCGCAGTCCCAAAGGGACCAGGAAGGAGTCAAGCTCGTAATGATGAGGAATAATGATGTAGCGTAATTATATTTGTCTTGTTACACAATGGAGCCCTAATTAATTGTGCCCACTAATGGGAGGAACAAACTGTCTTGTTTTTGCCTGCTGTGTCACTCTTTGGTTGTGCTTGTTCCGTACTGCACTTGTCGTATTCTCGCTTCATTGATCACTCATTTTCTTCCTCTTGTTATCTTTGTTTCCTGTTATCTATCAGTCCTCACCTCCTTCCACACTCGCACATAGTGTGCTCATTCTCCTCTCATTACTTACCTTCTTTCACTTCCTCTCTTCTCTTGTGCCTGTCCACCCACACCACACAGTGCTTTTTACTCTCCACCTGACCTTAGGTCTTTTGATGTTTTATCTTTTAATAGCAATTGAAATCCCTGAAGCCAATTGATTCAGTCTTGTCGCCCGCCTTCATACAATAAATGTGTTTGTAATGAAAAGAGGTTGTGAAAAGATTGGGGGAAATCAAAAAGTAAGACAATTCTGACAAGCATAGTAAGGCAAAAGTAGGATGCAGTGAATGGACATTGTCTTTGCAATGTACTCCAGCCCGAATCTCCTGCGTACGTATGAACACTTCAGCTTTTCTTCAATCTCAGAAAGATAAACCTTCAAAAGATTGTGCTGGGAATTGAAGACATATGAAACTAACACTGCTATCATTGTAGAAAACATGACATTGCCATACAGAAATAGCCCCTTTGGCACTGGCACTGGCCATTGCCCTTCTGCGAGCTTATCCAAGAGCTTCTGCAATAGATCGAGGGAATCTTTAGCCACCATTCCTCACAATAAAATGGAAATGAAAGCAGCGGCTGTGCCCTCATAAGTCTTCCTGTGGGTAGAAAAGTGACCCCTCTTGTACGAGATTGAGGCGCTAAATCAGCCTGCAGACACCTTCTGCTCCTCTCATCTGAAGGTGCTCCTGGAGAACCATCATTCATGCTGGAGAGCAAGCCCAGTGCTTTGATATTCTCTGTAGCTTTCCTTGGCTTTGCGGCTCTGCGTGTTTTTTGTACCCCAGCATGTGTTTGATCTCAGTATTGTGTTTGACAAAGACGGCATCAAAAGATAAAGAAAGAGAATTGCATATGTGCCCTGCTACATAGGTGCGAAACGGACAGGTGCATTTGCATTCAAGACACTTCCTTTCACCTCAACATGTTGCCCCATGCTCGTGTGTTTGTCCCTGCACATTATAATTGGTGGAGGTAATGGAGGCAGGAAATATCAGCTGGTAGGAGAATGCTCACCAGTTGATTGATGAAATAAATAAAGCTCTAAATAAATTAAACAAAATGAACATAAAAATATGTATCCAGTGATAAGACTAGAAACTGACTGACTCACTGTTTGCTTTTGCAGACTTTTGACCGCCGGGTTTAAGGTGCAGACAATCGCTCCTTCCACTTCTATTCCTCCTAAAAAAGGTAAGATTTCTGCATTCAAAATTAAACTAATTACCCAATAGGATTAAATAGCATTGCTACTCAATCAACTCACGTGTATGGCTCCATTTATTCAACAAGGTCCCTCGGATGGAGAAGCACTTCAGCACACAGTCACACATTTCTTTAAATTCAACACACTGTTGCACCTGGGGTGGCCCTGGATGCCGAGTTAACCAAAAATACAGATGTCACACGGCGGACAATCTTGTCCAGATTACAGTAGACCCTCAGAGACGTAAGGGTAAATCCCTCTCCCTGAAAGTGTAGGTGCCACACTGATACCACTCAAAACACCCTGCTGCATGGTACCTGCTCTTTAAAGAGAAGCAAAGCTTAAAGGGGCTAACTAAAATTAGCCAGGCAACAGATAACCTGTGCCTTGAGATCAAAGCAGGGCTGAACTGTCAGGCTCTCCGACGGCGCCTGTGGTGGCAGAGCCAGTGGAAGGAGGAATGTAGAGCGAGAGAGACACAGAGATGGACAGAGAGTGAGATAAAATGCTATTCACGCAAAGGGATTAGTGTTCAAGAGGCCCCCGTATCTATGGCGTGTATATGTTTTGAGCACAGAGAACTATATTTTTTAACTCGCAAAAAAAAAAAAAAACTTCTCCGTGCTCAATAAATGTATGAACTGCCATTTAGAATTGATCTTTAATTCTCCGATTGGTTGGTTTTGTAATGCACTTGTAACGCTGTGAAAATTTAAACAAGTGTGTTAGATGCAGATGTTGAGAGCGAGGGAGACATGACTGGAGCATAGCGGCGTCTGCCTGCGCACGGAGAAAGAGTTTTTGAGAGGGCACATATGTAAACTGCGTCAGAGAGGTTATTATTGCACGTTAAGATGGATAATAGCAAACATGCAAATACATTTATTTAGCACAGAATAGGCTTTTGTTTGCTCAAACGAAATTATTTTTTTGCAACTGTTAATTTCTGTTTGTAATATAATGTGATTGCAAAATATAGTTCTCTGTCCTCAAAACATACAATTACTAGCATACACAATACAAACACATACAGTGGCTTGTATAAGTTTACACACCCATGCTAAAGAGGAATAAAAAATTAGGAAAATCCAACCTTTTATGGACACCAATTTTCTTTGTGAATGAATAATGCATTGTAAATAAAAATACAGGGGGTATGAGTATACTGTACACACCCCATGTTAAATTCCCGTAGAAGCAGCCAGTTATTTCATGAATCCAGGATACTATGCATCCTGACAAAGTTCCCATGGCCTTTGGAATTAAAATACTCCCCCCACATCACCCCATACCCGTCACCATACATAGAGATTAGCATGGTTTTATTTCAGTCAGCTTAATAGCTGGTTTGATTTGCATTGAGAGATGATCTTATGGAAAGTTTCCCATGCCTATCTCTATATATGGTGAAGGGTATGTGATGATGATGTGTGTGTGTGTGTGTGTGTGTGTGTGTGTGTGTGTGTGTGTGTGTGTGTGTGTGTGTGTGTGTGTGTGTGTGTGGGGGTACTTTAATTCCACAGGCCAACTTTATCAGGATGCAGAGTATATGTGCCTGCCTCTATGGAAATTTAATATAGGGTTGTCTATACTCATGCCCCCTGTAATTTAAGGAAGAACATTTATTGATTTACTATTCTATACATTATTCATTCACAAAGAAAATTGGTGTTCTTAAAAGGTTGGATTTTCCTATTTTTTTTAATTAAGGCATTACAATCAATTACCAAAAGATGTTTTTTTATTCCTCTTTTTAATCAACTTTAGCATGGGTATGTAAACTTATGCAAGCCACTGTATATAACGGCATACGTATTGAGGTGCAAAGCTTTGTTCCAGTGTAATGCTTCTCTGTGTGTTGTGTTGCACCCTTAAACAATGTTTCACTGTTTCTATTACCAGAGAGATCAGTATGTAGTTATACAACTAAATTTAGTCCCACAAGTACCTCCTCTTCATAAGTAACAGGACCTTGTTGGATATTCCTGACCAATGACAGTTTGGTCCTAGTGTGGAAGAAGTACTCAGATTCTTTACTTGGGTAGTTTCCACTTTTTAAAGTATTCCCACAACCCTATAAGATCAACTCAAGTACTCCAACTGTCATGTTCCAAATGTTACCATTTAAAGTCTCTTTAAACCAGATATTATTCAACACCTAAGGGGCTGCACTAACTTATCATTTTAACTGTTTGTATAAATAGATGCAAAGAAATTCCATTATCCATTAGTTGGGTCTTTGTTATGGTGCATATTTATGGAATTTTCATGCCATCAGTCATAGTGAATCTTTAGCAATATCTGATCAAATAGTTAGATGTTTCACTGGCATGTAACTGTAAACAGTTCAATAAAATATATAGATGAAAAATAACTCTTTTTATTTCTTTTCATTCGATTAATAATTGATTGATCAAAGTTATAATCGCCAGATACATTTTTACATGCAATTGAACTGTCAAAGTTTAGGCTAATTTTTAATAAAAACCGATATCAGCAAATGAATGCAGGGACCAGATTTTTGTATCGAAAGTAGGGTTGGTATTCCATTTGGTTGCAGTTGCTGGTTTTTGTGTTCCTTTAAAGAAGAATTATACGGTTGATTGCCCTACACAACCTCTCTTCTAGAGATGTTCCGATACCAATACCAGTATCAGTCTTTCCTCCGATACTGCCTAAAACACTGGTATTGGTATTGGGAAGTACTGGAGTTTATACACCGATCAGATACCACTTAAAAAGCCCTAAAGAAAATCTGAGTTAAAGTAGTTTATTCATGTTCTTTTTCCGTTATAACTGACTGTCAAACTGGATAATAAAAGAAAGTTATGTGGCGATCATTGTATGTATGTAGAATTTAACCTGAGCCAGACCAACAACAAAGATAGAAATCATATTACATCCATACAGGGATAGTAGTATACACCTGTTAAAATGTGACACACTGGTATCGGTATCGGGAAGCAAAAAATGGTATCGGACCATCTCTACTCTCTTCAAAACAAGCCTCCATTTTCTTCTTCTTGGAAAACCAGCTAGAGGTGCGTACCGGTGGACCAGAGTGCAACAGCTGGAGCATGCGCAGTCGGCGCGCTTGCTGTGCATACAGTCGGCGCTCTTGGCCTGGAGCTTTATACTGTATAAATTAGCCTCGCTCATAGGTTATTCCTGACAGAACACCACGATTGAATTTTAGCTTAAAAGAAAATTGGCTGTACATACACTGTCATGGCTTGTAGCGAGCCGTACAACACTACTCCATTGATGCTTATGCACAGGACAGAGGAAAGGCCATAAATGTATGAGCAAGAGGGCCGATTAAACTCCTTTGTTCGCTCCTCTGCTCATTCATTTTTCAGTAATATTAAGTAAATGTACACAGTTATAGTCCTTTGCTCAATGTCTCAACTGCTCAATGCATGGTTTTAAGTAGCCTTAATTTTAGTAAATCCTTTGTCATGATAAAGTGAATTTCTCCTTAAAGGATCAACATCCTGTTAATCGTGCCATCTTGATATTGATTTCCTGCTTTAATGAAGCATTTGGAGCAGATTACAGACACCCTTTGGTCTCAGATCAAACATTTGTAATTAGGCTACATCAGTCTACTAAATTGCTAAAATGTGGGAATGTGATAATGCCAATTCCATTTTATTCTAAGCTTTATCTAAGGAATAAAGGATTAACACATCATTATTTTTATGATCATTTGTACTTAATTGAAGCGGCTGTGCCTTTGTTTGCATATCAAAGTGCATACAATATAAACATAGCAACACAATGTTCTCTGCAAACTATTGTTTGTCTGCTGTCGGACACTGAGGCCTTTGAGGTAACTGTTCAGTGTGATTAAATGTGCAATTAGGCAGCACGACAACAGGGTTTGGACACAGGGTTGTTCAGCAAGCAAAATGTTGCTTTACATCCAAAAGCATTGCATACAGTCAGGCCCAGAAATATTTGGACAGCGATATGATTTTTGTGATTTTTTGTGATTTGGGCTCCACATGCCACCACATTGGATTTCATATGAAAACAACTGAGATCTTATGAAACATTTAGGAATTGTATCCATCTTTATAGAAAGGTTCCTCATTTTAGGGGTTCCAAGTAATTGGACAAATTTACAGTACCAAAAATAAAAATTGTAATACTTTGTTACGAATCCTTTGCAAGCAATGACTGCCTGAAGTCTGGAACCCATGGACATCACCAAATGCTAGGTTTCTTCATTTGTGATGCTTTGCCTTGCTTTTAATGCAACAGTCTTCCGTGTTTGCTTGTTTTGGGGTCTTTCTGCCTTATGTTTGGTCTTAAACAAGGGAAATGCATGCTCAATCAGGTTAAAATCTGGTGGTGGACTCGGCCATCGAAGAATATTCCACTTCTTTTGCAGTGGGATTTGATTCAATTGTCCGATTACCTTTGGACCCTTGAAAAAGATGCAGGTATATATTATAGAGCTGTAATTCCTAGCCCCACCTCCAATTTGGATGTGAATACCCTCAAATTAAAGCTGATAGTCTGCACTTCAAATCAGTCAGGGCCAGAAATATATATATTTAATATGGGATTAAATATATATATATTGATGGCCCTGACTGTATATGTTCTTTACTGTATGCGTTTTAGCCATTCAGCTGGTATATTATTCAGTTATATTGACAGACAAGGACACGCACAAGTATGTTTCACAAGCCTTCAGCCTGGGGGTAACAGTCCCTTTGGACCTCTCTGATCACTGTGACCTTGCAACACAGTACAGGGAGGTGTTGCATGTGTACATGTGTGGGGAGTGTTATTGATATCCCTCCCGGCTTGCTTCCTGAAAAATACTGACTTATGCTTTTCTGCCAGTGGACCATTTACATATTTATTTCCCCGGCCAAACAGCACCACACGCACTGACGGCCACCGGAGACCTCAAATGCCTGTCTTTGATTGGCTATTGATTGATTCTGCTATGGCAGTGGGAGACAATAAATTACTGTCTGCTTGAAAGAGGGAGAAGGCAGACAAGTTGAGTGTAGGCTGTAATTCTGTGTCAAATCTGTGTTTGCATTATTTTTATTTATGTAGCAAAGATCAGTGCCACACAACAACACACAACGGAACAATGGCAGTACAGGCTCACTCTTGGACAGATCAATGCACGTTGGTTCTCTTGGTGTGATGCAGAATGAGACAATGCTGTTTGGAATAGATGTGCAATTCAGTTTCAGTCTTCATTGTCAAAATAAATAATATATGTATGTATGTACAGGGTGTATGTATGTATGTATGTATGTATGTACAGGATGTATGTATGTATGTATGTATGTATGTACAGGATGTATGTATGTATGTATGTATGTATGTATGTATGTATGTACAGGATGTATGTATGTATGTATGTATGTACAGGATGTATGTATGTATGTATGTATGTATGTATGTATGTACAGGGTGTATATATGTATGTATGTACAGGGTGTATGTATGTATGTATGTATTTATGTATGTATGTATGGATGTATGTATGTACAGGGTGTATGTATGTATGTACAGGGTGTATGTATGTATGTACAGGGTGTAAGTATGTATGTACAGGGTGTATGTATGTATGTATGTATGTACAGGGTGTATATATGTATATATGTACAGTGTGTATGTATGTATGTATGTATGTATGTATGTATGTATGTATGTATGTATGTATGTATGTATGTATGTACAGGGTGTATGTATGTATGTATGTATGTATGTACAGGGTGTATGTATGTATGTATGTATGTATGTATGTATGTATGTATGTATGTGTATGTATGTATGTATGTATGTATGTATGTATGTATGTATGTATGTATGTACGTACAGGGTGTATGTATGTATGCATGTATGTATGTACAGGATGTATGTATGTATGTATGTACAGGATGTATGTATGTATGTATGTATGTATGTATGTATGTATGTATGTATGTATGTACAGGGTGTATGTATGTATGTATGTATGTATGTATGTACATGGTGTATGTATGTATGTATGTACAGGGTGTATGTATGTATGTATGTATGTATGTATGTAGAGGGTGTATGTATGTATGTATGTATGTATGTATGTATGTATGTATGTATGTATGTGTGTATGGGGTGTATGTATGTATGTATGTATGTATGTATGTATGTATGTATGTATGTATGTAGAGGGTGTATGTATGTATGTATGTATGTACAGGATGTATGTATGTATGTATGTAGAGGGTGTATGTATGTATGTATGTATGTATGTGCAACTGTTTGCATGTGTGCTGTATGTAACAATGCAATATAATGACTTGCTCTGAATAAATATAAATGAAAAAAACATTTCTATATCATTGCACTTAGCTAATAAAGCACACAAGAATGATGTTTTGGAGGCAGAGGGATTTCTAATTTCTCCAGCTAGGAAGGGAGTTCCTCTGCCTATTTGTGCCTGAGTGGAGCCTGATTTTAAGGAGCTTATCAGAGCCGTATTGCACTAAGTACTGATATTAAATCCCCGAATCGTACTCCTATTAAATTTGTTATCAATGTATGTGGTGATGATGTTGAGCTTTTCTTGACAGAACTAAAATGACCCAATGTTATAAACAATTATAACGGTGCTTCTGTTTTTTTTTTCTTTTGTATTATTGTTATATGCAAAAATTTAGGAATAGCCCATATGCAATAAAGATGTTTAGGGTTAAGTGCATAATTTAAAATAATGCAAAGATGATATCAAAAACGTTGTGCCAGATATACCAATAGAAACTGGTGTATCACAATATATTATATATAGCTGCTGGCAAACCTGCCTGACAGAAAGCTAACTAAATTTAAGTTAAAGTTTGATAAAGTGATTGATGGACCGCATCTCCGGTCTCCAGTCTCCTATCTCTCGTCTATCCCCCTGCCCAAACCCCTGAGCACGTCAAAGTTTTGAATGTATGCAAATACTTCCCACAGAAACTGATATCAGCCCTAAATTCTGCTTTATTAATATGGGAAGCATTAGAATACGTCGGGATTAAAATATTTGACATATAGTAGGTTTTCCTCACTGAAACATTGCATTGCACATTCTTAGCTATTGGAGCCACACAAAAAACACAATTAGCACTAGAACACAGTAAGGTGTCACTCACAAATGACCACACAAACATTCTCTCACAAAGGTTAAATGGCCACACACACCTCACACACACTTCAACCTCTTGATTATTTCTTCAACCTGTTGCTTTGTCCGCTCAGTCAGTCAGCCGGTCCGTCCGTCCAAACTGCCTAATTTAACCAGCCTGCGGAGCCTCTGAGCGGAATTCCTGAGGCTCTGTCATCCTCCAACCACGCTGCTTCTCTAGGCTGGGAACTATCCCGGGAATGTCCCCTCCTGCCGTGATGCACACATCCAGGTCCTGTTCCGGTAAATGCCAACCGGCTCAGATGAACTTTGATGCTGTGTGCGTACGTGCGTACGTGCGTGCCTGCGTGCGTGTGTGAGCATGCATGTTTGTGTGAATGCTGACAGGCAGCCAGCTCGGGTATTGATCTGTAGCCATTCCGACTGGAGCCCAAAGGGCAGCCTGTATCATCTGTCAGTCTACTGAGAAGAGCATTACGGCCACACTGATCTTACATCACAAATCCCACTCAGAAAAGTAAAGCGGAGGGGGTGAGGGAGTCATGGAGGTGGAAAGCAAGAAAGATGGTGAAAGACTGAAATAAGTCTTGGGAAAAAAGTGTGTGTGCATGTCCGTGTGTGAATACTAGTGTGGCTGTGCTCTGTCTCTTGAGTGGTAAAGCTGCCCTCCATTCACTCCTCCACAGTCTTTGTTGATTGAGACAAACAGATATTCTCTTAGACCCTGTGGGTGAACACAACACTGCGCTGACCTTTTTACCTCCAAGACCACCCACATGCTATAGAGCAACCCCCCCGGCCCCACTCCTCTCTGTGTCTCTGTCTCTTGCAGTGGCTCTCTCAACACATCAGTGACAACACAATTACACCCCATTCAGACAGCGTACACCACTGATACACATCAACTAAATTACAAACACATAAACAGCAGCGTATATGTACTCTGTATACACACATGGGCATAGCCCCAGGCCCAAATAATAACCCCTCATCATGTGTGGAACATATTGCAGCTCTGCTCATAATGACTATAAAATGACTTCAAAGGTTACACTATCTCTTGCTAAGATAAGGATGTGAATGGAGCTGATATCAATGCTTTTTTATCCTTCTCTTCATAAGACGTTAAGTCACTCTGCTTTTTTGATCTTTGTCTATATTCTGTTTTTCTAGGCTCCCTCACCATTCTTCATTAACTGGCCTTGGGGTATAAAATCTATCCATTGTAATCAGAACTTAGATGAGGTTTGACTTTAAGTTGTCTGCAAGACAACAAGCCCAGTATTGTTTTGTAAGAGATAGACACTGCTGATTGTATTGATGAAATCCAAGGTCGCCACAACTAGTCTTGCATGACTCAGCTCTGCCGTGCTCCTTCACTGTGATTATTCCATTATCCTAAATCTTCAAAATCTTTTCACAACACACATTTACCATGCTGATGTGTCTCTGCATGGCTTCCATTCAAACACTTCATGACACCAACCTTGGGTTGTGTGGAAGCCGCTGAGACTCGCAAAGTGGGAGTGCCGATATTGGATAGACGGGGGCCCAATTGTTTTTGGTTAGTGCCTTTTTATCCCCCCGCTAATGGATGAATGACCTGATTTTGCTCCGACACATGTGCCTTTTGTGCTCGACCTGGAAAACTACTGATATAGATTTGATTGGAAGTCTCAGTAGTAAGCTGTCTTGAAAATATCACTTACACAACAGCTAAAAGTTGTGTTTTAGGATTAAGCACAAAAATGATTTTTTTTTTTTATAAAGTATTTTATTACATCATGAAATCTTTAGTTTCATTGAATTGGTTGCCACGATGTACAATGAATTCCCCATTCATAAATTATATCTTCTGTCCCGAGACAAAACCCACTAGCTGAGGTCATTTCAATACCTCTGAATTATTAGAAGCCTAGAATCCACTACCATGGATAATTTCAGCAGGAATTACTCACGTTGCCTAGCATCCTGTACCAAATGCTGGGGTATCAATCATTTGGAAGGTGAATTATTATTATTTTTTTATAATGGATTTAGGGTGGATGAATTTAGGATAACTCTCCATTAGGCCTGCACGATTAATCATTATAAAATCGCAATCTTGATTCACCCTGTTCACAATTCCATTTTTATATAACTTTGATTTTTTTTTTTAAATAATAATTTTTTTTATGACTTTGATTCTCATTTACTTTACGAGCTGACTGCATCACAAACACTACTACTTTCTTCTGTGAGTTTTACACATAGACTGTATAAAATAGGTTTTAGAAGCGCTGCAATGCTTTCTCTTCTCTTCATTGAAGCCTCTATGTTTACAGGTTTGTGGTGATACTATAAGTGCCAAAAAAAAAATCTATATTTGGTACTGCCAATTTATTTTCCAAAAAATCGTGCCATGGAATCATGATATCAATTCTAAGCAAGAACAAATTGTGATCCATATTTTTGCAGGCCTACTCTCCATACTGTTCAATTTAGCTTCAGTTAGGTTTGGAAAATATCTTTCTTATGAGTCATTGCTTTGTTTTTCTCATGTAAAAGATTTATGGAGTACATACCCAGTATTAGATTTGGCTGTATACTGTAACACAATCCACTCCCATTGTACATGTCCCCTCTTAATAACACTTCATGCAGTTACAACTGTATATATTTGCATGCAGGATGTAATTTTATACGTATATACTTTCACCTATGCTTCAATTTAGAAGTCATACATGTGTCAACTAGCTGGAATAAAACAATGTACTATATCTGTCTGGTAATAACACAGTCTGTGGTTTTGTGAAGCAAACACTGATAACAAAAGGTTTCTTTTGAGGCAGATAACACCTTTCACGCACAGGGTTATTGAATCAAAACCATCTCTCGCAGGCATCGACTTTAAACAGGGCTGAGATGAGCAAGAGCCTTTTTGTAAAAGCTTAAGTAACTGATAAGGAATCAACAAAAATAGCAGAAGTGATCTTGTTTGTTACAGAAATGCATGAATATTGATTGAAAAGCACAATATAGCTTATAACATAACTTATGAACCTTACTTTCTGGAACCCTATACAAGCTTTTATATAGTACTATCTAGAATAAAAGAATAACCTTTAAATTTAGACTAACTATGTGTTTTGGTTAAATTGTTAAATATATGCACATAGGTGGACATCCTGTGATGATCATCTGATTTTCTCCCTGTGTGGTCCTTGTGTTTCGATCTTGCTCTCAATTCTCAGTGGAGATAATCTTGTTTTCAGACTGTAATGATGAAGTATGTGGTTATGTAGCAAAGTGCAGTAGTGTGTGTGTGTGTGTGTGTGTGTGTGTAAGGGGAAGGGGGGGTACTGTATTCTGCATGGTGTCTAAACAAATCTCTCTGTCGCCATGGTGAGATGACTGGGCAGCTGCCATGGAGTCGCTGTGTGCTGTTTCTGTGTGCAGGGCTGGAAGGGTGAGTAAGGATTAATGTGGGATTTCCAGTGTATTTTGTAGAGGTGCCCTCTGGCAAGCCCTAATGGGGGTGGGGTGTCAACTCCAAATCTTCTCATCGTTCATCTGTTTAGCTTAATTCATGCTTCCCTCTACGATGATCTGATTCATGTGTATTTACTGTAATTTGTGTAGCTGTGTGCCCGTCTGCTTAAAAAGCTTTACTCCATTTCCCTTTTACCGTTACTATGATTATACACTGCCCTCCATGCTGATCCTCTGACAATAGAGACCATATTCATATATTTATCTTATTGTCGCCACAAGCTTGTATGTATTACCATTGTATATCTAAATGTAATATTCTGTCATGAATAATAACCAGTCTAATCTCATGTGAAATCTAATCCTGGAGAGAATATTAAGATGCTGAAATTCTTTTAAACAAAGGATTATGTAGTGATATGGGTCTGTGGCAGCTTTATTCTCTAATGTGTGTGTGTGTGTGTGTGTGTGTGTGTGTGTGTGTGTGTGTGTGTGTGTGTGTGTGTGTGTGTGTGTGTGTATTGGGGGCCGTGGCTGGTATATTTGAAGCGATAATACTCTGAGGTCTCGGTACGGACCTTGTAGACAGACAGATGGGGCGTTTTAAGTGATGTTGTTGGATATTGGCATTAATGCTGTGGATCAAAAGAGATCAGAAGCAACCTTTCACCTCACAGGCAAAGTCTGACAATAGGAGGCTGACCTGGTTGCTGTATGTGTTAGGTCACGTTGTCTTTTTACTTACAATCCAATACTTAAAACTCTGCATACCTTGACTGACATTATGGGCTGAGGGAAAGTTAAAAAATATGGTTAAGGTGTGTTCAGACACCTTGACACAAATGAATGGGGTACAACTGTGAACACACCGGGTTAGGCACAACACACTTGGTTAGGGAAAGATTGTGGTTAGGAATAAAAGGTAAATTGCAAGCCCATGACAAGACTTCAACTCCGGTCTCCTGCATCATTCACCCCCAAAGCTTGTTCCAGGCAAACCAAATCACCCAAGATACTTGACACACTCGTAACATATCTCCATTGGCTTTTCAAAAATTCCAGAGCCAAGCTTCCTCAGCCAGCTTCCTCAGGTCAGTTAAGTAGGCAGTCCTTAAATGTCAGCCAGGATACATTTGCGTACACACTGGCCAAGACCACCTCACAATGTGGTCTGAACAATCAGATCTCAGTGCCTCCTTAATGCATCTTGGGCACATTCACATCTGTACTCAGAGTTGTCAAGTTGTAATTGGATTACCCAAGACGCAAGTCAATGCCATGTCTCCCAAGCCACTTTTAGCACCTCAAGGGATTTACACAGTCTGTTATGAATAGGGAGATTATGCTTGGGGTTTAGGGTGGACTGGGGTCTCCGATTGCTCCACAAAACCTGCAACAGTATGTGCACATGCTTAGGTACATGTATATTAATGGTTTGTGTGTTGTGTAATTTTTGTGTCAAAGGTGGGGGGTGGGGTGCTTTTGCTTGTCCCTAACAAAGCTCCCTTTGTCTGGAGATCATCTACTATCCCAGCCTCAAGAGGATTACCACGTTATGATAGTAAACTGGAAGCACAGTTATCATGTCCTTCTAACAACAAGCCTTCTGCCACATAACCGGGCCATAGGCAGCTATGCGTTACCAAGCACATATATCAGAATAAGTGGGTGCTTACAGTTTGCGGCAGCCTCGCTTTACCTGTGGTGTTTGATTTATGATATTATGTAAACAGATTTCTTAGCCACACAATCAGCGTCAGTCATGTGTATAGCATTCCTTGTACATGCATGCCTTCTAAAATAGCAGTTTAGTTATTTAGATTTATGATGTGCATCCACCTCTCTATCTCTATGGCTCACAACACATCAATGTTCTTCCATTGCCTCCTGTGCCCAAACAAAGCATTATGCATACCATTAAATGGGTTTGCATTCAAGGGAGAGTGCAGGAATAACAGTAGGATGAGAATTGAAAAGGAGGCAGTAGAGGGACAACCACGTGGCAAGTTGCAGACTTTTTCTTTCTTTTTTTTAAAAGTTTTGAGTGTGCATGCTCCATATTGTCATGAGCCACATTCATTGCAATTGAATCCCCAGCTGGCCTTGGAAAATCCATTGTGATTTTTTTTGGTTAGTCTCCAACCTTTTTCAAATCATGTATTCCTGTCTTTAAGGTAGACTTATTATTTTCTTCCTTCATATTTCACCACAATAAAAAAAGTCCTCTTCCCCCTTTGCCCTTTATGAAAGATGGGTGGTGGGAATGTTTGACTTGTGGCTTGCTAAAGAGTGACTAAAAAAAGAAGAAAAAAAACTGATATTTCTATAAATAATGGTTTGGATTCTCCTTGGCAACCTTCGAGGCTGAGTACCTGGCATACAGCACCCCCTAAAGTGTCTACAAAATTGATCTGGTCCCGCAACCAACTGTATTCATCACAATGTAAAATGCCGGACCTCTGCAATACATCACAATCGGGCCACAGGGCCACCGTAAATCAAAACTACAATGCCCTTGACGTCTGCATTAGGCCCATAAACCACTTCTTTTTTTTATTCAGGCCCAGTGGACCGTGCTAGATCCTTGTTGACCAAAGTATAATGTGTGTGAATGTACCGCGCATTTGTGTGTGTGTGTGTGTTGAGGCAGTTATGAGGGGAGTTGTAGGTAGTGTGACAGCAGGTGGAGACTGTCTGTCTTCGTCCGTCCCTGGCCTGACTGAACAGTGATTAATGGCCTCTACCTGCTCAGTGGCTTTGGTCCAGACTCGGTGTGGTCTCTGCACTGCACAGCCAGACATCTTGATGAGAGTCATGTCTCCTCTGTTACAACGTTCTACCAGGCCCTCATATACGTGCACATATTAACACACAGTGACGGCCACACCTGTGTATGCACTGATTTGTGCTATATTTAAACAGGTCGGGCACATGCACAGCTGGCTACAAAACGCAATCTGGATGCAGGGTGGTGGAATGGTTTGAGCAGTGGATGTGTGCTTTTATTAAGACTGAGGAGTGAGTGCGTTTAACTGATAGATTGACTTAGCAGCTAGAGATCATTGGTGGCAAGGCTCAGATGTGTCCAGCTGGTTTCCACATATGCATCAGCTCTGTGTCTGCAGCACGTCTGAGAGCACTTTGTTCACGTCTCTTCTAGTCTCCCGTGCCGTTGAGATATCCAGACTAAAACTAATATTTTATGAATCAATGTTTTAACACAGCAAGACCTTCACCTCCGAAGGAGAATGGAGTCTTGTGTGTGTGGTTTAAAAAGCAATGAGCATCATGCTGTAAGTTTTTACAACATAACTATTATTCTAACCCTTTTGTGTCATTCCTATGCTCGTGGGCATTTTCTCTCTCTTTCTCTGGGGATTACAGAGTAACTTTTACAACACTCCTGTGGCTGTCGTTAGGCCGCTGAATAGCCCACAGAGGTGCCACAAGCGGCTGAAAGTCTGCGACAAGTACAGGGTGCAGCAGCTTTGGCAGTGGATTCAATTCATAGCCTTGGGCAAGGATAGAGAAAATATTACATGAAATTATTTTATTTTTCAGGACAGTATTACAGAGAAAAAGAGAACGTAAAAATAAATAAAATAAATTTTTTTTTACGATTTTTTTGGGCATTTCAGCCTTTAATAGAAAGAACAGCTAGATACGAAAGGGGGAGTGGGGGAAGACATGCAGGGAATGATCACAGGTCAGACTTGAACCCTGAACCCACTTTAAAAGTTTTGGGAGTGGCAGTAGTTCAGTCTGTAGGGAGTTGGGTTGGTAACTGGAGGGTTGAGTTCAAATCCCCGTACGGACCAAAGTACAGAATGTGGTAGCTGTAGAATGTGGTAGCTGTGGTTCCTGGCCACTGCCAGGTGCCCTCAAGCAAGGCACCATACCCCTCCCCCCAACCGCTGGTCCAGCACTGGCATCCCACTCACATCTCTCCATTTGTGCATGAATAGTTCCTGAGCATGTGTGTGTGTATTTCAGGCCTGTGTGTAGTGATTACTAACAAAAACAGAGTGTAAATTGTAATTTCCCCACTGGGGATCAATAAACAGATTTACACACACAGATTTAATTTAATTCACAGCAATAATAAGGACATTTTAAACAGCAATCGTTACGTCAACATTTTTACCGTGATTTACCGTTACACCGGTAATCGTTTCAACCCTAGCAGTGTGACATGTGGGACTGCAGGGAGGGTGAATTATTTTCTGGCTGAAATGTGTGAGCTACAACCATACTGCTGTTCCATATTACAGTGTGTTAAAGCTAAAGTTAAATGAACAACTCTGCATTAATAACAGTGAAGAAAACAATGTAATGAAATGTAAATGGCAGGTAGACTGGGTAAGCCCCGCCCACTCTGCCGGCAAATTGATTTCACCCTACAGATCAGTCTGGAAACCTGCACAGGTTTTGCTCCTGCTTCAGTTCACAATTTAGTGGGAATCAATCCCAAACTGGTTTATATACCTGACATGCTACTGGCGGGTGATTACTATAGAGAGGCGACCAAGCAGCTTCTTGTTTACATTCAACATAGCGGTCATTGAATGCCACTGAAATGCAGCAACTTGTTGATGCCGCTGTCACCCGGCTCGTTGGTCTGATTGGTTGAAGGACTATCCAGTTGCGTACAGAGTCATTTGAACTATGCCCGCTGGTCACGCCTCTTGTGCAGAGAAAATACAGAGCAGACTCCCCAGACCAATGCTCAATCTCAAATCCACTGAGCTTGGCTTAGTCTGGTGACAGCCAGACTAAATTATAGGTATTTTTTATTTTTATTTATTTTTTATTTGATTTTAAATCATTTTTCTTTTCTTCGATCGTCGTAAACCATATTGAACCTACCCTCTTGCTCCCGCTACATTGTTTCTTCCTTTCCTCATCCCTTCCGTAGGAGCCTAGACACTGGGCCAGTATTTCTTTCACTGCCCTGTGACCACTAAGAAGGCTACAGGCGTATGAAATAAAATGCTCTACATTGATTCAGCCTGTGCTGTTTAAATGGAGAATGCTGGCAATAGCTTTTCATTAACATGGGTCCATTGCCTGCATACTTGGTGGAAAACCAGTAGACCCAACCATTAGACAGAAGGCTGATTCATTCACTTTAAAAGGCGGTAGTACTGACACAACTTAACAGCCGTTGGTACATACTTTATGCTTTTATTAATTCCATGTTAGAAGTGATTGTGCTGTTTGCGCTAATGTATTTTGTTGGCTTTTATCCCCTTTGTGTAGTTTAGAAGCACAGCAAAATGTGGGGGCGTTTTACTCATAGGTTGGTAATCAGAAGGAAAGTTAGCAGTGTTGGTTTTCATATGGGATGTAAAATATTAATGGAGCTGCCTACAATGCAGTTACACTATATAAATTGAATACCATATCTCTTATCATATTAGGAGTTCTTTGGTAGTGTCACATGCTGGTTTTTAACTAGACTTATTTAATATAAAATGTGTAGTAAATTATTGCTTCATTACGAGTTGTTCTTTGTCCTTTTTTTCCACTCCGAGAACCGGTAGAGTGACTTACTTTACCAGTGTGTGCCAATCAAGAACAAATTAATTAATATGAGTAGTTCTTGCATGAGGCCCAATGTGTGTACTTCTCTGCCATAAAAGTATCTGTTAAAGTATTTGCTTGTCTGTATACCACACAAACATCAAGCCTTGGTAGTCAGCCTGAACTCACATGATTCCACACAGTGTTTTCTTCATCTCGACCACCTACCAGCATCACACATGCACTGAATTCACGCACACTCGCACACCCGCCACACAAACCTGCTCTCCTCTCAGTGCTCTCAGCAGGCCTGCCACCAGGCTCCTCAGCAGTCAGCCAATCTGTCACCGCTCTGTAGTTTGGATCAGACGATTCTCCACTCATTTGCTGAATAAGAGGCAGACGGCCAGACTGCGATGCTTTGTGAAAGCTGTTTTTGTTTGTTTTGTTGCAGAATCAGACATTCTGTATTCAGGGCAGGGCTGTTTTATTAGTTTAATGCTTCACCAGGTTACAGGTTTCATTAGCCAAATGCACCCTTTCCTCTCTAATCAGATCAGCAGAATCAGATCAGTCTGTATCATCAGCTACCTTTTTCACACGAGGGGGATCTCCTGCTGTACTAAATATTGGCTGTAAAATTGTTGTCCCATGACATTTTGTCAGTCTCTCCGTCTCTCAGTCGCCCCTTTTTCCTCTCGCCTTCACTCTCTACTTCTCATTCAAACAGTGCATGCCAAATATGCCAAAAACTGCTTTTTCTTGAGCCTCTCTTTGCATTCTGTACACTATTACTTCTGCCTGTGTAGGTGTTTCCTGTTCTCTGTTTTCTCATTCATTCTTACCCAATGCTGTAGTCATGGCGAGGGAGGAATCCGCAATTGGCCTACAGTATTTCTCAGAGGACTAACTCCAAGGGAAAATAGTCAATCTTCTAAAATGCTTTATTCTAAAAAAGAGGACTCGGGACTGATATAAATGTAGCCGGCAAAATACAGGCCTTGGAAATGGAAATAACTTGTAAAACTGAATACAGAAGGGAACAATTGTCTGCATTGCTCTAGAGTTTGCCCATTGCTGTAGGTGCAGGGTGGCTCCTGATAGGTGGTCCTGCAAAAATGAAAGAAATTGCTTAATACTTTTTCCAAAAAATCAAATGCCTCACAGTTTGAAAAGCACCAGCAGCAGAAGATCATTTTTAGCTTCTCTTTATCTCTGTTATGTGGAGCCCATTTGGTATTCTTGAACCTCTGACCTCACTTCTCTTGGTCTGTGCTTTCCTTTTCACATGTCTCCTCCCTCCTCTGGGGAGATGGAGGTGAAGCAAATGGATGAGATGTCTTGAAGAGAAGTTTCTAATGTTGCTAGCTCTTGATTTTTTTTCCCAAGCAGGAGCAGGTTCTTGGGACTTTCATCACATGCCTTTTCTTTTTCTTTCACAGCAGTAACACATTTATTAGGACCAGTACTGATATTGTATACTCTTTTCTCTGATCAGTCCAGGCTTTAAATTGTCTTCTGTATGTCTTGCTGTTCCAGGAAAGGTGAACCATTTTTTAGGCTGGTGTTTATCCAGAGTAATGGATACACATGAGAGAGTGGACCCTTAGCTTTCAAAGAGGATATGGTACAGTTACATAAACACCTGAGTAAACTACATAAAAAGGAAGAAAACATTGCATTCTATTAGCATAGTAATTCATGCTTTGACCCTCTTGACCTAAACCTGCTTTCATCCGCTCTTTCGGGAGCTGGTGTGTTTTTTAGATTTTTTTTGGGTCATTTCCACCTTTTAATTGATAGGACAGCTAGATATGAAAGAGGATAGAATGGGGAAGACATGCAGGGAATTGTCACAGGTCAGACTTGAACCCTGGACACTCTACGTTGAGGCATAGACCTCTGCACATGTGCACCCGCTCTACCAACTGAGCCAACCTCATTGTTTGGTTAATGAAGTGAAACATGTCAGATTGTGTTCATGGGCTCTAATTTACCTTTTAAAACACAAATGCACTCCTAATGATCACTAGAATAATGGCTAAGTAACCACGAGAATACCATTTCCATTTATTTCCCTATTATCTTGAAAGTGCTTCAGATAAAAAAATTAAATAAATGGTACACCTTCAAACATCCAGTGCATTTCCATCCAGTACAGTCAGATAGCATTAAGTGATATGTTTTTCATTATTTTGGCTCTACTCCACCCCATTTGATTTAAAATGAAACTATGAAGTTAAAGTGCTGACTTTTATCTTTAGAAGTGTTTGAAGTAGTCGTGAACCCCGTTCTATACAGTCCCCTAAATTTATGACAATTCAGCAGAACGCTTACACACATGCAGATTAAGCAGCCATGAGCAGTATTATTGCCAAACAATGAAATGTTCTTGTTTGGCCACATTAGTCATCTGACCTCTATTCAGTTGATAATGTGTTTAACTTGCTAAAGACCATGACTGTAGGCAATAAGTGCCTGAAACAAGCAAGAAGTGAAGTTAGAATTTAGTACAAGCCAACTAAGTGTCTGCAGATGTCTGTCAGTTGCATGCATAGACTACAAGGGTTCTGTCATCAAGGTTAAATATGACTTTAAGTTTGTGAAATTCACTACGGCCCACCCCTCTTAGATCCTGTTCTGCTAAATGTCAAGCTTTCCGCTCTCACACAGCACATATGCACTTTACAATGACAAATGTGGCATTCCTTTACTGTCCCTATAATGTCAATGTAAACACCATCAAGCCTAAAGCTGTCATATTAATTTTCTCATTTCCATTCCGCACACCGAAATACAGGGCAAATGCTATGGAAAATTCCATGTGGAAATAAAAACAATGTTGCTGGTTAGTTACTAGTAGTGGAATCATATTTGCATAGCTCTATTTGCTATACAACCAAAATAAGCTCAAGTCATATGCTTGCTAATTGCAGGAAATGCACAATAGTTTACCAAAAAACCACAAGTCGGGAAGAGCAAATCATTAGCATAGTGTTTACGGCATTCCTTAGTCAAATTATAATCAACATAAATTAAGTCAAGTGGATATTATTTATATAACACTATATTACAAATCTTAAATTTGCCTTAAGGGCTTTAAATCTGTACACAGACTACATTTTTTTCTTTAAAAAACAAACCTTTGTGTTGTCTTCCTGTCGACAGTGCAACTTTTTGTTTTTCTGAAATTACATATATTTATTATTCAAAATGTTTTGGTCGTCTTTTTCAAAACTTTTGTTGCTTTTCCCCCTGATTTTTTTGTCTTTTTTCTGCGCCTTTTAATCTTTTTATGTTTTTTTTTCTCTGATAAAGACATTTTTAAAAATGGGTCAAATTTGACCCGAGGACAATACAAGGGTTAAATAGCAGGTTTACATTTCTGGACCCCTGATGGGTTGCTTCAGTCCAAAGCAATGAAATGCCACTTTCTGGCTAACTGGGGAAAATGACCCTCCTCCCTGCTCAAGGACTATGTTAACTTTTCAAGGACCAGGTCACAGCTATTCCAAAACGAAATGACAATGGTTGTATTTGCCTTTTATGTTGCTTAGCTTACTTAGCTAACCTAGAGAGGTATTTAAATATAGAGATTCTAATATTACTTAGATTGGCACTCTTGAAGCAATGAAGTAGAGCTTGTACTCTCGCGTGGTAGTTGCCTTCGGAGCACAAGGTGAAACTGCCTGCCAATGTGACTGAGTCAGTGCAGGACAAATGAGAGGACTTTGCAGTGAGGCATAATGTTAGCTTTGTATAGGTGTCAAAGTACCCAGAGAGATGGTCCACAGCCTCTGTTTACACACTGTTGGAGAGACTATTCAACCTGGATGAGGTCCCACTTCTAGACAACCAAACAGAGAGACCCAATGTGAACCACTGTGGCTGAGGCTGTAGTACTAGGACAGAGTACTAGGGTTTCCATTAAAGTCAGTGTGTGTATTTCCACTGACTGCTGAACGGCTGCGTTCCGACTCCGTCCCAGCTCAGACAGTCCACAGCCCTCCGGAGCAGATATGCAGAGC
Organism: Percina caprodes; assembly: GCA_013375575.1. Classification (NCBI taxonomy): domain Eukaryota; kingdom Metazoa; phylum Chordata; class Actinopteri; order Perciformes; family Percidae; genus Percina; species Percina caprodes. Next base: position 351,825 of record JABXJD010000060.1, read on the forward strand.
TTCTATTTTTGCTGGACGCCAGAGAGCTCCGCAGCAATTCAGCACACGCAAGACAGGAAGTCAAGCACAGAAACAAAATAAATCATCCGGTTAATTTTCAAAATAAAATAGATCGTGCTCACAGCGGATCATATTTCCTTGCATTACACCTTGAAAACACGGCACACAGTTGTTTCCCCTTTACTCCTCTGGATGGAAACAAATTGTTGATGGTTTTGTGGTTCTATTCCACATGAATTTGCGAGATCTCGTGGGTTCTCGTGACTTCAGCTGTCAGTCATGGCCGCAGCCGTACTGTGAAAAATCTGGACCTGGTGGGTGTTGATAGATGTCGGAGCATGGAGCCGTCACGCAGCAAAGCCGATCCACAGTTGGTGGAAATCCAGGGTAACAGCGTCAAGCACCAAAGGGGAAAAGGGGGTAGGGTATCATAAAGGGTCCAATACCTGAGTTTTGGTACAAATACTTAACCCTCATGTTGTCCTTGGTTCAAATTGACCTGTTTTCCTATATCAATGTTATTTTTAACTACCCAAAATAACATGATTGATTCCACACAACGCTCTTTAGCAAGTACAAATATCTACTTTCATTAATTTTGGGGTGTCATATTCAATTTTGTTTGAATTAGTATTGAGTAAAAGTTGACATATTCCAGTTGATTATCCATCAACATACATTCCTTTAATTTTAGTCTAAATAATTACTAATTTATGCTTTTCTAACTCAAACATTAGCTATAATTTCCTATTAATGAGGTTTCTTGACCATAAATTCCAAAAATAACTGTAAAACTAAAGTTAATAACTTAGTTTTATGTGGTGTTGAAAATGTAAAAAAGGGACAAACATTGAAAAAAAGCTGCTGATTTTGAAGGGAAGACAACACAAGGGTTAAACAATACCTTTTACAATACCTTAGTTCAGGAAATATTAACCTCTCTGTATAATTTCATTTCCATTTAATTGCACAATATGCCATTTTCTGCCACTAGGACCAGAGATCTGCAGTTGGCCGCTGTGGTTTGATGTGGGCGCCAGCTTCTGGGGTATTATCTGGGGTATTTGATATGGTCTTCATTATACTTTACAACGGACGCGTTCACGCTATTAGCTCTGTTTAGACTAATTATACAATGTCATTCTGAACAGCAATGTTCACGCTCCACACAGCAAACAAGAGATGTATAGTGTCTTACAACATGTAGCACGTCTACACACTAAACTGGGATTGATACAGAGAACATTAGGAACTACCCCTGATGCAGATGGAAAAAGCATTGAAAAGAGGTTCAAATATTTACATTTGATGGGGATAGCAAACGCATGATAAATCATAATTTTACTTAGTTCAAGTAATACTTGATCATCAACAGATTGAAACTTAATAGGTGGTTATAACATGCATATGATACCGTTTTCCTTATCAAATCACTTAGACTTAGACTTACACACTTTATCGTGTACTGCACATTCACAATATACAGTTGATCGAGATTACGTTGCAAGGCTCCAAAAAAAAGTAAAAAGAGAAACAGTATAAATATAAGTATGTGCAATATAAAGTGTGTGCAATATAAAATTTTAAAAAATATTATAAGACGATTATGACTAGTGCATATATCAGTAGCAGCAGGATGTATTGCAATGATAACTGAATGAATATAAATTGAAACAATATAAATTGGTGTAAATGTGTGTTGAGGCAGATGGGGTCACATCCAAATTAAGGCTAAAAGATTGTAACCGTGAATTGTTGCTATATGTGGGTATCAATAAACAATGGAGCTTTATTTATGTATGAAAAGGTTTGCTGTCTGTGTACATGAGAGGAAGATAATTTTCTAGCTAGCTAGTTAGTTAGTTAGCAAAGTGAGGGAAGCTTTATGAAAAACAGCCACAACAACGTGACTGATTAAGCCACTGGATGTTTGAGCTCCTCAATTTACAGTTTTAAGAATATTCTCAGTACAGAACCGTAAATAAACCAGAAGGTTAATTATGGTTTATAAGTTATTATACAAGACTTTATTATCAGAACAAATAGGTGACAAACATTCAACAGAACTAACATGGATTTACATTAAACTCTGAATAAATAAAATAATAATTATGTAAACAACTGCTGCGGTTTCCATCACATGCCATCCAAATGCCAAGTGTCTCAAACATTTTAGAGGTAGTACACTGAACGTTGATTAATGAAATATAAATCAAACTTAAATGTATAGGATGATTATGTTACTGTAAAATTCTTTAAATAATACACATTTTTGACAACTTTACTACAAGTTTCTTGCAAGAAAGACTAATCTGGGCGACCGTCTCAGGCTTTAAAGGCCCCATGGCATGAAAATTTACCTTTTTCAGGTTTTTTAACATTAATATGAGTTCCCCCAGCATGCCTATGGTCCACCAGTGACTGAAATGGTGATAGGTGTAAACCGAGCCCTGGGTTTCCTGCTCTGCCTTTGAGAGAATGAAAGCTCAGATGGTCCGATCTGGAATCTTGCCCCTTACTCAAAGTTACAGACTCAGAAATGGCACATACAATACACATTGTGGGACTGGCTCTAGTGGCTGTAATTCGGTACCAAGGCTGAATTTTTGGAAAGAGACTTCAGATACAGTATTAGGGGACCACTAAGGTCTATATAAAAGAGACTTCAGATACAGTATTTGGGGACCACTAAGGTCTATATAAAAGAGACTTCAGATACAGTATTAGGGGACCACTAAGGTCTATATAAAAGAGACTTTAGATACAGTATTAGGGGACCACTAAGGTCTATATAAAAGAGACTTCAGATACAGTATTGGGGGACCACTAAGGTCTATATAAAAGAGACTTCAGATACAGTATTGGGGGACCACTAAGGTCTATATAAAAGAGACTTCAGATACAGTATTAGGGGACCACTGAGGTCTATATAAAAGAGACTTTAGATACACAATTGGGGGACCACTGAGGTCTATATAAACGAGACTTTAGATACACAATTGGGGGACCACTAAGGTTTATATAAAAGCATCCAAAGAGCACCATATCATGGGACTTCTAATGCTACGCTATGGCAGGATACAATGTTGCCACCTGTGGGGAAGTATGTTCTGAGGGGGAACTGGTTGCAACTATGCAAAGGTAGGGCTTTGCCAGGCAGCTAACTCTGGGAAAGGCTGTTCCATGGATCTTTCAGCTTGCCAGGGGAATTGTCTCCCTGTTTTTCAGTTCTGCTTCACAAGCCGGATGTTCTGTAAGACCTGATGTGGCACTGGCGTAGGAGGAGAATTTTAGCGTCAATTACAACGCCAACGGCACATGCCCAGGCATCCATATTTTACGTGATGGGCGTGAGAATGAGAATGTCTTCTTTTCCTTCTTCGTTGGTGTAAATGTAGGTGTAGGTGCAGCAGCTCCTCCCTCAGCTCTTGCTTCTGTGGCTCTGACTTTTACGGTGTCAATCTTCTCCTCTTTCATATACTTGGTCTTAAATCTATGATCTTCCAGGGAAGCAATTTCGATTAGGTCATCAGTGAGCATGTCATTATAATTCTCTATTAAATATTTAATGACCGCGATGTCTTGATGGTTTGGTCATCATTGTCATGCTTTAACACCTCATTTGGTTTGAGGGTAAGATACACTGACGTATTCCTCCCCAGAGAGGGCATCGGTGAAGTAATCAAGTGGATTCATTGCCTTGTGGATCCGACTGACACAAGGATGTCGATATCTTGCCACTTGGAAAACCAAATGCCTGGTCTTTTGTGTCCGCTAACAGGACCTCTGTGATGGCCTTCTCTTGTTCCAGCACTCTCTCTACCATCTTTTGACGTGACCCCCATCTTGTAGGTAACTCTGTGACCATCTTGTGCTGGGGTGCTGCCAGGTCTTTCTTCTTTTTTCAATTGAAGGCACTGACCACTCTTTTACATACTCCTGTTTTTCAATCCTCTTATCTCTCCCACTTCTCTCTGAGGATACATAGAAAGGCAATATAGAACATGTTAAATAACACTCTTGCTGCTGTAAGACTGACTGTTTCTGTAATGTTTTTGTAGAAAAGAGGAAAACGGACTCAAAAATAACTATTGAAAGTAACTCTCTTAAATGTATCGTGGAAATTATCAAGATCATTTTATCGCCCCGCCCTAGTACAAGTCTGTCATTTTTTTGTGTTGCTGACAAAAAGTAAAACAATAAATTAAAAAAAGCATATGATTAGATCAGGTTTGCACACCTTTTCATTGTAAATAAAAATCTGTGTAATGCTACAGAAAACACACCCTAAGGATGGGAACAGGGATGGAGGGGGAGGGGGAGTGAGAGAAAGACTCCGTCTCTACATCAGATATTGGCTGCATCTTATCAACCCGTTTAATTAGGATCCACGATTGATTAAACAGGAGCCAAAAGGGAATTTGTCTTCTTTTTCAATTGAAAAGATTGACAAGATGTCTACCATTCCGTGCCAGAATTGTGGCATGATCTGCCTCTGCACGTCAGGCCTCTTCTTTGTCTGTTTTTAAATCCCGTCTTAAAACCCACCTCTTCTCTGTGGCCTTTGTAAGATGTCAACTTCATTTACTGCATTTAATTATATTGTTTAATTGTTTTTATTGCACAGGTATTATTTTTACTCGTGTTATAATGTTATGTTTCTTTTTGTATTTTTCTGTACAGCACTTTGGTCAACTTTGGTATTTTAAAGTGCTTACAAATAAAGATGGATTGGATTACCAATTACTCTGTCTGCATGACCCCCTTGAGATTTTTTTATATCATTTTTTTGAGATTCCAATCTTTATTTGATCAATCTAACATTCTAAGAGTCCATGTTCCAAGTTTTCCCCAAATTCAGTTATACTGCCTCCTGAAAGGACTAAGCCAGGACTAAAGTGAAGATGTTTGTCCTTTGTACTGTGTCTGACCTTAAAGTCACTTGGTAATAAAGTGTTTAGCCAGTTGTTTTAACACTTAAAGATTTGTTTGACTCCCATTAGAATTCCTCGCTACCATCGCTCTTTTCTTCCAGGTGTTCCATCTTCTTTGTTCTTTTATTATTTAATTGTAGCTTAGATTCATACTAGTCTAGTGTTGCAGGCAATGCCATTTCATGAATTGCTGATTCAACCTCCAAGTATGATAGCAATTACAGAATACGTGGACTCTGTTTTAGCCTGGGTTACACTTGCTGTAAAAGTTATTTTACATTGCAGTGTACATCATTCAGAGTAATGGGTTTGTAGATGAGATTTGGCACTTGGTCGGAACGGTAGTGAATCCATCCGTCCACATGGCCCTGCCGCTGGGAGCATGAAGCAATGTGAAGGGGAGAGCGGAGGGCGAAGGAGCAATGTGTAATAGTGGTGAAAGCACATTTCTGCTAAAAGCTCCATCTCAAGTTGCCTTTCTCCATGTCTCAACCTGTGATTGTGCCAGCGCAATCAAGTGGATCAGCCCCTGCCCTGACATGACCACAGAGGATATTTTAGCATCAGTGCCACCAGGCCTTTCCAAGTCTGAGATACAAAGTGTCACAATTACACAGCCCTGTATGTCACAAGCTATCAGTCGTTAGTGTTATGTAAAACCATTTTGCCATCAGGGAAAATAGATGTCCCTGCTCTTTCACCTTGTAAAAAAAGCAGCAAAGCTGAGACTAACAAGGTCACATATATATTTGAGTGTGTGCATGGGTATAAATGGATGTGTTTGTTTCCTTCTAAGTCTGTAAATGAACGTGGACTATGGTAACCTTTCCAGCTGACATGTTTCGGGGGAAGACGTGCTGCCGTGTGTCTTGTCTCTTCAAATCTACGATCTTGTGTCGCACCAGCCCTGAAGACTACTGTCGCTTCTTATCAAGGCAGCTGGCCGCCCACCTATAGCCCGGTTCTGTTTGAGGTTCCTTACCATTAATCGTGTTTCTTTCCTTGCTGCTGTCACCAAGCGCTTGCCTACGGTGGAATATTGGGTTTCTGTAGATCAAAGAGTACAGTCTAATACCTGTTGTATGGAAAGTGTCATTACATAGCTTCTGTTGTGATTTGGCGCTATATAAATAAAATTGACTTCTTATTTGTCACCACCTTAATAAGAACATGATTATCATTCACATTGACTTTTCTTAATCTATTGACTACCCACCCTCAAGCTGCTGCCCACGTCCAATAAATAGTGCATCTTATGATAAGAAAGTGTAATGTCTATGGCTTTAATCAGGACTTAATGAAGGATGTTGCATAGCTGGTTTGTGCTATATGTGTTTGTAACTTTATTTATTTGATACTAATCTATTGTAAGTGCAGCAATGGGTTTGTAATGGCAATGTCAGGCTGGAGTCTGTGCAAATGCTAACTGCAGTCTTGTACTGTATGAAAGAGTCCAGCCTTGTGGACCCATGTCAGATGTGAGAATGCACACACACACACACACACACACACACACACACACACACACACACACACACTTGTAATGAAGACATTGGTAATGAGAAGACTACATTAAATACTAGTGTGTACTGTATCAAATTCACCATGCCTTGTAGATCCCTTGTCAAGTGAGCTTAGTTCTTAACCCAGATGTTGAAATGCATTTCTATTCAGAGCATGCGTATAATATGGTCATTATTGGATGAGGATATAGAAATGCAAATGTGAGAAAACTGTGTTCATGAATGTGCATGTGTAGAGCCTCGTGTGGATTTCTGTATGAGTTGCACCCTCTCAAGTGAAGTGACACAGGCTGAAAGCATGACCAGTCATTTTTCATTAATGCAGGGTACTTGCGTGCAAACCATGCAGGCCACCAGGCCACGCCAACAGGTGTTGTTGTGAATATTTCTAACTTCATTCATCACTCAGGAAATCAGGATTGTTAAAATATTTTTTTTTCTTATAGGTGACAGGGTGTTTCATGGGTGAAGCCAAATAAATGTAGCATATGCTGAATACTTCAATACCAAAATGTCAAGATGTTTTTAAATTAATGTAGGGTAAACTTAGCTTAGTTTTGAAAATATAAAATTAACTAGAAGGTGATTGGCTGTGCAGTAATGTCCAGTGTGTTCAGACACACACATTTCAGCCCAGCAATGCCGTCTTCATTAAAGTCGGTCTAAATGGGATGTTGGACACTTGTTGATGTCTTGAAAGTATGACATATTTCTGCAGTGTTGATTGGTTGAGATACTTGAGACTGAAATGGAGGTGTTCTGATCTCCTGTTGTGAGGAAGCAGGGGTCACATTAACAGGAGCATTTAGTAATTCCTTGTTAATGCCATCTTTCCTTTTGTCTTCTCCAAGTGGGCTTTGATTTTGTAAATACCAGCTTTGATCTGGTGTCTGGTCCCAGCCTAATTTACAGCTGTAACAAAATGTAATAGAGTACAGTTTTATGGGGTTTGGGATGCAGCTCCCTCTAACTGTCTCTGTGTTCTGATATCCTACATTAGTCATTGTGATAATTTCTTCATTCAAATCTAACTGGAAAATTAAACTGTTTATCTCCCCTGCAAGACATTGGCACTTGACATGTTGCCATCTTGGAGCCATCAGTAAGAAACGTTGACTAATTAATTTGCAACAAACCAAATATATGTCTGCATCACCAATGCAAGATACGTTGATGTTGTAGCCCTGCAAAAACTAACATTTGGCTCTGATGCAGAGAAAGCAGTGCCAGCAACACCATAAAGCCTATAGCTGGAGATCACAGGAGGGGTGAGGGGGAGGCTGCTTCCCTCTCATCTTCCTACCATTTAACCCTTAGGGCTTCATTGTTCCCAGGTAATCTTGTGGAGGTGTTGGAGTTAGATGTGCCAAATGTTTTTATATTTTTCCTTCCTCTTCCTCAGGCTGCAGATTCATAGTAATTGTTGTTCTCTGTCTGCAGCGATGGCAGAAAGCATGCGTGACTTGCTGTGGTGCAGGGAAAGGCAAGAGTTTTTGTGTGCAGAGTACACAGGAGGCAGGCAAAGTGAGCCTTCCAAATGTGACAGTATGGGACCTTCAAGGCACAGACAGACAAAAAAGGAAAATACACATGGATGCACATGCAAATCCAAATCCATGAACACACAGTGATTCAATGAAAAGCGTTTTTGAAAAAAAAAGAAGGTATACACAAACATTCACAAGCGTGCACACGTCTCTTTCTCTCTGATGTGCCCTTGTATACAAACACACAGTGTGACATACTGTTTGTTTAGCAAGTAATTCACTTAGGAATAATTAAAATGAGTGGAGTTATGGCAACACAGACTAATGAATTATTAAGTTAAAGCGAAAGTGGCTAGCATCCCGCAGTGTTGTGCACTCACTTTTCACATTAGCAGCCTCTTACAAGCCTTCAGACAGCAGGACTACCATCTTGTATCTCTCTGGATATAGAGGGAGAGGGGAGAGAGAGGGATAATTTGCAGAATTTGAGGGATTCTGAAAGCACTTAGAAGAGACGAAATAAAGGCTAGACTTGGATGATTATATTTTGGGGAGAAATTGAGTTATTCAAAAAGTTAAAGAGAAGATGGATGGAAGGAAAGATGGGAAAGCACAAATGGCAGGAGAGGAGGAATCAGCAGAGGAGGGCATGGGGCACAGATGAAGGGATCAGGGTTATGACTTAGGAGGCAGAGTTGTTTGGCTTGCTGCAACCGAATAGCAGCTGTAACAGCCATCCACTTAGCTTAGTGACCTGCATCACGCTACAGGGTCGCAGCCACACGGTTCTTTAATTAACCAAACAGTTACCTACAGGAGCACTGTTCCTCATCCAACACACATGCAGCGCTCTTCTTCACTGGCCAAAATCTGCAGGGGTCCTGACTATTGATTGATTGACTCATCCCTGAGTGGCGAGATTGAGAAGAGGGTTAAATGGAAGGTTACATAACAACATGCAAACACACACATAAAACACATAATTATGCAGAGTGCAGATATAGTAACTGATGTCATAAAAACAGAAAGAGCTCAAGGTTTGCTTTTTGTTGAGTCTCAGTATTTCATCCGTTTTTTTCCATTGCATTTTACCAAAATTGCAACATTAGCAGTTTTCATCAGTGTACTCTGAAAGGGTTTTTTTAAGGGTCCATTTCTGTGGGAGTAATTTTCTTGAATGTCTGTAACTCACCATCGATTGTGAATTCACAGGTTAGTTGCAGAAGAAGATTGCCACTGCCTTTCCTTTATAATGTAGCTGTTATAAACTGCATCTGTTGTTGCGGGTTATAAATGGCAATGCCATCAAAAGAGCATCTCTTCAGCTTCTCTTTAAAGTGATGATCAAGGCATTGCAGATTGTCTTACCTTATTTTCTATTTCCCACCCAATCCATCATAAATGTATGGAGCTCATATTGGTTCTCCAGTGAAGACCTCAAATGACCCTTGCTGTGAACGTCATATCACCAAAGCCACTGTACTGTCAAATGGCAAGGCAAGTGAGAGTGGCAGCACTTCAGAAACCCATGGGTAACACAGAGGGGCGTCACCAAATTGTTCTGTCTTTTGAAGACACATATTGAAGTGGAGTTGCCTATTTTACCCAGCAGGTTGATGCTTTATTGAGAGGGTAGCTGAGGCTATTGGGAAGAAGGAAGCAGATGGAGAGGCTAAGTGAAAGAGTGGTGCAGCTGGATGTGAACTAAAAGGTCACTCGAAAAAGTTGCTACCAGTTGTGGGCCACTTAACAGATGCACTTCCCTTGTCAGTCAATGATTTTTTTAGGTGAAGAAGTTGAGTCGTGGTTAGCTCTTTTAAACCTTGCCATAAAGCGAACACTATGGAAACTTAAATGACATTTTTAACAGTCTTCTGAATTCATAAAGGCCCTTGTGTGGATAGCATGTTTTTCATGCTATCTCATGCACATTTAGGCTCATACACAAAGTAGAACACAACTTAGCATGGTGGGAATAACATCTCTTGAGTTAATTATTCATGTCTACTACACAGAAAGAGTTGGTATGTTTAGAGAACCATGGGTGGCTGAAATTTAGACTAGACAAAAAGTATTGAAAACAAATAGTAACGGAAAGTATAAGGAGATGACCTACTGGCGAGGACTCAAACATCACTCATATTAAGTGTGTGAATACACACTCCAGATGGCAGGTGTATGGTAATCAATGACGAAGGAGGAAAGTGTACATGTTGCAGAAGTTTTGTTTTTGCCAACAGCCACACTATTGACTGTTCGCTAAACCCCTCCCCCAAGCAGCAATGGTTCGATTACAGCTTAGCAGCTGTAACTACGCACAGCAGGCCCGTCAAGCTTTGGATTTCTGCACATGTTGAAGTAGTGTGTGTATGAGGCTGTAGTAAGAGTATCCAAATCCACTCAAGAGCATCCACTCAGTATCCAAAGAGTCTGAAATGAGGTATGTTTTAGAGATAGCCTGTGACAAAAGCTTGTTGAACAGTGCTTAAGGATAATGATATGACATACTCTTCAAACAAAGATGTATGTAAGCACATTGACCAGTAGTCCAAGGGGACCGATAGATAGCAAGCTAAAATAGCTAGCAACTGAGAATTGCTTTGTTGAACCCCCCCCCAGCTAAATTTCAAGGAAAATGAGATTGTGGTGAGGAAGGGAATCACTAGCTGAACAGGATGCTTGCTGTTAGCTGCCTTCAACCCATTAGTAAACTGTGACCATGCAGACACCCCTCTGGTAAGTAGGCGCAGGACCTGCTGTGCACACACTGCCTAACCTTACATGGAAATAAGTACAATCTTAAAACAAGTATTTAAGAGGTACATTTTCAAAGAAATGAAGCCACATCCTGCAGTATCATTTCTGCTTTGTAGGCTGTAACTGAAGGAGAAGATTATGTATATCCTCAGTCATATTATATTTAGGACAACATCATACAAATTTAACAATGTGGGACCTTGAATAGAAAATGACATTTTCCGTGTACCATTTTCTTGACATGCTGTCTGGGGAAACGCTTGACGGTCTAAATTGATATATTTTGCAATATTCAGTAATCTTTCTTTTTAATGCCAAGACATTATTACAAATCAACAGTGTACTGATTGGGCATTTTGTGTGTGGGGAAAATACCAGATAACTGTATAGAACACTGCATTGCAGTGTTATGACAAAAGAGTGGGGGTTTATTATTCGGTCGTCTTGCTTTTGACCTGCTGAAGTTGTCGATACCTGGGTCTTGGCGGGGCCTAAGATCTGCATGCCAACCTTGTAATGAGTATCCCTTGGGCCTGGGCCTGTGAGCCTGTGCTCAAGGCTGCATTAAACATGGATGCATGGATGGGGAGGGCCAGCTAAATGAATGTCCTGGCAGAGAGCTCTCATCCAAACTGTAATCACAACTCTATCTGGTGCTGCATGCGCAGGGTGTAGAGCTCAGATTTCTCTTATCAGTGAAAGGCATAATCCCGAAAGCAGTCAGCTCAAACCCATGCATTAATCCTCCTGTGTGGACTACGGCTCAATCTACAGAGATGACACTTGTACACTGTGATCCCTCTTCCTTTGCTGTGATCATTTCATGATCTTATCCTTCAAACACTTACCTTTAGCCACAGTGTTCTCATAGACAAACTTCAGATGAAGTTCTGCTTAATATAAAACAAAATGAGGGCTTCTAACCGTCAGGTGTATAGTAGTTCATGCATTTTTCAACCCTGGCAGGCCATGGTGTATTAACAGAAATGAGCAACTAATGAGTTATACTAAAAGTAGTAATACTATCATGTCGAGGACTGACTTTGTGAGTTAGTCAACTTTGCAATGCAGCGCAAAATAAACTGTAAATTAACAACTGTGCATTTTGCTTGCAAATTATGAAGCGTGTTATGTGCAAAACACAACTATAAGTTGAAGAATGAGCAGCATTATGACAATAGTTACTTTAAAGTAACAGCTTATGCTGATTTTGTTCATTTCGTTAAGTACTAACTGCTGCAAGTGTCATCACAGATCAAAAGGCTCTTTCCTTCAGTGCTGCTGTCTGTTCTAACAGCTGTTTAAATCACTCTTTGCCTCCCCAAATGACCTGCATCTGTGGTGTGGTTAACCAGCCCCCTAAGCACAAAATGTCACCTCTGTATTCGTCACCTCTGTATTTTGTGTGTGTGTGTGTGTGTGTGTGTGTGTGTGTGTGTGTGTGTGTGTGTGTGTGTGTGTGTGTGTGTGTGCATGTGTGTGTGCATGTGTAGGGATAGTTATAGACTCAACTGAGTTAACAAAAAAGTCCAAGTGATCCTGTTTTTATTTTGTTCTCCAAATCCACTGCTAGTATTTGTTTTTCTTTTCTATTTTTATCGTCTAGCTCAAATCAGTTATTCATTCCTAACAGGATGCTTGCTTGAGTAATGACTTTTGATACATTTTCCAGTATAAGCCATATCAAATCAGTGTCACCTCTAAGATCTTCCACATTTATTTTACTAAGCAAAATAACTTTGCCCTGCAGCAATGTCTGGCCCTCTGGAAGCACTGTATAGAATTAATCTTAAGAATGAGAGGAAAGGAATTTGAATAAGCTAGAATACTTACTTAATTAACCATTCTGCATCTTATTACATACAGGAGATTATTCTGGACTCTCACAGAGCACTTGATTATTTCAATAGCTACTTCTGAAAACAAACAAACCTAAGAGCTCTCAGTGAAGACGTGTCATTATCAGAGAATGTCAGAGAGCTGTCAACATGGCGTGATGTATTTGTTGCGGATGCTTCTAGCCTACCAGTGCCCATTTCTGTCCAGTCATGTGACTCTGTTTTTGTGTCTTATTCATGCTCTATATCCCTGTTGTGATTGGTGTGTCAAACTCACTCAAGCTAGAGGACATTGTAGGGACCTACTCTCTTTTAGAAATTCTTTGTCAGCACATTTCAAAGCTAATTCGATTTCCCTTATTCTTGAAAAGCTGCAACAATAAGCAGGAATACATGGGTAATATTTGTGGTCGGGGGCAGCGGAGTGGGCAAGAGGCCTGTCAGAATACAAAATGGAGGTGTTGGATGTAAAGCTGTAGGCATTTGTGGACCAGACAGAGGAAGACCTATAACCCTGATATCCAGGCTGTCACAGATGTTGACACCCTGCGGATTCAGCTTGTCATTGTAATACTGACATTCAAACACTCAATGTCACTCTGCCCCGCCTGGAGCTTAGGACACACCTAAATCTATACACACACATCAGGAATGCATTACATATCTGACAGTGCAGCTAACAAATGATCCCAGATCACTTCTACTTGTTTAATAGCCTGTGTCACATATCAATGTAAGTTCCCAGTCTGAATGTGTCAGCTTTGCTGTGATTTGTGGAGACAATCACATCTCACAGAACGATACTTTTTCATGATTTCTTGGAAGAAGCTGATACCATTACAGCAATAACAAAAAAACGCTGAAAACAGAGGTGATTAAAGGCAAAATGGTTAAAACCATTTTTAATGAGGCAACTAATGATAGACAGATCATAGTCAGAATGCATGACAGTAATACTCTTTCCATTGTAGCTGTGAAGCAATTTCCTGTATTTTCCAATTCCTTGGTTTAGTGGTTAGGGATAAATAAAGTATGAAGCATTATGAGTATGAAGCATTATGAGCTATTACACCAGATTCAATTTCATTTGGCCCCACATAGCAGAAGTGTTGTGTTGGGAATATTTGCTCAAACATTATCTTCTAATATATACTATATATCCCTATATATACCCCTCAGTCACCTTGAGTAACAAAACGCTTGGCTGTAAGGAATGGCGGTATGAAATTTAAGCTGATATTATGAATATTAATGTGGATGCAGCACAGAGCCAAAAAGTGGAGGGGGAATAGTTGAACCTGAGAGTCACATATGTGCCGGCCTGTCAGATAAAGGCCAGTGAGACCTTTAACTCCAGTCCTATTTGTTGTGTTGCCTCTTTATAAACTGGCATGTCCCATAATGCTGGTGTTGCTTCCTTATGTATGTGAGCACCTTGTAGTATTTTCAGAACTAGCATATAATAAGAAAGCTGGACAATTCAAAAATGTCTTCCACTCCCTGCACTCTGAATGCCTTCACAATTTGTTAATCTGATGGACCCTTCAGCCATCACAAACCGCCATTCACTTGTCATTATGTGAGGTGCAGGCTTGATGAAGTGGATGATGACTGTGTTTTATGTTGAAAGAGCAAAAAGACAATGAAGGACAGTCCCCTTCCCCCTAATGCTTTCCCCTGCTTTAACATTCTGTGCAGTTGCTCTATGCCTTCACCTGTGATGTGTCAGGAATACCACAGCGGAGACAGACTGCAGACGAGCACACTCTGAACAGGAAATAAAACTACCGACCAACTGAATAAAGAATGGCTGACCCATGAGGCCACACACAGACACACAGACAAGGTGACACTAAGTGCACTCTGGTATGTTATGATAAGAGAAATGGTAACATTTGGCCCTCGCTCAAAAAAGCTCTGTCACATGACTGTCAGTTATTGGATTTTGATACATGCCCTAGGAAGCTTGACCATTATTTTCCCTTATTCAGGTTATTTTCAATATTCTGGCACTGAGCGCGGTGATTATCTTACTCTTACTGTTGACTGGACACAGCACATTGTCCTTCCTGGCACAATGCAGAATTTTTTATTTGTATGTATGAATGTGAATCTGGAGAGTAAAGAAGTTACCGAGGCTGTTTTCTCGCTCAGCTGAAGGTCAGTGTGTGCATATGGAACGAGAGAGCACGCATGAGTGTGTGTGTGTGCGAGAGAAAGAGAAGACTGCATAAAGTAGTCAGCTGTGTGTGTGTGTGTGTGTGTGTGTGTGTGTGTGTGTGTGTGTGTGTGTGTGTGCACTGAAGAGAGAGTAAGGAGAGATATTGCATTAAATGTAACTCTGCATGCAGACAGGCTGTGCCTTAGCCTCATATCTGGTTTCTTATGTGGGGGACATAGTTAAAGATCTCCACTTTTCCTGCCGTGTGTGTGTGTGTGTGTTTGACAGAGTTTTTAATATGAGGTCCTCTGTCACCCCTTCTGCAACAGCTGCAGAAGATTGTTTTTTACCTGGCTGAGTCTGCGGGAGAACATTATCAGACATAGCCAGAGAAGTGATAATGTTGTGAGTGTGGTCATTTGAGCATATAAGGTGGGGTACTTTAACCAGTGTTGTGCAAGTGACTGAAAATTTGTAATATAATAACAGTTACTAGTTCATTCATTGGGATTGTACCCATTATCACTACAATGAATTATAAGTAGTTGACAATAAAACAATAGATATGTTTTGAAAAGGCTGTTTATTGTAGCCTTAAAGTCAGTTTTTATATAATCTTTTTCCAGTAAAGAGTAAAATGAAATAGCTGTTTATCAGACAGTAATTTCTTATCAACAACGTCCTTATTTCCAGGACAGCAAGCTTAAATTGCCTGTGTGCCATTGTGTGCAGTGGCAGGTGGCAGTCTGATGCAGATTGAGAGATTCATGTCATCCATTGCGGGGGGGATTGCAATATAAATCAAAACTCAATAACTCAATTTATTAATATTTCTTTGTAGTTTTCATTTGTGATTTTATTACACCAAAACATCACAGAAACACAAACGCATTTAACACAGTAAATCGTTTTTCATCATTTCTTGAGCCTCAATAACTTTCTCTCTTTGGTAAATATCAGTATGTTTTGTAAACATGAATATATGTGACACAGAACTCCAAAAAAGGCTCACGACACCATGGGAGCAACGGCGTGGCTATGGTGTGGAGTTGACGCAGAATGAAAATCAGCCTTTAGCAAGCTGTTTTCCATGCAAAACCTCCCACTGCAAGTAGTAACATTACTGTTTCATGTGTGCAGATTAGGATTCCAATGCACATTGCTATGGGTGATAGGTCAGAAGAAAGCTATTTTCTGGCCTTAAATCATTTTGAGGTAGACATTCTGTAAATTATGTAAAAGGGATGACTGAGTGGCAGAGCGGTTCACATTTCCTTCCCAGTGGCTCCTCTGCCTCTGAAGGTTTTGAGCATGTCATGGCTAATCTTGTTAGAATTCATATTCACTCATTTCCTTAGAGAAAATACATTCATTTACGCTGCGGTTGCCATTTTTTCCCTGATAGCTACATCCTCTTTATCCCATCTCTAAATGCCTTCCTTCTTTACATAGTGTATATTTATTTGTATAAGCAGGCAATGAATAATGTTCAACTCATTAATGCTCTGCATAAATTTGCTTTTGCCTTCTTCATTATGTTTTAAGATATGTGGTGAAACAACAATTATTTTCATTTAAATCATCTACAAGCAATGTTCTTCCAGTATCACGCTGCCAAAAGCGCGACATGAGGTGCAAGAATATTGAGTTAATTTATAATCATCTGTCCTGAAGGAGAATGCGCACAATTGGGAGCCATCAGCATGAAATGTGTAAGTAGGTGAAATCAGAAAAAGTAACCGGAGCCAATTTCAACTCGGACTCTTCAGAGACTGTCTGTCTGCAGACTTTAATTAAGAATAGTTGGCAGCTAAGCAAATGCTCGCTTTCTGTGTGTGTAACTGATGTTTTGGTAGGTTGCAGGTATTCAAAGTAATGGTTTGGTTTTAATAATAAACCGTATTGTGATTTTATTTTATTTATTAATGCTGTCATCTTGTTGCCGGAGGGCTATAAATTCTATTTTCTGCTTGAGGAACTTACTGCATAACCCCACATGGGATTTCACAGGGAAATGTGCCCTACTACTATGTATTTATATATCATGGTGCCTTTGTGTGTGTGTGTCCATCTTTGTAATTATATATGTTTTTGTGTGTGGTGTCTGTATATCCTCTGTGTGACTTTGAGTGAATTTGCATATTTTGTGTACATCCTCTCAATTATTTGTGGTGTACAATGTGCACATTCCGAAAAATAAAGATAGATTGGCAAGTACCATTATGTTTTTTTCAGATTATCAGACCATGTGTTTCAGGATTTAGCAAGTTGTGAAAGACACTCCTTATGCCTTTTTCCACACCATTTATGCATCTCCGTAGACATCTGCAGTTCTTATTCCCGCAGCCATGGAGGTGAAGAGGCTATGTGTGCTGCTTTGTGTTGTTTACATAAAACATCCATCGGTTGTTGTTTGTTCTCCACTGCGTGCTGTGTCATTTTCCCGTATGCTTAGACCGAAGCTATCACAAATAAGCTTTTTAGATTGTAGCAGAGAGATATTCTTTTATAGAGAAAAAAATAACATATGCAGACATTATGTCTTACAAATGTGATTTTATGTGGCCTGAGACTTTATCTGTTGCTTTGTCAGCAGTTGTTGATTCATATCTGGAGATTGCCCCACAAATACACAATGACATGCCAGCTGCTTCTTTAGAGGAGGGCATTAATCCACGGCAGGACAGTTCCTGTAGAAATGAAGGGATTCAGGGCATTTTTCCACAGTCTGCTACCTTCGTCCGTTCCCCCCCCCCGTCCTCTTCTCTCCACTCCTCTGAGGATATGACTCTTTGCTGGTCTGTTGCCCCGGCTCTCTGGATGCCAGTGACAGAGCGTCTGCTCATGAATGACCACAGCCATATTGACAGTGTATGCGCCAGGGGCCAGACCCCATGTCCCCGAGATCAAACACCCATACACACACATGGACCAGTCAGGGCGCGACATATTGTGGGGAGGTGCTACCCAGCTGGTGGGATTGGAGCTGAACTCTTGCAGGCCATCTTCTGCTCTCTGCAGGTTTCCCCCATACTTGAAATGTAGAAATATCTCTTCCTTCCCATCTCTGTTTTTCTCTTCTCTCTCTTTCTTTCTTATCATATGTGGGCTTGCAAATATTATTTTATGATGAGATTATGTTAATGTAAAGATAGTAAATTTCATAGCAGCTCAAGATCA
Source organism: Percina caprodes (assembly GCA_013375575.1). NCBI lineage: Eukaryota > Metazoa > Chordata > Actinopteri > Perciformes > Percidae > Percina > Percina caprodes. The sequence goes on from JABXJD010000060.1 coordinate 369,705, forward strand.
TGCCGTCAGCGATACCTCGAACAACAGTCTGGAGATGAGATGTCTTTGTGGTGTGCACAAAATGGGAAAGCTCCTCAGGCATTCTGTTGTGCCTTTATTCCTTCCTTGCCTCTGAATCCTCAGCCAGGAGCCATAGCGTAGTCGCACGGATAGCAGAGAGATGCTCCGTCTTTTCCTCTCTCATCTTGTATCTTGCACGTCCTGTTGTCCAACACCAGCTCCGTCTCAGCATAGCAGTGTGCCTGCCCCTCCTTTATTTGCATTTCAGCGACAGCCAAGTGAAATTATGATAAACCCCATCTGACCCCTCATCGCTGTGTCAGCAGCATCTTTAATGTTTCTTCACAGAGGCTCATCTGACTTCACATGATGCATACATGTGCTGTTTGTGGCGCCAGCTGTTTCCCACCTTCTCTTGAGTTATGAACTAGAGATGAAACCGTAATATTGACCTCACTCTCTGCACAGGCCGACTCTTTAATCCCCTTACATGGAGAGATCATACCCAGACTTGAGCTGCTGACAGATTTGCCACAGATAACATACAGTAAAAGCTCCATGCTGACAATATATGGCGAGAAAGGGCCTCTCTTACTGCCACATGAAGGATCCACAGGGACTTCTACAAGTTCATAAAACATCACATTCTGCATGCCTTATTATCTCTCATGGTCTGTGTTCGTCACCCTCCTCCTTCCTTTTGTACATCTCAATTTACCCTGTCCAACCCCTTCATTACCCAGAGGACATGCTTGTCTTTAAGCTCTCCAGCATGCCCTATAACCTTTCCTGAAACACAGTAGGAGATTTAAGATTGTATTGGATTGCTTATGAGGCGCCACATGAACACAGCTAACCCACTGGGCTTTGGGGTTCCACAGCAAAGAAAATACCAGACCACTATATATTTTTGTTCCTCCACAGACGTAAATAGTTTTTATGTTGCGCCAGCGGCATCTGCAGTTTATAGAAACTTGAGCTCTGAGTGGCATCGTTTCCGTTGCGGCTGCCATTTTTTCCCTATGACTTGGTGATAGCTACATCCTCTTTATCCCATCTCTCTTTTACTTCTTAAATCATATAGACACCTGCTTCCTTTTTCTCTCCTGGCCCTTGCTGTCAGTAACCTAACCCATACTGTAGCAGAACAACTGCTAATATGTGCATGCAACAGAAGCAATTATGGTGCCAATTATAGGATTTTCTTTCACATTTTTCAATTATCTCCTATTTTTACCCCAATTTTATAGGTTTTAATATTTGTGTGATCTCACCTGACGTCAACGCAAAGGCTCTCCTGCACACTGAATGTGTTCGTGGCAGAAGGCAAAAACTGACACCTTTTGATTGTGTGATTCTGCTTCACTGCCTCTCATTGTGTGTTTGCATCATCTAGCAATTGTGTTCACATAACAAGTCAGTAATGATGTTTTCTGACATGAATATATGTCATGATGACACAAATGTATATAAACGTACATACAATATCATCAAACTGAAAGTAAATGACTGTTTTCCAATTGTATGCATTGCATTAAACCAAACTCTTCATTTAACATCACAATTACAGTAATAGCTTTGTATTACAACTTGGTCCAAGTAATTAGTAAGTTTCATATCATCACAATAGGATTCTGTTAAAAGACAATAAATGATAATATGAGAAATTAGAGAATTTTTGACACACATGTAGCACCCCAACACTCCTGGGTCCGTTTTTTTATGGTAGCTACCGAGAAAGTTTCCCTATTTTGGGTATTCTTAATATCACACATATACTCTTCTGTATTGAAATAACTGACCCCAGACGACTGTTTAACAAGAAAGGTATTGTTTACTAGACAATAACTTAAATGTACAAATAATATTTAGCGTTAGATACATACATACATACATACATACATACATAACACAAATAACACCCTTCAAATAGGCTATACTAACTGCAAGATTTCTTCAGATGATATTGCACACAATTGTCCCCTTCTTTATCAGTTTCCACTTAAAACACTACAGCTACACAAAGTGAGTCCTCCTTAAAGCAGTTTAAATGTAAAACATACTCAAAACATATTGAGCAACTGTGGTAACACACACGCACACATGCACACACACACACCACAAGGGAGAGAAAAAAAACACATGTCAGGCCTGATGGTAGCTCGTGGCGCTCAATCCGTCAGAAAGTTATCTTCTGTGAAGCAAACACACAGAAATCCAACTTACAGTTAGTTACAGAAACACAGCTCCAACACGAGAACGATAACCAATCACCAGCTACAGCAAATGTCACCCTGTTGATTGAACGGAGACCAGTGAAGGATATCAGAAGCACTTTTCCGGTGATGGCTGAGCGTTACTGCGCAGCCTCCAACTGAGCTTGATGACGTAGATGTGACGTGAGCAACCTGTCTGAAAGTTATAAGTCTTCTGGTAGCTGTGCCAAGAGAAATCTCCATCTAGTTAACATTAGTAATTAACCCTAAACAGCTAATGGAAGGCCAAACTGTCTGCGAGCTTCTCCTGACAATACGGTGATTTGTCGACTATGCAACAGCTGCTCGCTTGGTTATGACACAATCGTTAGCCTATTTTTACAAAAACGTCTGCTACCGAGCCATATCGTGAGGTATAAAACATACATGGAGCCTTTTATATATTATCGTGTTTCTTTAGAAATAAACAATGGATAAATAGAGTCTTGTCAATTTATTATAGCTTTATATCTGTGTGAATCTGTCAGCCTTTGTATCTGTTACCATTCCATAATATATAATGTTCTACAAAAAATCTGTAATGTACCATCTCAAAACTAGCAGTGAAGACAGTCAGCATACTTTTTTAAAGACCCCCAGTCAAGTTTAATTAACACTGAGCCAGTAAATTGATAACCAAGCCCTGAATTCAGTGGCTGGCTCCATACTTCTCCAGGAACTGGATAAGATTCTTATTGCTGACGTTCCATCTTTATCCCACACTTACTGTATGTCTCTCTTAAATATTACATAAAGCTTAGGACACGGGTGGACTTAGCTATTCCACTCCTTTGATCAACATTATCAGAACACACTGTCACTACAGATTTATCTGCAAGGCTATTCTGGGATTCATGTATCACACTGCTACAGACATCACAGGCATTTGACCTCACTGCAACGGCCCTTATGGAACGGGACTTTACTGCACTGTAACAATACGTTGCATTTCAATGGTGAGAGACCCTTTCTTATCTAAATGCTAATGTAGTATCCTGTTAGTCGGAGTATACTTACCTTACTTGTAAAACCTTGCCTGTCTTTTTTATCCAACCTTATCTCCCACAGCACTGATGGACGTGCCTGCAGGAATTAAGTGTAGATTGGGGCTTGGCTTCAGGGCTGGCTGCCAGTGCTTTGAGGCTTTATGTGCATTTCATTTTATATGGGTGTATGTGCGTGCATATGTGGCCGCCCTGTGTGCACCTGTGTCTGTCTGTAGGTTTATGGATATGTCATAACTGCTGCTTATTTCACTCAAAATCCTGACAAGAGCCGTAAACGTGTCTCCGGTTCTCAGCTGTTGGTTCACTTTTCACAATGTGACTGGCAAGGTTGTTTTTTTTTTTACATGAGAGGAGGAATAAACAAATACAAAACTGTTTACATAACTGCATGAAATATGTCTGATGGAATGGTGTCGTGCTGTGGTCAGTCAGCACCAACTCCCAGATGTGGTCAGTGTTTAGAGCCTTCGACTTTAAGAAACAGTGCTTGATCCTTTCCAGTTTTAGTGCTATTATCTGGGGTCCTCACATGCTATCACAATTGGATCTTCAGGGCAGCGTGATGTCATAAATCCCTAATTAACACCATTTCCAGACACTTTTATTGACTTTTTGGTTGCAAATCACCCAAGAATGACTGAAAAATGGCGGTGCTGCCTGGTCAACCTCGTCTCAGAAGGCAATATCCAGAACGTCATAAAAGGGCAAGATAGAACCATAAATATCATTGTAGTTTAACATCTAAATTTGAATTTGAATTTGGGAGACGGTGCAGACTTCAGAAATAATAGCTTGTTAGCACATCTCCACATAACGGCATATTCTCTGACAAGAAGTCAATGCATACCTCGTCTTCCTGTTTGTTTAGTTGGTTGACTGATCACAGTAGAATATGGTCCACGGAGGTCATGTTGTCAGTAGTGTCCACAGCAACAGACTCGGCCAAACGCCCATAGGATCTGAGTGCCATTGGCAGGGATATATTCTGTGGGAGAAAAATCCTTTGTAGTTCTAATCCCTTCCTCATGGCCAAGCCTTGATCATACAATCACTCCAGGATTATGTGCTGTTGCATGTCATATACTGTGTGTCTGTGGGTCTGATATGGTTTCAGATTGACTGGTCAAAGGTATGCAGTGCTGATTCCTTGTGTAATATGAGCTAAGACATATTAGCTAGTAATTATCTAGACATTCTAGTAGATCCTTCTTACACATTTCTTACCCCTTTCTAAATGCTCTGATGTCGTCTACATTCCTCCACAGTAACACACTTGAGGCCTATTCGCACGGGACTAGTATTACGTGGGGACCTCCAGTCATTTGTAACAATTACAGAGTATATCTGTGACTTTAATCACATGCGACCCTGCCACGTCAGTAATTTGTCAAGTAAGAGTTTCACTCCTCCAAGTTACCTACTATATATTCTATATCCAACACACAGGTTGTATGATAAGATTAGTCCCATGCAAATCATCAGCTCCGTAATTTTGGCTGCGTTGCCAATTATAAATGAATGTTTTGACAGAGACTTGACATCATTTCAGTGTGATTCAGTAAATTTGAATAAATGCAGACTTTGTTTATCTGTGTGAATGTGTTGCACAACACAGACGTGGGGGGGTGAGGCCTAAATGTTGCTTAACCTATGCAGTGCATCTTTCATGAAACAAAAACTGAATTGGAGTTTATTTTTTGGGATTCTAAAATTATATTTGATTAAAAAAAATAGTAAAATAGTTGTCTTTTCACAAAGGTAGAATGTAATAATAATAATAATAATAATAATAATAATAATAATAATAATAATAAAATATGTTAAAATAAATACAATTAGGGGGTTCTTTTTACATTGTGAGAGAAACATGTCATGCACATGGCCAACAGGCTATTATAATGTAACGTTAATAACATTAGTCATATAATTATCATCCGTCATATCATATCATCTCCCCAGTCGCTCTCTCACAGGCTCTCGTCATGATACAGTCTCTTGTCCTACATCCCGTCCCGTTACTTTAACGGTCATGTGGCTCTTCGTGAGGCGAGACAAAGCAGGTTACATCCCTCATTGACTGTCACAGCAAAATGCTACAAACGGGTTAGCTAACATACTTTGCTTCTATTGCCCAACGCTAGCTTTGAGTGCACAGATAACAGGATTTTTTTTCCTCCTTTCACCCAGCCATTCCTGTCAGCCTGCTCATAGCTGCGCATTCAGACTTGCCAAAAAGGAAGCTCCAACTCTATCAATTCCTTTGTCTGGGTTTGGGGGGGGGGTATGTACTATTCAAAACCATGTAAGGTCCCCTGGTTATACATGTCCCATGCGGATAAGGCTTTGTACTGTCATTTGTCAACAATCCCTTTTCCCGAAATCTCTAGAATTGCCATTTTAATCGAGCCAGCGTTTTATTTTTGGGATGCTGTCATGTGTGAGAGGACCTTGTGACTGTGGCTGTGATTGTCGTGATTCAATTCCAGTCAATAAATCTGAGCCATTCAGTGGCAGGATATCAAAGACTTCCAAAAAATTCTGACATTTTCCCCATTCAAGACGTGATTCTGATCATTAATTCGGCTAAAAATAGTGGGCCTACATTTTAATTTCTCCTAGAGGCATGCAACAAGGTTATTGAATCAAACCAACTTTTATATAACAAACTAAAAAGAAGACTTGATGAAATGTTTGTACTCAAAACAAACTGCTGAAGTCTCAGAGTGATTCAGCCACCAGAACGCCACACAATTTAAACCAGATTTCATTAACAGAGAGGTAAATATGTCAGAGATTTCTGTTTCATATTAGTCATAATTAGTGTAATTTACTTTAGATCACCTCCACTTTCCAGCTTTACATATTTTCACTACCTTATCTTATGCATGTAATTATCTGAGCTGTGTTGAAGGTAACCATGGTCTTTCATCCAGTGACATTTTGGGGGAAGTTTCATAGATGAGTAGGACTGAATTAAATGATTTTACAATACGGAATAATTTGAATAATATTTATTATATTAAGATATTATTATCTTATTAGTCATGCAGTCTATAAAATATGAAAAATAATGAAAAAAGATCATTACAAGTAGCCAAAGTCTTAAAGCCCCAGCGTGTAACGTTTGTAGTTGTTTAATATCAAAATCTGTGTTGCCCGTTCACAAACTTGTACTTTTTTGTGAATATTGACCACCACTATCAATTTTAAGTATTACCAATGGCTTGAAATTTTACATTTGCGCTTGCAAGAACTGGGGTAGATGCTCCACAGTCATGCGCCATCTTGAAATACGTTAGCAGGTAAGAGCCATACAGGATGTACTGCTCCGCAGCGTTTTCGACTCACAGCTGCTGCTGACCACACACCACACGTATTCAAAATCCAAATTTCAGGAACAGGAATCTTCTTCTTCGCCCAGAATAAGGAAATGGATATTGAAAAGAGATTGGCGGCATCAGAAAAAGAGTGAAATTGGAGCTGCTTGGGACGCACACACCAAATCCCAACTATTTAATTATCATCCGGACCGCTGCAGTCTCTTTTTCTTTCTGTCTCCTTTCTGTTGGGTGGCGCTACTCTCTGACATGCACTCCAACAACCACGGCTGATAGACGGCCTTTTGTACACTTTCTACCGTTTCTACCGTAGGTGAACTGCGTGGTGAGAGAGAGTTGATTGCGATATATGATCTCAATGCTAAATGGGAGAAATTCTTACACAATGTTGTGCTTCAAAGGTCTCATGACATGGTCCTCTTTGGATGCTTTTTATCTAGACCTTAGTGGTCCCCTAATACTGTATCTGAAGTCTCTTTTATCTAGACCTTAGTGGTCCCCTAATACCATATCTGAAGTCTCTTTTATATAGACCTTAGTGGTCCCCTAATACTGTATCTGAAGTCTCTTTTATCTAGACCTTAGTTGTCCCCTAATACCATATCTGAAGTCTCTTTTATATAGACCTTAGTGGTCCCCTAATACTGTATCTGAAGTCTCTTTTATATAGACCTTAGTGGTCCCCTAATACCATATCTGAAGTCTCTTTTCCAAAATTCAGCCTTGGTGCAGAATTACAGCCTTAAAATGCATACTGTATGGATAATGGATACTTTCCATAAAATCATTTCTAAATGCAAATCAAACCAGCTATTAGTCTAACTGAAATAAAACCATGCCAATCTCTATGTATGGTGAAGGGTATTTTAAGGCCAAGGGAACTTTATCAAGATACATAGTATCCTGGATCCATGAAATAACTGGCCTTTAATAATAAAAATGGGAATTTAACATAGGGGAGTGTATACTTATGCCCCCTGCATTTTAAGGAAGAACATTTATTTATTTACAATACATTATTCATTCACAAAGAAAATTGGTGTCCTTAAAAGGTTGTATTTTTCCTTTTTTTTAATTAAGGCATTAAGATCTATTTACATAAGATGATTTTTTTATTCCTCTTTTTAGTCAATTTAAGCATGGGCATGTAAATTTATGAGCACCACTGTAACATTACCAGCTCTGCTCTTTACATGCTTGCTACTGACTTATGTGAAGAGTTGTGTCTCCGAGATAACAGTGTTAGGAACATAGGTACACTAACTTATCAGCGTTAAATTGAGCGCATCACTTTTGGACAGATTTGTGCAGAGACCAACCATTCGTGAACACCTGATTGATTCTCTGCAGGAATTTAGCCAGCCGTCTACTCTGTGAGAAAAGTCGACAGCAATCCTTCCTCCCGCTCATGATCATGTTTGGATTCAGAGCGTGCACCTAAAGGAATTTTCACAGACCGTCTGTTGTCATGTGCTTGTCAGAGAGAGAGAGAGAGAGAGAGAGAGACCAGGGCAAGGAGGGGCGAAGCAAATCAACGTGCAATATGTACGATTTTTGCCATTTTAAACAGTTAAAGAAAAAAGAACATCAATTTGTGGAAGCCAGTGTTGATGATGTGATGGCCCGCCACAAATAAATCGATGTACTGGAAACACTGGTAGGCATAACGTATACAAATATTAATTTTGTTACCAATCCTAACCTCTTCCTTAATGGAGACATTGGTTGATGGATGGAGATGACACCAATTCAATTAAATTTTATTCATAGTCAAATCATCTCAAGACACTTTACAGATAGATCTAGACCACACTCTATAATTTACAAAGCCCCAACAATTCTAGTCATAAGTTTGTTCACAGTGGCACAGGGACTATGAAGTGTTTGCTTCCTGTTACCCTCTGTGTAGTTGTCTGAAGAGCTCCCTGTTGGTTCCCACTGAGCTCTAATCTCTGTAGCCCAGTCTGTCTTGGCACCATATGTTGAAGCTGCTGCCAGATTTACTCAGCATCATAGAGAATGTTTGAATACAATCTGAGCCCAGTCACACCCTCCATCTCGGCCCAGACTCCTCGCTCTGGCCTGCTCCACATATATTTCATATGCTCTGCAAGCCTCAACTCTTTTGTATTGTCCTACAGACTCCCATTTTCTCCCGAATTTAGCTTAACTGTCTTTCTCTCTTGCTTTGCCTCCTCAACCTAATGCAGAGGCGCAGAGCCCCGTTGCTCCGAGTCGATGGATGGATCTGTGCGCGGAGGGAATGGGCTCAGATGTGTCCTTGAAGCTACTTGAGGAATCAGTACCACGCACACTAAGAGCCCCACTGAGCTCTGATAAATGTGCGTAACTCTCCGAGAGGGCAGGACTGGCGTAAATTGTATTGAATTTGGAGTTAAGGTCCTAAAACTCACTGGATGCAAAGTGCATGGATTGTGACAGTCTTTGCCACTTTACACATTTATTCAAAAGGGATAATAGGAAACCTTGTCTCTTGGAACTTGTGAACAGCTATTTTCATCATGTGACGTCTACCTTTGGCAACGTTACGACTGATTTGCCTTTGGAGTTGCTGCCTTTTTGCAGATAATAGATCTGTCTCTGGAACTGCAAACATGTGGTTAAAGACACTCGAGGCTTTGTGGAGGCTAAAGCAAATGATCTGTTAAAATACCTGTTTCAGATCAAAGTCTCCCAACTTCAATGTGTGAGAGTCTGTGATATTTCAGTTAATACAAGCTTTTCAGAGCCACATAGAAACCTCAAAAAAGGCATATAGGCAGACCTTTGGTTAGTACCCCAAACTGACAGCAGGAATAATGTATTAACTGTGAGCTTTCTTTATATTAAATTATTTGCATAACCACAACATGGCAGTGTTGGTTACACTTCAGTTGATGTCTCTTTTTAACAAGAATATGATAGAACTTGTACTTGTAAGTTATGATTCTTTCAGTAACAGTTGGTTCACTTAAAGCAATAGTTTTTGACATTTGCTTATTTTCTTGAGAAGAGTAGATAAAATGATTGATAGCACGTCCATGTCTGTACAGTAAATATAAGGGTACAATGACCAGCTGTTAGCTTAGCTTGGCATAAAGACTGGAAACATAGGGAAACAGGTAGCCTCTTCCCAAAGGTTAACAAAATCCATCTACAGGCTCCTCTAAAGGTCACTAGTCAGCTTGTTGTATCTCATTTGTCAAATCCCAACAAAACCCAAAGCATAAATTCCAAAATATGTGGTTTTGCAGGAGTTATGTTCTCAAATATTTCGTGTCTGTGACCTGGTACTGGTAGGTAGATTTATTTTTAGCCTGGGACAGAGCCTGTTTCCCTGTTTCCAGTCTTGATGCTAAGCTAAGCTAACCGGCTGCCGCTGGCTCCTTATATTTAGCGTACAGACATAAGAAGGGTATCAACAATTTATACTGCGGGACCCGTGTGTAAATATTATGTAATATGCAAAAGTTTTAATATTTTGTCATTTTTAAACCTTAATACTTATTAATATGCTGTTAAATTGCAAACTTAACCAATTGCTGAAACCTAATTTTCTATCATTTCTGTTTTTTACTCTACAATGGTGAAACACGAGCGGGTTGGATTAGCATGTCTTTGATGATTGGGTATTACTGGGTTTACCTTTAAGACCATTCAGTTGAAACTCTCTCTCCATCTGTCTGGAGGCTGAGCCATAACTGCACTTAGCTGACAGGAGACCATTACCAAGGCAGAAAAAATGCTCAGTCGATTGGTTCGCTGGGTTTAGCTTGACAGTCCTGGAGAAAAGGTTTATTCTGGGAGACAATAAAGGCATTTACATTTTTATTCCAATTGTTCCTGTCACCTGAGCTCAATATGAAGCTAAGAAGATCCTCTTTTATTTAAATTTGACAGTTGCAACCCGCACAGTTGCTACTATCACCAGTTAGCCATTGTTCTCTGCTGTAGATCTTTGGGGAGATACTGTAGATACATTTAAGGACAAAGCTCTGTAATATCTCGTCAGTTTAGCGTGTGAATCAACAGGGCTGTTTGACCCTGGCTTTACCTCGGAGAGTGTTCAGCATCTTAAAGGCACTATCCCCTTTCCATGCTTAAGATGGTGTCATAATTCCAAAGCCTGGACATTGCCAGTTAATTGGTTCCCCCTTACATGGATGTGGGCAGTGCAGTGATGAATAAAGCAGAGCAACAGCAAGACCAAACTGCAGCTCTGTACTGCCTCCACCACCCAGAACAGACAGAATCACTCCAGTGATAGTCGTCTTAGTTTCAGGGTGGTTTTAGAACTATATGATAAATCACCCGCTGCAGTATATTTATGGAAACATTCATCACAAAAAAATTACAGATTACAAATTAAAACAATGTGAGGAGCTATACTGGCATGTGTGAAATTGCAGGTGCTGATGTGTCATCAGCAGACTCGCAGTGAAAGCTATTTGCATGCAATAGAGCCTGCCAGTAATTATTTTCATCTCTCTCTCACACACACACACACACACACACACACACACACACACCCGCACACACACCTAACCCTGCTATTCCACACACAACCTCTACTCATCTACAATTACCTGACACTTTTTTATTGTTATTTTTTTTTTTATATTCTTAAACTCATCTGTAGCCTCTCATTTCCCCTGACAGCAAAGATGAAATTGCTGAACATGTATAGTCAAAGCGGTGATGGGCTTATTAAAGACACGAGGAGCGGAGAGGAGGAGCTCGGGTCTGGCTGCAGCTGCTGCATTGGCTGTCTTCTCAGCAGCGGGGAGGGGTTGAGGGAGAGAGAGAGGGAGAGAGAGAGAGAGAGAGGGAGGGAAGGAGGGCACTGTTCTTGTTGAGAGATAGGGAATGCCTGCAAGTTGCGTCTGCCGATAATAGCACATCAGCCAGAGCGCTGCTATTGGGAGAGAAGAGAGCTGGCAGTGCGGAGGACTGAGCCGCTCAGCACAGAATGGTACACTAGAGAAGACAGGCACACTTAGAAAGGGACAGAGAGAGAGAAGTAGATTGAAGGAAGAGAGCGCATCAGAGCACGCAGAGGAGAGGCGGACAGGGAAGGATCAGTGGAGAGCGGATGGGAGAAAGGTTACCAGGTCAGCAAGAGAACGTGGAAGTGGAGCAGCTGAGATTTACCAGGGGGTCTCTCTAGCACTGGAACAGCCTGGCAGCACAGGAGGAGAGTGATATTAAGAGTGGATAGAGGTACTGTAACTTCTTCCCAAGAAAGACAGTCCAAAGGCAATGGTAATGCTTCTCACAGGACTTTTCGGCACAGCAACTTCAGGACTATCACAGCAAGACAGCAGCAGCAATACACTTAATCCTGCAGAGACGCCTGATATGTGCAGTTCCACTCACTTCTGTGCAGACTTTCATACCCAACTGTGTGTTTTGAGGTGGATGTAGTTGTGTCTCTGTAAGGCTTTTTATCTTTTCTTTTTTTTTTTGCTTCGGAGTGCAAAGCAGTGGGGACTTGTGTTGTTCTGTCCTGTCATCCCTGAGACTATGGTATACTGTGCGTCAGGGAGCCCTTCATCAGCAGCTGCAGCCCTAGAGCATGGAGAAGTCCAGCAGTGAGGAGTCAGCTATTCACCGTAGCCCTTCCGTAGATAGCCGTGACTCAGATTTTGCCCAAGCCTCCACGTCTGGCCGCCCTTTTGGTGGCCGCGGCTTTACTGCCGGTGCATTCTACGGCTCCACGGGGCCGCGCAAAAGCGCACAGCAGGGGCAGGCTACAGCGGCAGCTGACGCCAGCGCAGGAGACAAGACCACCAACAAGTACAGCTCACCCAAAGGCAGCAAATACGTGGTCTTTTACCTGGATCTATCCTTTGTGTTCCTTTTAGAATTCAAGAAGTGCAACATGGCAAGAGGCTGCCTCTGCTGCTTGAAGTATATGATGTTCATCTTCAATCTCATCTTCTGGGTAAGTGGCTCAATATTGTTTTAATAGTTTTTCATTACACTTGTTCTCTGTGTTCTAGTTGATGAGAATTATACAAATGTCTGATGACAAGAGTAAATCTGGCTTTAGTAACTGATCATTATCCATATCTAGGTTGGCTAGGCTTAGTGTGTCACAAGTTTCTTAAAATGTTAATAAGGAAACATTATGGCAAAGTGATGGTTGCCATTGCAATCATGTGTTTCGAATTATTACATCAGGCTGTGTATGCGTGTTCCTCTCTGTGCATGTTGCTATTCGTGGATAACAGAGTAATTGGCATTGCATCAGGACTCATTTGAATGTGACAGGTGGGGAGGTTGGATTGTCGTGGGTTGATTGCAGCAACTCATTCTGATGGTTAAATGATTCACTCCCATTTATTATGGGAGTTGACCACTGTATGTAACATAAATGTTGGACTGGACAACAGGACCAAACTCATTTTAATAAAGTCCAGCGAGTTTATTCTAAACTTGAAAAATCTAAGTTTTTGTGCTCTAAACACATGGAAGTATTTGCAATACTCTCAATACCCCTGGACAATTCAAGACAATGATCTCAAACCACTTAGACTGTTGTTTAAACTGAGTATTGTGCTCTTAATGAGGGAAGCCAATGATTGTCAAGGCTAAAATAAAGGTTTAAGTGAATGAATTAATGAATTAATGAATTAATGAATTAATGCATTATTTTTTTATGAAATGTGTTTGGGTCTGTCAATCAATAATGGAGAAAATTAAAAGTTGATTTCAAAAGTGCCACACTAGCACATTTGCTTCAATTTGTGTAATTTACAAATTGTTGTAATAATCAATATTTGTAGTAGGCCAATTAATCAATTATAATAATAAATAACGTTGGAAGCACCATCGCTACTCTGCGCGCGTCGGGGTTACTGGCGCACGCCGCTCCTTGTGACCGTGCATTTGTAGCTCTGTTTTTTCTTTTGGGTTTAGGGTTTGGCTCCAATGTTGTTTTATGTATGTTAAACGTACTGCACGGGCTCAATTTTTTAAATTTTGAAGGCCATGCTAGCGAGCCATTTTTGTGCGCCTATTCCCCAAAACCCTTAAAATATGTAGATTTTCACTAGACTTGATGCAACCGCCAATTTTGGTGAGTTTTTGAATATGTCAAGCCTCTCAAAAAGGCAATTAATATGCTAGTTAAAAGAATAATAATAATTCCTTCAGTTTCAATAGGGCCTTCGCCGCTGTCAGCGCTCTGGGCCTAAAAAACCCAATGTGATTAACTCACAAATAGATTAACCCAGAGAAACCTGGCCAGCGTGTGGCAGACTCTGCTGTGTGCCCATGCATGGGCATTTGTTGTAAAAGTAGGCATCCCTTGAATGCTTACAGAATGGATTAGAGGGCTTATAGGTGATGGGGCCAAGTCTTTTGTGTGGATGCAATGAAGCGTAAAAACACTTTACCAACCACCATGTCACTGGGTTGTGAGCACTGCTAACTGGGGCATGTCGGAGGAAGCAGAGTGGGCATTAACTTGAGCCCAGCTGCGATCAGGCCAGCATTGAAAACACACACACGTACACATGCACCACACAAGCAGAGATCTATCCCACTGTCCGCTCTATATACAAAACCGGACAGCAGTGTTCATGGCCAGGCTCTGTGGCCTGAAGCGTTGGACGTCTCTGCTGCTTCCTGACAGCGTCTCCATATCATTCCCATATCATTAGCCATTCCGCAGAGGCACTAGTGAGAGCAATTGGCAAAGACTTACAAATGGCTCAGGGGCTCTTCAGAGTGATTTGCCTTGATGTAATGTTTGTTTAAGGGAATGAAAGGGTCGGAAACGATTAGCTAATGCTGGATTCATTAATGCAGACATTGACTTACCTTGATGTGAGCACCTCTTTTGAACTCATATTCTAGTCTTGACGTACCTACTTTTTTTCTTGGGGGGAAACTTTTAAGCATTTTCTACATCGATTGGATTGACGGCAACAAAAATGATCGACCCTAATAATCAGGCATATTTTCTGTAACTGAAAGTAAATAAGGTGGATATTCTTGATCCTTTACATTCAGAATTGTGCTTTAATCATCAATCAATCGATGATTACGACTGCTGATCATTATTCTTTCTTCGAGCTACGAGTGAAACATGAGAGCTCAAGGCCATATTAGAATCTACGTTAACCGAGTGACACCATCAGTTATGTATGTCAGGTATGCTTGGCTCGTTCAATAGCTCAGAAGCTACCTCAGTGCACTGTTATAGGTTCACCTTTGGCAGAGTTCATTAAGGTCAATATTATCAGCTAACTTCTTGAAGGGCAGTCACAGGGGATTTGTGTCGAGACATTTACTTCCTAGGTCCTTTCCAGGCTCAATTTGTGCTTAACCCTTTTCAGTGGCAAAACCTTCTACTAATAACTGGCTGCTGCACACCACTAATAGGGGAAGGTGGAAAAGATACTTTGGATTTCAAGATTGGTGGCCTCTGATTCATGTGGAGCCTAGCTTGTTGACTTCCATGGAAATGCATTACAACTATCCTGAAAGTGTGCAAAAACTGTCCCTGTAGTGTGAGATGTAATGACTCTCTATAATCGTGTGTGTGTGTGTGTGTGTGTGTGTGTGTGTGTGTGTGTGTGTGTGTGTGTGTCCTTAAGTGGCTATAGACTTTCCCCAGCGCAGCACAACCCCTGCTGTGAAGTAATTGAATTTTTTCTCTGGTTATGTTCACTTAATGAACACCCACCATGCATTTTCCCTTCTATTCCCTCAGATTGATAGTTTTGCTCTCCTCCCACCGCTAGATCATTTTAATGGCAGTTTAATCTGTGCCCCAAGGGAAGAGAGAGGGGTGACGAACATGTGGCTGGTGGGTCTGTCCATCAGCGACAACGTGAGGCTCATTGGCGGCTAGCTGACTGCCTTTCTGGATTCTGGGGCAGCAGTGCGCCAAATTGAAGATTAGCAGAGCTGGGAATAAAGGGTTCGCTCGTCAGTGAGGGGTCGGGACGGGGTGCCTGAGCACTCTGTGACATAGGGAGGGAGGGTGAGAGGCATGTTGTATCTTGACACCCCTGGGACTGAAGCTCTACCTCTGACACTCCAGGAATCACAAGGTTACTGCAGCTAGTAGGAAGATTTGCCTTTGAAGCTCTGACATCTCATCTCAGAACTGAAGAGGGAATGATGCGCTGCAATAATCCGACACCAGGTATAGGGGTCTCTTCTTCCTGACTGTGCGCACATGCATGAGCACACTCGCTGTACACACACGAACACACAGCCATTCTTGAAAGTACGCTTTCTTCACAGCGGTAATTTGAAGCACAAGGTAAACAGCGGCAAGCACTCCAGGCATCTTCATTCATGTGCTCATCCTCAGGCCCCTCAGCAGTTGTTCATGACCATCTGGCTCCTCTTTCTTATAAGGGATTAGAAGGGTCTGAGCTGTATAGGGGGAGTTTCTGGCAGATTAGAGCAGTATTGGGTAGTGCGGTTAGGATTGAGAGCATGACTCTCAACTCGACTCTCTTAACCCTTTGGACAGCTCTACGCTAAAGCCAACAATCATTAAAGAAAATTGCTTTTGTGTTGTGATAATGTGTTGTTTAGGGGGAGGGGTTCTTTGGCCTCTCACACACATATGGCGTTTTTCCATTAATGGTACCTGCTCGACTCACCTTGCCTTGACTTGACTCAACTCGACCACGGTGCCCCGTCCTCTTTTTTCCATTGCAGATTAGTACCGCCTCGTGCTCGAGGCGAGTCGCGGCTGGTCGGCATAGCAGGAAACTGCCGTGACCTAACGCAACAGACACAGAACGTTGAAGGTGAAAGGTAAAAAACAATAGTAAAAGTAGATATAAATACAGCATACATTTTGAATGCTGACAGTTTAACCCTCCTGTTGTCTTCTGGTCAAATTTGACCCCTTTAAAAAACGTCTATATCTGAAATATGGGTTTCTTTCTTTTTTTTAAGATTAAGATTATTTAAGATTATTTTAAGGTGTGTTGTTTTTAATTCTCAGTGTGTTGCCACAGCCAGAAGGCAAATTAGTTTCTAATGAGCATGGAAGCAACACAAAAACAAAAAAAAACGCTGGATAAGCTATTTACCGGTAAACACAGCGGGTTTGTGCGGGAACCCCCCATCCCCGTCTGTCGCTAGCAATGCAGTGATTAGTGACAATTATCTCCGACCAATCAGTAGTCTGCAGGTTTTCATGTCACTTTTTGGTATCGCCTCAGCTCGTGAGGTAGTATTACAAAAAGTACCTGTTAGCAAGTACCAGGGACTTTATTTCGTAATGGAAAACCAAAAAAGGAGAGTAGAGGCGAGGCGAGGCGAGTCGAGTAGATCCCATGCAGTGGAAAAACACCAATACAGTGTCTGCTTGACCAGCCTGATTGGTGGTTGGTGTTGAGTCCCATTGGTGTCAGCCCTGTGAGCATATCAGTGTTGGTGTTCTTGCTTGGAGCAAGGATTACTCTGCACTGTGTCCTCTGTGCTCGCAGCCTCTAGTCTTCATCTCTTCCATTCAAGCTTCAATTTACTGTCCACTGCTGCACTTATTTATCTTGTCCAGTGGTACCAAAACACCTTTAAAAACCAAAAAGGCCTGAAGACACTACACAAGGATTTATTAAACACCAGCAGCATCACACACATGCTCATTCCCTTTGTTACAGATAGGTTGTACTGTAGCTGAATGGGCCCATCCCAGCGTTGCCAGGATTGTGCCATCTGAAAAGCTAAAACCTCATTTGATATTCATATTTTAAAGAAATGTGTTAGCTCAGCAATCTTGTCCTACAAGTACATGAGGGGTGGTAGTATCAAAGGCACTCTATTGTTAGAGCAGAGAAAACCAAATGTGTTTAGCATTCTTGAATTCCTGTGCTTACTTGGGGGATTGCTGCGGGATTTATAAACCATTTGGTCCGAGGGAACTGATTAGTTTCCCTATTGATTCAATCACGGTATTTGACGTTTAAGGTTTCAAATGTACCCGTGCTCTGATGCTACAAAGAGTAGAGCTATCGACAGACTCAAGGTGTTTTGTAAGGAGTGTGTCATGTTGAGTGGAATTCCATAACACATTTCACACAAGCTGTCCTTTTACCCCTGGGATTTTCGATCCAAGATACTGAGGCAATTTGCCTGTTTCTCATTCTCCATATCAGCACATGAAAAGTTCAGTCATCTTTTATGGCTCAAGAGAGCGCGCATTCTAACAAACTTTTCTTTTTTCTTCTTCTTCTCCTTTTCCCTATTTAAAAGAGGCACAGCTGAACGTCATCAGTCACTGCCAGGTGAAACAAGGATTGGGGCACAGGAAAATAGATGAAGGTTGAATGCGCTCTGCAGGATGATGAAACAAGCTGTATATGCTGTCACATGCATTTTATTCTGTCTATCCACCGTGAAAGGCGGGCTGTTGAATTGGATTTGAGTTTGAAATGATTTCAGTCTGTCCACCTAAATTTTACGCCTCCAACTGTGATAGGATAGGATAGTCAGTGGATTTAATCAGTGGTCAATAGAAGCAGTCACAGATTATCCTCCAAATAATCCATATCAGGCGTTTGTACTACTGCATATAATGGGCTCCCATTTCATGACTACATAGTTGCCAAACTGTCTAGCCAGTAAGCAGGTTATTTTTCATTTTTCTGCAACATTTACATAGAGAACATCACTGTATGTGTATGTATTTTAATCATTTGAATTCTTATAATTAGCATCCCCCATAGATGGCAGGGCCCTTATTCAGATTGGCTGACCTGCTTGGTAAATATCTCCATATGCCTGCCTTTGTCCGGCAGATCGTCTTGGGAGATCACTCTAATTTACACGTCTCTCTGGCTGCTTCGATTTCCCAGCCGTGTTGTGCGGTGCCACTGAGCTCATTAGCTCATGTTGCAGATCAACTGGGGATACGCATCTGCAATGTTTCACTCTGAGGGGTTGAGGTAATAGAGCATGAGAATTGGAGGTTCACATAGGTAGGTGGTGCTTTAGCAAATGGATTTAAGTCTCCCACACCCATCACTCATCACATTTTGAATGAGGTGGACTTTAGATTTAATAAGTTGTTTTTGTTTTTTGAGACATATGAGAAGCAAAAAACTGCAACGATTTGATAACTTGATGTGAAAATGAATGAAAACCTTTCCCACAAACATTGCATACAATACAACTGTACAAGTCATGTAAATCCCTTAAAGTTTGATGTTTGCTATGAAGTTAGCATCAAGCAACAGGGCTGCAGGTGCAGTTTTAGCCCAGTTGCCACTGTGTCAGCTATGTGGCAATGACGTGAAGTGACAGGTGAACACCCGGAGAACAGATGGAATTACAGTAACTGCTGCATGAAGTTCCAGGACTTACAGTACAAAGAAAATCTCAGTTTTTGGTACATGCCATTCATTCTTTGTTCCCTCCCTTTTATTTATACACCAGTAAATAATGAGAAGTCTAGTCTAGTCTAAGTGTCCTTCTTGTTAGATTCAGAAGTGCAGATGTAGCATAGGGATGCCTGTTTCTACTGTCTGTCAGAGGTCAAAAGTAACAAAATACATTTACTCATGTTACTGTATTGAGTAGTTTTTTTTTTGTGTAGTTTGTATTTTTCAAGTAGTTTTTAAAATTAGTAATTTAAAATGTACTTGATTGGATTTTGAGTGAAGTATTGTATTTTGCTACATTACAAATCCCATCCGTTACTGGAAAAAACAACACTTTGACAAACAAAAACCGAAAGGAAGAAAAAAAATCTGTTCACCTAGGAACGATACAAAGCGGATTACCAATGGCTGCTGGGGCAGATGAACTCACCCTAGTCCCGTTACTGCAAGTAGGCTACAATAAAACCTTTGTGAGTAAAAAGTCAAGAAAAATTCTGGCCCTTGGAAAAATTTAGTTTATTGCCCCTGCCAGACACAAAACAACATCTTTTGTGGCATTGCTAAGTTTTGTCTCGCACTAGCAACTAGGGGTGGGAATCACCAGACGCCTCCCGATACGATATCATCACGATACTTATGCAACGATACAATATTATTGTGATTTTCAAACATATTGCAATATTCTGCGATATATTGCAATTTATAACCTTTTTTCCAACTTTTAATTTTTCCCAATTTCAAATGACGTCCCCAAAAGGAAACTTTGTAAGCATCTGTTTGTTCATATCACTTCAATTTTATTGCTGCAAAATGGGATTGTCAAACCGTCAAACTGAGCCACACATATATAATAAAAGATCCATACTTGGCGCCTGTGTATTGATACAGTATTGCCACTGAAAATATTGCGATACTATGCTGTATTGATTTTTTCCCCCACCCCTACTAGCAACCCGTATGTAGGACACTGGCTAAATGAATACATCTAATTAGCTCATACTGGCTACTTAGGTGTGTAGAAGCTAGCTGCTAGTCTGGGCTGTGAACATTAGTCAAATATATCAGCAGTGTGAACAGGAAAGGGAGAGTTCAGTTCTTTTGGAGAGGATTGTAGCATGAAATGTCATGTGTAACATGTGTTATGTGATTACGTGTGTATAGATGTCTATACATTTGTATAGATTTTTCTTTAATTTGAAAAAATAGTTTGGGATTTATGACCCCTTGATCTATTGACCCCTTGATCTATTTTCACTACATGGGACTTAATGTACATTTTAAATGAACTACTTATTGCTTTTACTTAAGTCATTTTTCAGAAAGGTATTTTTACTTGTAATATTTCATCAAAGTATTGGTACTTGTACTTGAGTACAATCTTTTACTACTTTTTCCACCTCTGCTTTCTGTCGTCTGAAAGTCTCCTTTTTGGTAGATGTCAAGTTCTCAGTGGCCAACTTTCATGGTGTTAGTTTGTAAAATATCTCATCACAACTGACTATACATCACATCTCTTTTTTGCCCCAGCACATGCAACAGAGATCTTGCTTTTCTAAATATAGGCCAGAGGAGTTCAGATTACAGAGAATGGGAGAAAAAGGGGGAAAATAGAGTGTCATTAGTTCTCTATAAGTGAGCAGGATCTTTTGTAATGAATATGTGCCAATAGAGAAGGCAGCATCAGTGTTGTGTGGTCAATAATGTGTTGATATTGCAGAAAATATCCTCCTGCTGTAGGTCATGCTTTTGGGTTATTGATCATAAAAGGTCTTATCCATTCTTTTTGGTATTCTTTGTATTTCTTGTATGTGCAAACAGCCCAAGCAAGGCATCCACTCAGAGGCTATTGGGAAAAATGTCCACAAACACAAGCTTTTCTGTGCAGCCTCACAGCTGAGGGCAATTTCACATTTTACAATGAAATTCAATTTGGTGCAAATTGATTATTATTCTCAAGTAAACTGTACAGAAATACAGTCATCTGGCTAAATTCACGTTAGAAAATGAGTATGATAGTTGTAGCTTTTCATCTGCTTTGGGGCGTTTCACACATCATGTAGTGACACTTTGTAGCGCCTGTTGACTTGTAGGTGTTTAATATAGCCGCAAGCCAATTTTTGCCGTCTGGTACAAATATCTCTGCATGTACAGTACGTTACCTTCACATTTCTTTGTTAGTCTTTTTTAGTGATGCATTTCAGCGTTGCTTGTGTCCTTGTGCTGCAGGACTATCTCTTTCTCACCTTCTCTTTTCAGCCCGGGAAGACCAATCAATGCTGATCTGCACCTAGGTAGTGAATTAATGTAGAATGTTGGAACAGCTTGCTAGTTCAACTACTCAGCATTTTCTCTGACACCTTGAGGCAAAATTACAGTCAAATCAATGTTTCCCAGTCAGTATCCACCTCCGGCTTTGCTGAGGAGGCTAAGAGAATATCATCATAGTCTTTTGAGACTTATTTCACTTAGATTACCCTGCTCATGTTTAATTAAGAATAAATGCGGTGTGTATATATGAAATAACTGCAGAGTGGTGTTAGCAATGCACAGGCTTTGAATGTCTCATGGAAAGGCTGAGGCTCTAGAAATTCCAGATGTCTTCTAAAGCGTCTAAAGATAAGTCCATCAGAACAGTGACCTGGGTGCAGCTCCCTAACTTCTCCAGAGGTTATAGGCTGAGGATGCATGAATGACTTTGAGACCTATTTCCCCTAGGCCACTACTTCAATTGATTACATTCTTTTCCCACCATAAACCCACTCCAACAACTCCCAAAGCATCCTCTAGGGCTTGATTCCACTTATCCACCTTCTTCCCCTTTCTTAACAACCTCTAAAGACTCCGGACAATCTGGGCAACGGCACCACAGTACATTGAAAATAAATGAGCAGCAGATTGACTTTGAATCTGTGTATTTTTTACAAGTGTCGTCTTGAATTTGGGTCAGGGACTCAGGCATTCACTGCTTGAATGGTAATGAGTCCAGGACCCATCTCCAGCAAGGCTCCAACACGCAATGAGGCACACTCTCATCTGCGTTGTTAGCCATGACAAATGAGAGACCTTTTATGCCTTTAACATTAGAGCATACATTGATTTATTTAGCTGAACGGCCGCAGATTACTGCTGCGTAACTCAGCCATAAAATGCAACATATTGTTGCTTTCTAGATGGAAACACATTGGTAGATACGCTGACTAGATGAACATTTGTGAGTGCCTGACATGATTTTATTGCTATTTTTTGAATGAGGCAATTTCATGTACTACATGCAATATGCTGTACATTTCAGAACATCAACCAATGTATTAGACTGTTCGTTGTGATTTGAAATGGAGGCCTATCTTGTTAGAGCAAAACCCAGATCTTCATCAGAGCAGGTTCCTGCAGTGCTCTCGTTACGTCTGATCCAATTTGAGGTTGTCTCTTATTTGATGTGCATGAGGTGTGCTCACAACCTGGCTCTGATATTCTCCCTGAAGAGGAAAATGCAGTAACTAGTCAAGATCCTTCACTGCTCCAGTAGCAAGATAACTGACTGTGTAAACCTAATAGGGATTATTGCCGTTCTTCCTGCAAGCAGATTCATCCTGTTCCTTATCACAGCCGAGTTTTAAACTGTCCCCTTGACTTTGCCTGAGTCTTATCAAACGGCTGAAGCCAATGGTTCTGCTTGTTTATTTAACAACCAATTTGCAATTACCCGTCATATTGCCGGACATGACAGAGCATTTGCTTTGTGTGTCTGTTCTGTTTAAGAAGATATCAAGGTTTTATGTGTCCTGAAAATTGAAAATTTGAAGCAGTCTGGTTGCCCGCAGCATGCATAGTCCAATATAAAAAAAAGGAAGAATGAGAAACCAGCCTCGTTCCACTAATTTAGTATTCTATCTGGGGCACAGAAGGACGTCTCAGATTTTGAGAGGACTTGACAGTTTTATTATATTTTATTGGTAAAAATGCAAGAGGTATACGGTGAAGTTGTCAGTAATTGTAGATATTTACCGGGAATGATGAATGATCAGGTTAAAGGTGTTCACATCCATGTTAAAAATTCCCTCTGTCAAGAAATGTGAGTGTTTTAAATAATGCTGCAAACTTATATATGCATCTGCATTTGCCCACATTCATTAACCTTTACCGCCAGTTAATAATGCAATGTACGTAACACAAATGAATGCATTAGCTGCTGTTATACTTGCTGTAATTTGTAAAGATTTTCTATAAACTGTACATGTACACAATTTGTTCATTTGGTCAGGATTTCTTACTAAGATCAAATACAGTGAGAAATTGGTGTAGAAACCCCCCTCACTGGCCATGTGTCCTTTGCAGTCCCTGTCAGTAGTCATTATTTCTGCACAGATGTCTCCATTTCTCTTATTAAGCCACACAGGCTTCAGTAATGGGTGACTTGGGATGGCGGTGGAATACAAAAGAGTGAGAGCATGGTGTGGGCAGAACGAGTTAAGGGATAGCAGTCTAATTTGAAAGGTCGATTATGGGGCCATCGCCACCCTCAGTGAATGATCTCATACATCCACAGTGAGCCCCAGTAATTATTAACTTAGACCTTTTGCCCGTGTATACACTCATCAGAGCAGTGCTGTGAGACAAATCCCCATCACTGTGATCATTTCAGCAAAAGTAACAGCGGCTTGTTTGGGGTCAGCCCATTAATGCCCTCTTCTATTTCCTACACATTTCAACTGTGTCCATGCTGTCATCATTTTAGATCTCCATCATGACAGCGTTTTCAGTTTGCCCGCACTGGTTGCATTATCTTTTCTGTAGCTTAAGTGTTTGCAAGTAAACTTAGATAGATAGATGGGTTTGGCCAGGTTTTTGCCTCATCCCCCTTCTGAGAGGACAGACTGGGCAGACCCAAAATGCTGTTCTTTCCCTGGGTGGGAAGAAGCGAAGCATGGAGGTAGGGAGGGAGGAAGCTCTTCCCAAGAGCAAGAGAGGTGAACACATTGATATTTGATGACAGCTCCCTGAGAGGTGAGTCAGAATTACATTTAGATCCTATTCTCTCTCTCTCTCTCTCTCTCTCTCTCTCTCTCTCTCTCTCTCTCTCTCTCTCCCTGGTATTTCTTTGTTTTTTCCTGGGGACAAACGTGAAAAATATTTGCTCTTTTTTAAAAATCAAAATATAGAAATCCAGTTTAAATGGTTAAAACGGAGATTGAAATGCTTTAGCAGAACAAGCTCGGTAGTAGCGTGGATTTATGATCTGTTTGTTTTTCAGTTCTGTGACGTGTTTGCGATGAATTGAACTATTAGAACATCATTGTCTGCACACCATTAATGATGTGTTTGATTAAAGAACAACTCCAAGTTGACTCTTTTTTGAACTCACCTCTGATCTAATCTCACAAGATTTTCAGCCTGTGTGTAGAACCAGATTCAGTTCTGGAGTAATTGTCATTCGTGAAATACGGTCATATTATATGGCTGCAGTAAAATGTATTATTTAATTTTTTTTTTTAAAGCATTAGATAAGCAGATATAATTGAACGCAGGTGTACCCAGAGAGAGGCAGTCAGACTAGAATTAAACTCTGACTAAATAACTGTGTTGCTTTTTTCTTTCAACAGTGCTGAACTCCCCAGCCTGATTAGCTGTGCTAAGAACATACAGTTAATTTTCTGAATTATTCATCGCTAACACACAGGCTTTCAGAACCTGTAATGCTGTGCTGGGCTGTATGAGACTAATTAGCCAATCACAATAGCATTAACAGACCTCCTTCATTAATTAATTAATGTAATCAATATGTATCAAGGACAAAAACTCATGTACAGCCAGGGTGGGCTTTTAAATATAGTCTGTAGTATATAGTCTACATATGTACATGTTGCTGTATTATAATTTATGGCTGTGCATAATATAGCAAAACTGCATTTCAAACAACACAGTTATTTCAGAACCGGGGAAAGGAATGTAATTGAGTTGCAAATGCAGATTATGGTTATATGATCTGATGAAAGATGATGGCAGCCCTCATCATACGCGTGAAGGCTGAGAGCCCAGTTATTGGTACATAAAGCATACTTCAGTTTGCTTCAGTTGGAAACACACACACACACCATTTTTCATTAAAATGCTTACCTTGCAAACGGGATGCGAGGGGGGAATGCTCTACTTCTGCGTGTTTTCGCTCTGTCCTTAATTCTTCTTAATCCCCATAGGCTCCTGCAACAGGTGAGGACAACAAGTACATAATTGTAACACTGATGACAATTTGCCAAATGCAGAAAAAGTTTAATGTGGATGAGACACAAGAAGGCCGTAGTTATAGTGAAGAATCTTCCATCAAAAGCTATCATATTTGATGCTGGCTTACATCAGAGTGGCTTTATTGAACCGGTTTAGCTGCTGATCCAATATTGCCTAAGAACGCACTCTGGCTGTTCTTCATATTAACTGTTGTGGGTGGTCAGCTTTATTACCCATACAATTCCTTAGTGATCAGCAGTTTCTATTTCCATGGTGATACAGGAATAACTTCATTCACAGACACATTTATTTGCAGAGGATGTGCCCTGGCAAGAAAGAAAAACAAACCATCAGTATTCTTTTCAAAGCGTTTCACTCTGCATTAGTGCTGGTTACAGGGAGATGGAGAGTGCAGCTGCAGGGATCCAGGTCCTCATTGTACCAGAGTCCATCTCATCTCAGATGCGGGCTGTTGTGTCTGTAGAGATTCACAGGGCTTTTGCTAGTGAGTGTGGAGGTTTTGCAGCACAGTACAAGCACAGAGCTGCCTGCAGTTTTCAGCCAACTCTTTTTGTCTGTATAATGCATCCACTTGACTTCCAGCGGACTAAGAAGGCAGCCATGGTCATGGAAGTGTGCATGTTCATTAAGACCCATGGCTTCATGTACATTTAAATGCTGCTACATTTGCTATTTCCACTTGCCAACATGAACAGAACTTCCCATTGATGGCTTTACCTAGCTGACCGTTTATTATAGGCATTCTGATAAAAAAAACAAAAAAACATCTCAGGTGGCTTGCTGATCTCCCATTGTTCTTTTTTGTGCATGATTGTCAGTGCAACAAAGCTTCTTTGAGAAAGGATGCGTGACAGGAGGATGGTGCCTTTCATCAGGGACATTTGCACGGGACAATGTTTTGTCTCAACCTCACCGGTAATGTGTCCTGTTCTTTATAGGCACAGGAAACGGTAAAACGGTCACAGCTCAAAAATGGGTTGTGGCGTGTGACTGACTTTGCCATGTTTTAAATGTGCTCACTAAAATGTGGTTTAGGCAACAATTCTGCATTTCTCAAGGAAATGCATCCGCTATTGAGTTTTTTTTACCCTTTCGGTTAGCATAAGTTGACATCTGGCTGGTGCTGATATGTGATTAAAGCTGGCAAGGACTGGGTAATGTGATTTAGGGTAAAGTAATGTAAGGAAAGGCAGTGTAAACTGAGATGATGTCATTGTTGAAAGAGATTTGGAAATTTTTAATCCAAATGAAACTATGGATTTTTACATATGGCATTTAATTAGCCTATTGGAGATCAATCTTTAACCTTGTAACCTCTATCATTCCAACTGCCCTTAATGGTGTTGATAACCCAGGAGGTCTTCCTGTTTCAGTTTACACAACAGAGAGGCTGGGTTGTGGCATCTTTTTCCATGTCGCCAACACTAACTCATTGTACTGCAGATACCCATCACACACGGGTCGTGCAGTGCATACAGGGGGTAACTCAAGCAGCTCAAGAGAAACAAATGGTCCCCATTAGCAGCTGTACAAATAATACCCTCTCCTCATGTTCTCTGATATAAACCTATAAAAAGAGTGTAAACTGATGCATTCATTACATGATACATTCAGGAAATGTTTTATTTTTATATAAGGGAAAGACAACATTTCAACATGGACACATGAGGCACAAATTTTGCCACGGAAGCAGCTAGAGTAATCATCAGACATCAGTTTGAAATGGCCTCTGGACACAGCGATAAGTCAGGATGGCATGGATCAGCTTTAGCTCTATCTTCCGCCTCATTTGTTCCTGTCTAAACGAGATAGGCCCGCTATCTGCTGGCAGCTGTCCCGCAGTGACAATGCGACAGGCTCTTTAGAAGCGTCACCTGTGTGGTATGCGTGGAGTACAGCAGACATATCCCATACAAACTCTTAGGATGGAGAGCAATTACAGAACAAAGCAGACGGAAAATGTGCATGCTAGAAGTATGTCAAAACAACAGGGGGCCCGTGGAGAGAATTAACTGAAACCGACACCTCGCATGTTGTTAGCGTGGTTCGACAGGTGGACACGCACGTAGCATTCCTCTTGAACATGTCCCTGGCACTTTAGTAACGTCAGGGGAAGTGCTTCAGATGGAGCAGAATGGTTATGGCCGCTGCCTTTCAGCAAGGAGTGCTTTCTAAGTGCTCATTGTGAATGGATCCATCTGATGTGGCCAACTTGAGAGACGCCATGCACAGCACTTGTATAACTGTGCGTGTATAATCCAGAGACATTCCTTGGTAAACAAGCCCACTCCGGGGGTTATTTGCATTCCAAAGCAGAAGAAAGGGAGGAGCAAGGAGGCACCTGTTGCAGTAGTGGCTGATGGATGCCCATGATTATGCTTTGATTTATGAAGTAAAGCAGTCTGGTGTAATCTCTCCACGCTCCTCCAGAGATTTGAGTGTTTCTCTCTATTGACTTTCAAAGGACTTTCTGCTATTTTATTTCACATTCACTGGGCGTAGGGCGTGTAAGAAAGCACAAATAAAGCCGAGACGGAGCAGCTAACAACTCCAGTTATAATTAAGACAGAGTGTGCACCTTCAACGTGTCTGCGCTTTCCAATGATTTCCGTTTCAACATATTTGCACTGTGCCAGTCCCATCCTCATTTCATTAGGCAAAGCTTTGCATTTTGCCAACAAAAACCTTCATTCTGATCATGTAGCAAAAAGGTACCCTACAGATAAAAACTTAAAATGCGACATCATGATGAGAACACCTGCACTAAACACCACATTTACACTACAATGTCTTGTAAAGGTTAAGCTTTGACTTCAAAGCTTGTAAAAGCCACTTTGTAGCGCTGGCTCAAAGTAGAAGTTTTCTTCATCTGTCAAATTCTACTGGAGTGCATGTTAGTGGTTGAGTATTAATAGCATAAAGGGCAAACTGGTATTTTCTGTGGAGCAGCCTAGGTTATCAGCTCCAGTGGCTGTCCACTGTAGCAGGACCAGACTCAGCAGTAGTGGCAAGTCTTTTGATATTGTCTCTATCTCTGTACAATCTTTTCACCGCGGGCTGTTCCATTACACTGAAAATGAAGAGTGAGAGAGGTCAGGGCAGTCAAATAAACACTTTTAGGTTGAGAATTTCATTATGTGAAGACGGAAGAATGGTTTGTTGAGAGATTTGTTTCCTCAATTAACTGGCGCCTGCAGCTGCAGATGGGATCTGTGTTTCTCGAACGCTGTGATTAGCAAGCAGGAGAACCTTTTTAGTTATCAAGGAAGCATGGTGTTTTAAGCCCTCAATAATGCCTTCCAGGCAGTGCTGCCTGAAGCACTATGGTTAGGGTTAGGGTTAGGGTTAGGTTTAGATGATATCGGCGTTGAGATCAGGAAATGATGACGGAGACTTCAAAGATGACAAGTCCAAAGACTCCAGATCATCTGCAGCTTTATTCAAACATTGAACAAACGTTTATGACACAGTGAGCCGCCTCTGTACACACACGGATGTCTATATACAAGTGATCCCTTGAACCTGCACCGGTCAGTTGATCTATTTCTGTGAGACAGGGTTACCTTAGAAACGACTTGTGAGACACATTCCGATCTATTCCTGCAACCTTGTGTCCACTCCACGTTGACTCTGCTCTGAAAGCTCCCTGAGAATAGTTAAATATACTGTATTTGAACACTTTCATGCATAAATACCAACCTATCAGTAGGGTTGGGTGCCTTAAGGTTAAAACACCATTGAGCGTTTATCGTACTGTGGCTTGTGCTTTGTTTGTCCTCCCTTTTGTCAGCTCTGCAGACTCTGGATCCACACTTCCTCAACCACAGTTCTTACTCAGTACATGTTGTTTTGCAGTGTGATGGCTTTGTAGTATATCTTTTATGTATTCTCTATGGGTAAGACTTCAGACCTTTTCAGATCTACTTCCGGCTAACTCTATATAGGTGTGGAATTTTCTGTGCCAAGCTACACATGCTCCAACAAGAGACAGGAGACAGATGTGGACACTCGAACATATACTGCACTCAGGTGCTGTACTGTATAGCCTAAAGGCTAAATTGCATTTGTTTTTTGTTCTCTATTTTTGTAGCTAATCTTCTACTGTAGAAATGCAATATTCAAATAGCCATGGCGTCATTAAAAGAGATGTTTGGACTAACAGCAGCTATCTAAATGCTAATTTTACCCATGCATTTTGTGTCGGCTCTGTATTTTCTTAACATAATCAATCTTCTCAGAAATTAGTACATAAGGGTTGCATAATGAATCAAGCAAAAATAAATCTGATTTGCTTGGTTGAATTATTGCATTAAACCATGAGAGGCTACTTATTAAAATAATAATGATAAAAAAAATAACTGATAGATTGCCATGAAATTTGGTATACACATGCATGTCCCCTTCTTGAACAATATACAAATAATTTTGGGGATGTCCTGATTTTTCATCTCGTGCCACCATCAGGTTGAATTTGTCATTAAAGACCAAAAACTAATGACATATCCATTAGCCTCAGCTGTACAAACGTTAGCATGCTTCCAACTTTTTTTGCTTTTGCTTTTATTGTCTTAAATTGTAGTCATTTTAATATTTTGGGGTTTTGCAGGGCTCCACAATTACTGTTTATATTAACTGCACTGGTGCGCCTATCTTTTTCATTTAGGTTCACTAGGACATAATTTATGTGCAGCCAAAAATGGTCAACGCGGCTATTGGCGCTGCAATAATACATTTTAAAATTAGATTATGTCTCACATGTTATCACCATATTTGTGCTTTTTATACTGTATATGAAACTAATGCTACCAGTTTAGATAATTATTTTATACATATACCTTTCAGAACCACATCTCAACTGCAATTGAAAGTGTTCTAATTGTGTGGCTAATAAATGTGTAGATTTATTTATTTTGATTAGGACAAAGCACATTAATCAACATTTTTGGAAATGCGGCAGTGTTAGCCAGTCAGCTAATTTTCAACTGTAGTCCTAGTTACCTACTACCTTCTAAAATTAAAAAAAAAAATTAAATAAATAAATAGCAAACTGGACTGGACAACACACACCAGCCACCTGTACAGGAAGACACAGAGCAGGCTGGACTTCCTGAGGAGACTGCGGTCCTTTAACATCTGCAGCAAACTGCTGTGGATGTTTTACCAGTCTGTGGTCACCAGTGTCCTCTTCTACACCGTGGTGTGCTGGGGGGGCAACATATCGAAGAAGAACACCCCAGGCTGGATAAACTGATCAGGCGGGCCGGCTCTGTGGTCGGCATGAAGCTGGACTCACTGGTGACGGTGGCAGAGAGGAGGACACTGGACAAACTGCTGGACATTACTGACAATGCCAGCCACCCCCTGCACACCGTCATCAGCACCCAGAAGAGGAGGAAATAGGGCAGAGAGGACAATACATACATACATACATACATACATACATACATACATACATACATACATACATACATACATACACACTGACTTACATTAATACCTGCTCACACATGACTCAGCACTGACACATTTGACTGAAAATGTATGGTTAATGTCTTTTTATTGATGAATGTTATTAATATTACTGGTATTTTTATTATCTTTTTTCTTGCTAAAACGGATGCTGGAAATTTAAATTTCCTTGCGGGAGTCATCCCAAAAGGATTAATAAAGAGAAGTCTAAGTCTAGCATGCATGTATGGTGGGAAGAAACCAGGGCACCTGATGGAAACCCACACAAACACAGGGAGAACATGCAAACTCCACACAGAAAGGCCCAGAACGACCTGGATTCAAACCCAGAACCTTCTTGCTCTGAGGCAGAAGTGAGCATTTAGAACCCCATTGGCATCAGCCATGAGCATTCAGAACCAAAGTTGCATCCTCTTCTCCCTTTTGCAGTGGAACTGCATGGCTGACCACTTTAAGTGATCGTGGTGATTTCCTCAAGCCACTACAGTTTTAATTAAGGCTGAACAGCACAGTTCTTTGTGCCTGTATCCATTAACTCCATGTATGGACTTAAGCCTGAAAAAAGCCTTCATTTTATTACAGCAGCTGTTACAGTTTTAAACTACAACTCAGAGTTGTTTGAATGACAGAAATCTGCTCAACACACGGCGTAGCGTTAGCGTGCCAAGTTGACGCTTTAACTGCGGAGTACAGACTGATTTGCTCTCGCAAGTCACATGACCAAATTGCAGCCAAGCGATTTGGAAATTGCATATTCACATTTCATGATATAATTGCAAATGCAATTAAGTGTTTAGCCCTAGTTTTAATGTAGCCTAAACATCAACAGGAAAATACGGCTTTAAAACTGAAAGTGATCGTGAAAAATATAACAGAAAAGAAGAGAGTAATAACAGTTTCCACAAGACAAGACATTTGATAAGAACGCACTGTGGGTGGGCATGTTTGACTTTTTTCTGATGTTTTATAGACCCAACAATTAATCATTTAATCAAGAAAACATCTGTCAGATTCATCCATAATGAATTCATTGCTAGTTGCGGCCCAAGTTGTATATTCAACCAATGTGGAGCCACAATCAGTTGCAGTGTGCATTTTTTCCACATGATTTTTAATCAAAACTGTGCAATGTTTAATTTAAAACAATGGAATCCCTGTATCTTGTGCCTTCTGTATTTTGACTGAAGATTGAGCCAAAATGTCAGATGTTGTTTACCCAGATTTACTCTGTCACTGAATGCAATATGAGATGGAACCAGAACTGATAGCTACTGTAGCAGAGCAGCCTGGCCTGCGTGATGAGCTGTCCCTGTGTGGAGAGACTGGAGGGAGGAGTAGAACGGAGACGAGACAGGTGTTTACAATATGAAAGTCGAGGGGAAGCGAAAAAGCGGCATGAGCAGTGTTTATAACAGACTCTCTCTCGGTCAAATCTATTACCAGCCATCCTTCTGTTTTGTATATCTCTGTATTCCTCTCTGATGTGCACCACATTATCAGTTAAACACTGCTAACCTCGCCAAGATGGAGTACTGAGAACCTGGAGTGGATTAGCATCTGCTTGAAAATTGACAAACATTAGAATCATATTTGTTACAATTACGTTTCTCATTACCTCCGTGTGACTTTTTCCACCCCCATTTGTTAGTCAGATTCGAGCTGAGTGATTGCACATACAGTAATGGAAAAAAGTATTAATTTGGGATACCACCATCTTTCAACAAAAGCCAAATGTGGAGTGCGTGTTAGTGCAACTCATGCAAAACCACGTGTTCCTCTTTGATGTTGATTTCAACTTTTTTTTCAACAGAGACACCCTCACATGTTATTCCCATTAAAACATTCCTCATCTAGATATTAGAGAACTATTCATCCACAATCATTTAAAAACTCAAGTATGCAAAAAGTCTGAGAAATTTTAGTCAAACGTGTTTTTTTCCCCACATAAAAAGTGAAAAAGAACCTCTTAGAGGCTTGAAGCACATCTACTCTCTCTCCCTCTTTGAGAAATTCTGGATCTGCCCTCCCTCTTTGTTAAAAGAGCAGCACGTGTCAACATGGCTATAAACATCGGAGAGATTCATCCAAAGACCTGCAAGTTTGAGGCTCACGCAGGGTTCAGATAGGAGGCCGCCGGGGAGCCCTCTGTGCTCTCGCGGCGGAGCCCAGAGCCAAGGCAGCCCATACATGAAGCTCCACATGGTGGCAGCCTGCCTGCAGAGCTCTGTGAGCTGAACCCGGCGTCTGCCCGACCCAGTCTCAAATGAGGAGTCTGAGTCTGTTGTACTAAAATTGGATCACAATGGCAAGTGTAGTTAGCCTCTTCTTTGTTTATGTTGTGTGTTAGCGTGTAACTAGCAGTGGCTGACACAGCTATGATGACAGTATGTTTTCACTCTCTGCACTGGAGGTTTCAGGTTTCTTTGCTGGTTTTTGATTATTAGACAGCGATTAGGTCGTGGATTAGCGACGTACCGAATCAAGCAGGATACGTTTGAATGTCAAATTTCAGTCAAGTGCACAGACATCTTGCCCTTCAGGAGAGGAATGTAAAAAAATCAGGTTTTTCATTTGGTGTTATATTTTTCATAGTCACTAAACATTTTGCCGCTCAAAGTTGACAGTAGGGTTGCACAAAATATGCAATTGCGATTATTTTCACTGATATGGCGATTGCAATGTGATTCATGATATTGAAGGGAATGATCATGTTTGTATCATAATTCTTATTTTCAGTGACTAGAATTAAATGATTGTAGTGTGATTTTTGTGAGGATCTGCACCAAACAAAGAGGTTTTCTGTATTTGTTGGCCATGACGTCTCTGCAGCGCCACAATACTTCATTCAGAATTTTGCCTTCGCGATTTCGATAAAATTGCGATAAATTGTGCAGCCCTAGTTGACAAGAGCTTACAATATCATGATAATAATTTATACTGTTTATTGATCCCCATTGGGGAAATTACAATTTATCACTACACACAGGCCTGAAATACACACACATGCTCAGGACCTATTCGTGCAAAAATGGAGAGATGTCAGAGTGAGTGGGCTGCCAGCTGGACCAGCACCCTGAGCGGTTGGGGGGTACAGTGTCTTGCTCAAGAGCACCTGGCAGTACCCAGGAGTGAAGTAGCATCTCTCCAGCTATCAATCCACACTCCGTACTTTGGTCTGTTCAGGGACTTGAACCATCGACTATATATATATATATATATATATATATATATATATACACTATTCTGTTATAATAAATTATGAATTCACATCTATCTAAATCATTTCTAAATTCAGAGGCTTGTTTCCTATGTTAGCTGTTGTATAAGAAAACAGATTTTAAATTGTTAATCCTCCTGCAGTCAGATAACTTAAACTCTGTTAATCCTGTCATCTACACACCACTCCAGCTACCACAACTGACGTCCATGCCCATTACTCAATCATTTGTACCAGGGCACTTGAAAATTACAAGAAAAGCTGAGGGAAAAATGGTTTTACTGGGGAAAGTCAATTACAGCTATTTATCACGGTGATATTTATAGATTAATAAATATAATGATGATTTTGTTTTCAGCATGTTTCTAATGTTTGTATGGGGGCATGTTTTTCATGTCCTAACAATGTAAAACTGGGTGACATGTC
Organism: Percina caprodes; assembly: GCA_013375575.1. Lineage (NCBI taxonomy): Eukaryota > Metazoa > Chordata > Actinopteri > Perciformes > Percidae > Percina > Percina caprodes. Next base: position 404,019 of record JABXJD010000060.1, read on the forward strand.
ATATATTCTGATGAATGCGTATTTTGTATTTATAACGCAATAAATAGAAAAAACTATTGTTCCCCGTTTCCATGCCATAAAGCAAAGAGCCCACCAGGAGCCCCATCAGCTGGTGTGCAACTATTTTGTAGTTGAACCAGCCTTTGAGCCCCTTAAATGTCCCATGACATGGTGCTCTTTGGATGCTTTTATATAGACCTTAGTGGTCCCCTAATACTGTCTCTGAAGTCTCTTTTATATAGACCTTAGTGGTCCCCTAATACTGTATCTGAAGTCTCTTTTATATAGACCTTAGTGGTCCCCTAATACTGTATCTGAAGTCTCTTTTATATAGACCTTAGTGGTCCCTAATACTGTATCTGAAGTCTCTTTTATATAGACCTTAGTGGTCCCTAATACTGTATCTGAAGTCTCTTTTATATAGACCTTAGTGGTCCCTAATACTGTATCTGAAGTCTCTTTTATATAGACCTTAGTGGTCCCCTAATACTGTATCTGAAGTCTCTTTTATATAGACCTTAGTGGTCCCTAATACTGTATCTGAAGTCTCTTTTATATAGACCTTAGTGGTCCCCTAATACTGTATCTGAAGTCTCTTTTATATAGACCTTAGTCGTCCACTAATACCATATCTGAAGTCTCTTTCCCAAACTTAAGCCTTGGTGCAGAATTACAGCCACTAGAGCCAGTCCCACAATGAGCTTTCCTTAGTAAGTGCCATTTCTGAGTCTGTAGCTTTTGAGGAAGAGAGGGGGGGGCTAGGTGGAGGCTGGGGGTGTGGCCTTGACCAACTGCCACTTTGTCATGATGTCTCCCTCTCATGGGTGGGCCAAATTCTCTGGTGGGCAAAGCAGAGAAAGGGGAGGTAACCTTTCCCCTTATGACCTCATAAGGGGCAAGATTCCAGATCGGCCCCATCTGAGCTTTCATTTTCTCAAAGGCAGAGCAGGACACCCAGGGCTCGGTTTACACCTATCACCATTTCTAGCCACTGGGGGACCATAGGCACGCTGACGGAACTCATATTAATGTTTAAAAAAACTCATAAAGGGAAATGTTCATGTCATGGGACCTGTAAAGTATTCTGTAACTTAGAATTGACCATTTCTAGTTCTGGGAACGGTCTCACATTTTTTTAATTTAGAATGTTTATGTCTAGAATGTTTTGTGTCTCTGACATTTCCTCACAGAGACACAGAGTCCAGGCGTATCACTAACCCAAACTTCTTTCTCTGGAACTCAGTCATCTTGTGGTTTTAGCCAACACACCTTCCCTTCCCTGCTTCATAGCTGTCACTGTTTTCACACAGCACAGCCCTTCGTGTCATTCAGTGTGACACACACACACACACACACACACACACACACACACACGAAAAGAGACATAAGTGGGTGCATATATTCAAAAGGGATGTCTCCATCCAAGTATCCCAGACAAATAAGAATTGTCGACATTTTACAACCCTTGCAATTTAGATTTTGACACTCTTTAATTCAAACAGTAAAATTTTTTAATCCTAGGATACATTCACATGGAAAATGGCTATTGATAAAGGGGATGATATGTAATAAAGACTTCTTTTTAAAGCAATCCAAAGTATTTGGCATTTCTTTTTCCAAAGGAATTTTGCCGGCTGTCTAGAATAGAAAATGTGCTCTGACAGAAGGATAATTGAATTGACCACCTTCGCCGCCCACTGCACTCTGCCTTTCGCTTCACACCTCCTCTGTGTCAGGTGCAGCGGATAGTGATTTCTTTAAGCTTCAGAAAGAAAATAGTAAGATGGGAGTGTATTGATCATTCTTCTCGTGCACTTCACAGATCACTGAGTTTCCTCGGCAGTCAACATTTTTTGCTCTTCACATCCAGCCTCTGGTTATCTCCCAGTGAGAGCAGGGGCTGCTGAGAGGCTTTACCTTATCATTGTCCGGAATATAAATCACTGTTTATATGCCCACTCTCTTGAATAAACAAAACAGGGAGATTCCACACATCTTGCCGCCTCATCACTCCAGTGAGAAAAAGTCAAATGAAATATTATGACAGACGTAAAGTTTAAAAACCAAAATAGAGCACTCTAGGCAGTCATCGGTTTCCTGCAGTCCTCATAGTTGTAGTTATCCTGCAGTGGAATATAACAAGGCAGGAGCAGAGGCACGATCATTAATTATTGATAGTCCTGCAGGCAGATAGCAGAAAAGTGAGGACACTGTGGTGAGATCTGCAAGAAAAGGTCTGGTAAATGGATATTTTTCCCACCCTTCCAGATATATTGTTATGGCCTCACCTTTTTTTTACAGGAGCTGAGGTTATTAATAAGGACCTGTTCATTTTAAGATGAGGCTGTTCTGGCAGAACAACAAAGAAATATTTGTAGTTCAGACATTGTAGATTATATAGGCAGCTGATGTGACTTGCCTTTAGGGCTTTATTGTATCACACAATTTAAATTAAAGAGCCTGAGATCTGCAGGCCTCACTCACAAGGCCCTGCAGTTTGTTTACAAGCTTACAGTATGACTTCATGCATATGAGAAATATGTAAATGTATGTGCAGTCATGTTTGCTGAGGCAAACTTATCTCGTTTTTTCCTGTTGAGGCAGGATAATCAGAGTTTGGATGTGATCACTCAGTTTCATTTATTTGATCTAATCTCAGTAATGATGTGTGTTATTTCTTTGCACAGATGAACTTTTTTGAATTAGCAACATACAGCGAGCCTTAATATTGCAGTATAGAGCAGCTTTCTCCCTTTGGGCAGAATGTGGAAATCAAATGCAGTGATCTGTCAAAGTGAGTTCAAACAGAAGGATGTGTGTGCGTATGTGCGTGTATGCATACATCTGTGTGTATGTTTTTGGTGTGTTAGTATGTTAGTATGACTATCCTGGATATGCAATCATGCAGAACAGCTACAGCGTAGCACTTCTTCTCACAGCCCCATTTCCAGCAGCGAGACGCCAACTTCAACACTACATGACCTCCTGTGGTGTATTCTCATCTAATTACAACCCAATTATCTACACTGCACAGCTGTGATCAGGATGCCACCAAGCGGAATAGAGTCCTGACATGTTGACACAGATTCTTTTATATGTATATTCATTTTATAAATGCCTACTTGACAGTAATGGTTTAGTATGAGAAGAGTGCCGTGCAAGGTTGCAGGGTCAGATGTATTGATTATTATAACTAGACTTGGATATGTTTGTGTGTTTTTAATTTTAATCAGGTTGAACAAATGCACAACGGGGGGTGCTGGCCACCTGTTGATTCTTCTGTTGTAATTTCCATTTCCATCCTCTATGGCTAGTCCACGTCATTCTCATTGTTGTGTCCCAGAGGAGCTGCTTTGGTCCTGATTACTGGGGATCTAATTATAACCAAAGACAAAACCCCACTGTTATGAAGAGCCCACGCCCACATCCTCTAAAGAAAACATCAAATGAGATATGTGTACTGTATGTTGAGACAATTTCTTCCCTTTCTTGCATTCTATCTGCTTCAGCAACCTGCTTCCATCTTCAGCCTCAGTCCAACCTACAGCCTCACAGATCAGCTCTCTTACGCTGAATCTTTTCCCAGGGATCTCTCAGGCTGGGATGATAAAGAGATACGGGAAATATGAGAACATTGCAAAGCTGGGTATTGGAAAACATCCCAAAGATGCCAATTTAGATGTCATTGTGTCTGAAAGTCCAGCTTTAATAGCAGCAGAGAGAGGAGATGTAGCAGAAAGCAGTTATTGCCTCCAGTTCATAGCATTGGATCAGGGGATTGGAGGGACTGTTAGGTAACAGCAGGTGATTCTTCATCGGGCCACACTGTCTGCTTGGCGTTTGGCACGCAGGCAGACGAGTGTCTGGATCCCGGCCTGCAGTTATCCAGCTGAATCCTAATGTGCCTGCATCTGCAGCACAGAGGTAGGAATGAAACAAGAGCTGCAGCCTCCTGCAGCTCCACCTGGCCCCAGTCCTCATATAAAACATGATAGGGTAAAATGCATGTTTTATTCATAACTATACCGTTTTCTTCCCACCAAGAGACTGAAAATACTAGCCAAATTCATTGCAAATATCCTGTTAACGAACTGCAATCAGAAGTGTGTGCCTGGCCCCAGAGGCTCGATTGGCTCCGTTGTGCGATATTATTTTTTCGTACATTTTCCTCAGCAATCTTCCATCCCTGGTGTGCCATACTGAAGTTGGAAGGCATTAATAGGCAGGCTCAATCAAGAGGAAAATTAAGTGTGCACAACAATGCCAAATGGACTGTTTCACTCCTGTAATGACTATATAAGCCAAGATGAAATGACAGGGCATGCGAGTAATGGACAGTGTGATAGTCACAATGAATTTAAATGTTCTTGTTACCAGGAATTGGAAAAAATGTCAGGATGAGATTGCTTTTTCAGGCATATTCACATGTGTGGAATGAATCTATTATTTGATCTCTTTATGCATTTATCAACATGGTTACTGTCGTAACCAAAAACCCTTCTGTTTGTACACATGCCTATTAAGCAGAGGTTAAAGCCTTGTGAAGTAAAATTGAATACAACAAAAATGCATTATTCATTTGAGGGTGCGTTGGCCGTCTTGTTATCCAAATTCCACAGCTCACAAAGTGTGAACGCATAGAGTTGGAGGAGCAGTAGTTAGTTGTATTCAAACAGATTTTTCCCGGCCTACTTGTTTCATTTGTAATATTGACTGTCGTTCATTTTTCTTCACTCCAATTTCCGCATTAACTGTCCGTTGGGACTAATGGAAGGAAGTCGCAAGGTTTAATTCATCCCATGTGTTGTCTCTAAACTAAGTCTAAACATTCATAGTGTGAGCTACAACCCAATCACAAAGCCCGAGGCAGGAGATGCCATCTCACATTGAGTTTTAGAAAAACCCAAAGAGAATATATTTTTCAGGTGGTGACGAATGCAGAAGGAGCTTCGGCGGAGTTCATTAGAGGATAGAGATAAGTCTCTCTCTCTCTCAATTCAATTCAATTAGCTTTATTTTATTATGAATGTCAGAAATAATAATGCCAAAGCATCAAGGATGATAATGTGAGAAGAAATACATACATACAATTCATTGAGTAAACTCTTAATACAATAATACAATACAATAATTTAAGATTAAAAAAATACAGGAAAGCAACAACAGTATATCAATATAATGTAAAATCTCTAGTGTCTCTCTCTCCCTCTCTCTCTCTCTGTCTCTCTCCCTCCCTCTCTCCCTTTTCTTCCGTTGGGAGACTGACTCTGCAGATTTTCAATTAACCAGGGCTAAGGTGTCCTCATTAATTCCACTACATTAAGATGATGCAGGACGATTTTTAACAGGGAAATTATGCAGGCGAGTTATGCAAGGGTCCCCGGTGTAGACCCTTTTCCTGTTGCTTGGCTGGATGTCTCTTGTGCTGCACTTAGCTGGAGCTTTCACTAAAAGAGAAGTGTGAGCATGTCTAAACTGAGTTTCACAGCTGTCTGATCCTTTATGTAAATCCATAAAACATCACTTAAAACCTACAGGACCTGCAGGAGCTCCTCTTTCAGTTCATAACATTGCTCACTCCGTGGCCATTTTTGGATTTCAAGGTGTATGACGTTCTATTGTTTGGTGAGCCTAGCTGTGGTGACTGTGCATCTAGATGTATATAAGTGTGGTTTAGTATTAAATAGTAATCTAGGAATTTATGTTAATGATGATATTTGAACACCGACACCAGCCTTAGACCTTGGGGTTTTTTTAAGGTCAGCTGCGCACACTGGAGCTTTTTTCAGTCCTGACCTGAATGTAGAGTAGCATTACTTTTTTTTTCTTCCTGTTATGCATGGCTCCCCACTGTGAAGAGGCTATTTTGCCTCTCTAGACTCCCCAGTTTAAAAAAAAAAGAAAGTGGGGAAAGAACTCTTTCAACAGCTGAGCTGCTCTCTGCCTTGCTTCCTTATGGGTTTTAATTAAAACTACAGCATGGATCAACAGCCAATTGCACTTTAATGAAGACACAGACGGGACGGGGAAGTAAACAGGTTAGACAGCTCTCATCAGACGAATAAGGACTCCCATAAAACAACGTCCATGACTCTTAGCATTTTTGGCATCAATCCCCTCTGTACAATATTTGTCTCCCTCCTTCTCTTTTTCTCTGGAGTACTTTTGAGATTTTCATTAATAACGTAAACAAATGTGTGGCCGCTTTATTTCAGAGCTAATTATCTTTAGATAAAAATTACAGCATCTCTTGAGGAAAAAAGCAACATAACTAATAGATTTTAAAAAAGTGATAGAAGAGGTGAAATAAAATATTTTACTGTATATCTCTGACTCGAAAGTTATTTTATGACAGGCAATCAAATTATGGTGGAGACTTAATTCAATAATGATATATTATCTTTTATCAGATATGTCCTTATGCATATGTACTGTAGGACTTTGCATATGTCCTCTATGTGCGTGAAGTGTCTGGAGGCTATGGAAGTGTGAGGAACCATAGCTGTTTGTGCATTAAATTGCTCATGCTTTGTAGAATTTGGGGTGTCATCTGATGCTGTAACTTAGAAGCTGCTGTCATGAAGTAGCACAGGATAGGGTAGCCATAGATTTGCAGCGTCATGTAAGAAGAGAGAGAGAAAAATGGAGAGAGAGGGAGGCTTAGTTAGTCAGGGAAGAGCTAGGCATTAATGTCATCTAGCAAATATAGCTCAGGGTTGTAGCAGTCCGGGCCACATGGGAGGGATATGGCAGTGTCAGGCCTCTGTGTGCCAGGCCTGATGGATGAAGTGGAGCAACTCGTCAATCATAAGGGCTCCGGTTTCCCCTAATAGATCTAGCCTCACACTGGAGACCACCGTCACCACCGCTCGCTGATGTCCTCCGGGAGGCAAAAATCCATTCAACCTGCAACACAAAGGGGCCGACTCTCTGACTACAGAGCAGGGTTCACACCTCCAAAATGACCTAGACCTGAGACAGGATCAGTATTTGACTGTTAACTACATTTTCTTAAGGTAGTTGCAGATTTCGATAGTTGCTGTACTTTCGTCCGTACGGGAACTTGAACCGGCAACCCTACGGACTGAGCTGCTGCCACTTTAGAGCAGAGTCCTTGCCCTGGAGTGCACTCCACATACCTCGACGACATGCTGAGATACACATAAAATTATCTTCTCTGAGCAGGAATCTGTGTTAAGTCCATAAGCAGTGACTTCTTGTCTGGTTCGCCCAAGCTGCTGCATTAAGCGCGCACACACACACAGATACACACACACACACACACACACACACACACACACACACACACACTCCAAAATGCCACGACAGTGCTGAGGTTCCACAGTAATTGAACATGGTATGTCATTCTTCCTGTGTAATCTCTGTCCTCTGCCCTCAGCACCACCAAAATCCAATTTTGAAGTCTCTCTCTCTCGAGATTTTGGGTTGTTATAACTTGTTTTCACAGAAGGAACTGGTTTTATTGGGAATGTGCACATTTGCAAATTAGTTTTCTTTACTGTTATGTATAGTATTCAGAAATGGAGATGATCTAGAGTTAAAGAGATTACATTAAAAGCCATTCTTTGCACTCTCCATTCTTCCTCCTCTGCGTCACTATCATTTCCCCAAAATGCTTTAGGGTTAACACTCCTTTGCCAGTCCAACTCAGTGATAGAGCCTCAGGATATCTGTACTGATGTCAGTGGGTTAAAGTCTGCTCCAACTTGAGAAACATCACAGCAACCACTCGTTCAGCAGCACAGCAGGGGAAAAAAGCCAACGCATTTCTGTTCTGCACACAGATCTGTTCTGTATTTCCTCGAAACAGGTGTTCAGGTGCTCAGTACTGCCTGAGATTCTTGTTGGGTAAACGGATTGTGTTTTGATTTTTTTCAATCACAAAAACCGCTTTAATTCATATTGAGACATTGGTCACATTGAAGGATTCGGTAACACTTTACATGAACGCATGACACTCACATGACACTCACATGACACTGTCATGACACAGTCATGACGCATGAACCCTTAACCTTAACCCTAACCCCAACAATAACCATAACTTGTCATGAGAAAACCGAATGACACTTACTAAAAAAGCGTTACGTCATAACCGTTTATGACTTGCTTATAATGTTTTATAACACGTTCATGACAGTGTTGTGTCACTGTTATGTAGAAAACTTAAAGTAAAGTGTAAGCAAGGATTCATTAAAACTACTTTAAAGGCAGCGCCAGCATGTTAACGTTTGACGCGTGTGCTTTGAATAATTCAGCAACATCTGGCATGCAGATGTTAATCATTTGATGTTTCTTATAAATATGTTATTACAGTAATTGTATTAGTAAAGGCTTAAGTGGCTTCCCGTGTTTTACAGTTGTTTTTTTTTGATTGCTAAACAACAGTGGGCCCAACTGGAGCTACATGTGCAAAACTCTAAGTCCAGTCTGCACTACCAACAGTCACCTGAGCTGAACAGCTCACATCAGCTGAAAAACTCCAAGCAACACAACTCTGAACACTCGTCTCAAAACACTATGAACAATCCTTATCTAGATAACACACACTGTCCCTCAGAACACACTGAGAGTAAAAACACTAGCTTCAAACACCAACACAGAAAACTAACTATTCATCTTTACAGTTTGAATATTTTGAGTGACTTCACACTACTCAATAGTTTATTTAAAAAAATATATAGATTTTAAAATATACCAATTTGTAGGTAAGGTAAACAAGAAGGAACAAAAATCAGCAGTTTGCTTCAATATAGTATTTTGTCTCTAGTAATTTATGGAATTACTGAAAAAAAACTAAAGTTACATAACAGTAACAGTATATTATAGTGTGACTGATCCTGCTTCTCTCCAGCATCATGAGACAAGTTTTCTTCATCACACTGGATGTCTGCATCATCTCTAAATACTAATAAATGGAGTGTTTCCATTGCTTTCACCTCCATTACTTTCTGAAAAACAGTAAGAACGCCGTTTTACTATTGTAAAGATATGGTGTTGTCACTTGTTTTTATAGCTGTGTATGTAACCTCAGACATCTGACCTGGACATATTAGTATATTTTCTCTTTTACCTGTTTCTTGGTACAGTGTATAATTGTTTACTGTAATTCTGATTTTCTTATTACTACTCTAAAACATGACACCTGCTTAGGCTTTCAGCTACAATTACATTCAGCAGTGTTTGATAGGCACCAGACTGAGACATATTCTGTTTTGAATGTGTTGTGAACAAAGTGCTGTAAATCCACAGTGTTGTGCAGGTTGTGGTTAAGCCATGGCATAAGTAGGTAGAGATTTGAACACTGTGTTTTAGCAATGAAAAAGGAACTAGAGTTTGGGTCACATTAACTAGTGCTGTGCAGACTGTAGTTAGAGTTGTGCCCACTGTTGTTTAGCAATTGAAAAAAAACCTAAAGAATTTTCACAGGGTCTACGGAGATGGGACAGAAAGACAACGCTCAGTGAAGACAATTGAATTTTCTGGCAGTAGAAAACATTAGACGGCAGTACTTGCTTTGCCTTTTCCATTGTTGTGTTCTTGGTAAACAAACACCCAGTCCCATATTGATCTGATTTAATGAGAATCCTCTCTGACTTGTTCTAGACCTCAGGGACTTACAGAGCTAGGAATGCTTCACTAATCCCCATCTGATTTTCTTACAGTCTTATTTCAACAACAACGTATACACTCTCTAAGATTCTTTTGAGAAGTGATCAAACCACTATCTATTTAAAAGCCTTTCTGCCGGTGTTGCGTTCCTGCAAGATTACATGGGATTGGCCTCATGAAGAGCACGGAGACAATGAGATGATACGAAAAGCCTGCTTCATCATAATATTAGCTCTTCCATGAGGTGACACAGGGGATGCAGCTTAACCTTTTCAAGGAGGATCATAATGGAGAGCGCTGCAAAATGAAGTGATTATTACTTTTGGAGGAGTGATTGTGTGAGCATGGAGAAAGGAAAGCAGAGCTGATCATTATTTCTTCCTAATTTAGCAAAGGGGTCAAACCGAGTCATTTCATCATGTGGTGCGGTTGTAAAGCTCCAGTCTTCATGTTTCTTACTATTAAGTTAGTGCAGCAGAAAATCGTCTTTTCCTTGTAATTGGGTAAAATAAGAGTTCTTATTGCGGCATTTCTGAGTTTCTTCAAAAGTATGTTAGCTTGTTTGGTTTATAGCTCTGGCTTGAAGTAAATGTGTTTGCTCTTTAACTCTAACTGATGGTCTAAAGGTCTGTCACCATGGAGAGAGCAGAGCAGGTTTGGTGTTCGGGTGGAAAAGATAAGCTAGAAGGGTTTGATCACATCAGGCTGCCTACCAATATCTTCATCTGTGACATTTTGGGAAAAGTACCAAAGGCCTTCTTTTGATCATTGGCGAATTATCTTTTGGTCGAAGTTCAAAGTAAAAACATGAAACAATTTTTCCTTGAAAATTGCCACATTTTGTGGCATAAAAAAAGTCTTCTCTGGTGTTCAAACTTAAGCTCTACCACTGGCTGTGGCTCAGTGGTAGAGCGGTTGCCTGCCAGTTGGAAGGTTGGTGGTTCAATCCCTGGTTGGTGGTTCAATCACAGTCCCAAGACACTGAACCCCGAGTTACCCCCGATGATGTGTTATTGGAGTGTGAATGTGTGTGAGTGATTATCCGATTGAGCAGGTATCACCTTGTACGGCAGCCTTGGCCACAGTGTATGAATGTGTGTGAATGGTGAATGTATCCTGTATGATGTAAAAGCGCTTTGAGTAGTCGTTAAGACTAGAAAAGCGCTATATAAATACAGCATATTTACATTTTTTTTGCCTTCTAGTCCAGTCCAAAAGTAGCATACTGCTAAAAAAAAAAAAGGGCCTGAACAATGGTGATGGCCAAATGAAGCTTCGTGAACCAGTGTCTTTATTTTCTGAGCTGGATGGCGCTCTCTGTTCAACAAAGGGTGCCTTAGTCCTTTCTCTTAAAACCAAGAGCGCCATCTAGTGGACTCAGAAAATAAAGACACTGGTTCATGAAGCTTCATTTGGCCATCACTACTGAATAATACTTTTTCTACATGTAAAGTGCCCAGGTATACTTAATCTAGATCATAAAAATAATTCAATCATAAATCTAATAATTGAAGGTATGACAATCAATGCCATTGACTCAAGAAGTCCGCAAGTCCCGTTCAGTCAGTCTTTCTTATTCATAAGTGAGATTTAATCTTTTGGCTGACTGCGGTGAAGGTCTTCATTTCCTCAATCCCTCCTATTTGTGCTCAGCTAACAGGGATTATCACTGTTAAAGTCCGCTAACTATGAGCAGCATGGATAAACAGATGTACCTCACGTTAATTAATCAGCTCTGACATTTAGAGAGATGCACCTCTGCTCCACCTCCTATGTTGCTCTGCCAGTCCTTAGATACAGTATACATACACACACACACACACACACACAAACATTACATAACATTTACATTACATGTCATTTAGCTGATGCATTTATCCAGAGCGTCTTCCAATTAAGTGCTTTCAACCCTGAAGGTGCAAACTCCAGACAACAAGTAGTAAGTACAAGTACATTAGGTTTAAATGAGGTTTCATTTCTTCTTTTCCTCCTCTGTTCTTTTCCTTCATGTTTATCCAAAGTGTAGTCGGAAGAGATGTGTTTTTAGCCTTCAGCGGAAGATGCGTAGGCTTTCGTCCATCCTGATGTCAGTAGGGAGCTCATTCCACCATTTGGGAGCCAGGACAGCAAACAGTCGGGATTTCCTTGAGGGATTAGTTCTTACTCGCTGTGAGGGGGCCAGCTAGCAGGTTGGCTGCAGAGCCGAGTGGGCGGGGTGGGGGGAAACACACACAGATACACACATACACACACTCTCACATTTATTTTATGATTCATTATTTTATTGATTTGTTTTTCATTTATTTATTTTGCACACATTGGTCCATACAATATCTGAAATGTGGTGTGTGTAATAAACTTAATAATTCATATTAGAGACGGATGGTGTCTTTTCAGTTTGGCTGAAAAATGCAGCCTGTCTAAAGTCTTCATTGGTTATGCAATGCTGTTTCCACTTTCATTTTCATTTATGAGATGTGCATGAATGGAATTTCTTTTCCACACTCACTCAAGAGTGAGGAGTGGTGTGTCCAGGGTGTGAACATCAAGCTTAATGACTGTCTTTCCACTTTTATTATAAGAATCAGCCCATCAATCAAAGAATACCCTTGCTATGCAAAGTGACAAAGAATGAGATGAAACTTAAGTGCAGCAAAAAAAATGTATAATATATATATATAGTATACCTAGCATTTTTTCCGTCTATCCTGGAAAATGCTTTTTCTATCAAAATACAGTATACATATTCACAGTCGCTTCAGAAAGTCTTCTGACCCCATGACTTTGTGTTGTAGATACAACAACAATAAACTGTGACTGAAAACTTTTTCTGAGGCCACTGTATAATATTTTATGTCTCCATTCATCTTGTACAACTTAATGTTGTAAAGGTTTTTCCTAAAACTAAAAAAGTCATGAGTTCCTTTGTCAAAAAATACAGTTTTTTCTTTCATATAACTGTATAGCTGACCTAGGGAGCCCCGGAGGTCACATGGAGGGACCCCCACACACACACACTTTTGCAATGGATACATTTAGATAACCAAGGACATGTAATTATGTCATGCTACTAGCTACTGTAGATACTAGCTAGCTACTACTACTAAGGTTATCCTGCAGTCATTGACATCAACTGTCAACAACAATGTCCATTATAGTAGGGTGACCAGTCGTCCCCGGTTTTGGTGACCTGTCCCCGGCTGGATCTGTCCCTGGTTTTCACTGTGACTGACAGACCCGAAATTGGAATGAAAGAAAGAAAACACTGACCAAACGTAGTCGATAGTCTCTCTAGACAGCCAGAGCAAGCGCTGCTCAGAGCTCAGAGATGTTTTACAAAGCCGTATTTTACGATGTTTAAATGACTGATTATTTATATGTAGTCTGGTGGTTTTAGCGTACGCAATTTCGCTGACTTTTATGGTTTTAAAAAGGATCTTAATCTTTAACTGAAAGGTCGACCTCCTTAGAAATCCTTTCCATAATGTTGTCAGACACTTAGAATATTAATCTGAGTCTGTCAGTAGCAAAACGAGCACTTTTATGAACGTAAATACAAGCCGGACAATTATCCTTTTAACTTATATTGTAGCTTGTTTTGCTGGTGCCGACTGCAGCAATCTTGTTTAATACTGGGTCAATGTCAGAGGAAAATCTTTCCTCAACAGTTTTGATTGCATCCGATACTCTATGAGCTGTTGCAGAAACAAGCCTGAAGCAATAAAGCAAAAGCTGTCAGATAAATGTAGTTCAGTAAACATTACAACATTGCCCTCTGAGGTGGAGTACAAGTATGAAGTAGCAGCAGGGGTGATTCTAGGATCAGACCTTTAGGGGGGCTCAGCCCCTAATGAGAACAGCTCTAGGTTTAGTGTCCACATTTTAAGTTTTACAAAAATAAAAACATGACGTGTTTTGGAGGTATATACGCTTCTGAGCTGGAAATGTCCCCGGATTTTGTCTGAGAAATCTGGTCACCTTACATTAAAACCCTTCACTTTTGCATGTATTAATTATTAATGCTTATCAAAATATACGTTGGATGTATTTAGACAACCAAGGAGATGTAATCATGTCATGCTACTACCTACCTAGATACTAACAAGCACGCTACTAGCTAGCTAGGTTAGCCTTATTGTTTGTTGGATTTGCGAAATCTCGCAAATAAAACTTGATATCTTGCGATACAAAGTTAAGATCTCTCAAATAAAACTGGTGTCAAGATCTCGCAAAAGAGTTTGTCCCCAGTAGCTAAATGTATTTTTTAGTTTTTTAGTTTTTTTCCCCTTCATGTAACCTCCGGGGCTCCATACTGACCTGAGGTTTTCTTGCCTTATTAAAATGAATCTTCTTCTACATACTCAATTTTGCACCTTGAACACATCTTGCTTATGGTGCATATCTGGGTGGTTCTATGCAGAGGAAGGCCGTTCTTTTAAAAGTTAACCTTCAATGAAAGTGAAAGAGACTGAAAGAAACTTGTTTCCCTCCAGTCTCTCTCCTTTGTCCTCTCATCTCTGTATGGTTATGAAGCAGATTTGTAAAGCTTCAGGATTTTTTGCTTGAGTAAAACATTTCAAATTTGTGCTGAAGGATTTTGGCATCAATCCGCTCCAAGGCCATTTGGTATGCAATCTTCGCCTTGTGTTCCGTCTGAACACACTGTTACATACATAAATAATAAACATGCACCCGCTTCAATTCACTCAGGGGTTTTGTGGCTACAGCCTTCCTTGGTCTTGATGACCCTTAGCTTATGGTGGCTAACATTAGCAAACTTTAGAGATGTTTTGCTGTTTGCTGACTGAGTTCATTTTTTTTTTTACTTTGTTCTACTAACCCCAATGCTTTTGTTACACTGCGTTTTAGCATTTGCCATCATCTTGTGACAGTCCTCTTTACTAACGCACCTGTGTCTATGGTCTGACACTTTTTTGTTCTATCAGAATTTCTGTTTAAATACAAATATAAATTATCTTGTATATTATTTAACTTAAAAAGCTCACTGGGAGCTGCTGTTTTTTTGGGCGTATTAACCATATTTTCAAGTTGCCCAAATGAACATTAATACACTCAACACATCTCGTACCATACTTATTGTTCTTCACAATTAAATGGCACGCAACTCCAAATCGTGCAGTGAACGCTCCCTTATTTAAACTTTTAATATCAAGTTATACCGCCACCATGAGCGCCGTCTAAGCGTTCTTACTGCCTTCTCTCATCAAAGTCACTTTCGTATACTAATTAGACATGTAAATGCCCATGTACATAAATGAAAATGTACACATACAGTAGATTATTATCTGTGTATAAATAACTTATATTATTTACTCTTAGGGGGCAATCAACTAGGAAAAGCACCGCAAAAAAAACCCAGAAACTGCGTCAGACTGGATGTGTCCAGATAAAACCTTGAACATTGACACTGTTTGCCATAACTTTAAAATGTGTTGTATTGGCAAGAATATGAACCTGTACAAACCCAGTATGCCCCTTTGCTGCCTTGGTGAGTGAGTGAGTTTGCCTTTTCTGTTGTGACATTGAAACGATGGTCACACAGCAAACCCTCTGCTCCCACAAGCATTGCATAGCCCAGCTCACATTAACATCTTCTAAAATACTGGGCTATTCAGATCATGCCCCCTGAATCCAACAGGCATGTTCCCTTTGAGTCCCAGAGATAAATGGTGGTGCCCCCTGCTGCCCTGCTTAAACTCTTCACTGCCCTCCCCTAGTGCACAGGCAATTAATGTCTCATCATCCTCCATTTATTTTGAATTGTTTAACTTCATCTCCCACGGGGGGAAATATTGTTCTAGTTTGTGTCATGGAAAACAGTTTGGTTCCATTACGCCATTGGCTGATTTTAGATTAAAGATCTTGCACTAAATCACAGCACGGCGTGTGACAGAGCCCCAGCCCGGTCCCCTGTACGCGTTAGCTTGCCAGTGCGATCTATATATAACCACCTCTATCAGCTCAGCGGCTGGTTTCACTTCAGCTGACTTTACTGCAATATATGGACCAGAGGGGTCTACTGACCCTCTAGAATCATGACCGAAGCAATCTAGAAACAGGTATAATGAGGGTCACAGGGTGCAGAGCAGTCCAAGGTGTCAGTAGGCTGTTCAGCAGCGTTTCTAGCGAGTCTACTTATCATTAGGAAGGTGATCAGTGAAGAAACGCATAACACAACTAACATTGAAAATGTAGAACTCTAAAGATAGATAGATAGATAGATAGATAGATAGATAGATAGATAGATAGATAGATAGATAGATAGATAGATAGATAGATAGATAGATAGATAGATAGATAGATAGATAGATAGATAGATACTTAATTCATTCTGAATGAAATTTTAGGCATTCAGTAGCAAGACAATCATAACCCAACAAACACATATCACACATACCTAAGAATAAAAATTTAATTAAAAATTCACAAAATCACTCATAGAAATGCAAGGGAAAGGGAGAAAAGCCTGTAATTCTTCAAAATATGTCATTACACTGTACCTAGTGCAGTTACCAAACATTTGTACCAGGCTATTTTTTAAGATCCTGGCAGATTCACAGTTGAACTCAGAATTATTTATTATTTATTTTTGCATGACTGGGCCTTATTATAGGTTTATAGTGGTTAATTCTACTTTCAGTGAAGTAGAAAGAATATTTTTAAAATGCTGTTTGGCTGTGTAATTTTGTAAATGCAATTATAAGTTTTGGGTGCCATAATGTCTTGCACTGTTAAAGAAAGTTAGTTGTGGGTGATTAATTATTAAGAAGAAGAAGAAGAAGAAATTTTAGGGCACTTTTTATGACACCCAAGGTCACTTTGCAGTGCATTAAAATGATATTCATACAGGTAAAAACAGTGAGACACGAAAAGACACCAGTACAGACAATCACAAAACAAAAGACACAAGGTGAGCGGAGTGTGTAGGAGGGGAGATAAAACAAAGTTAATTAAATGAATTGCTGTGTTAAAAGTTTTAACTGTTACTAGTAAGAAGAGCATGCAGTTAAAAGGGGTTCCCTCTCAATACACCCCAACTCTAGTGCACTTAGAAGCAAACACTTTTATACATGTCGTTGCCTATTGAAGAGTTACTGTAATTGATTTAGATATGCACCGGCATGGCAGTGTATGACTAACTCATATCGGACAGGAAAAAGCACATCAAAGGACCTTCAATTCAAGAGACTTCATATATTTTACTATACTGTCTTGTTTAAGGATTGTCCCTCCAATTCTTTAGTGTGCTGTTCTGTAGCCCAACAAAAGACTCTCCCCAGCTCTATCGCAAGAATGTCTGGCTTGAGAAATATCAGAAATGACGAGTGCACACATCAAAGCTATTTTACTAAACCAATAAAGCAAACCTCATCTTCATTGATCATTTTTTAATAAAGGTTGTCATTATTAAAGTCCAATAGGGCTGTCAAGTTGACATCCGGGAAGATGACTACATCATTGGTTGTTCTGGGTAGTTTCCACAGATCTTTTTTTTTTTTATAGTCAAAAACTATTACATTGAAAAATACAGTGGGAAAAAACGAGAGGGGACAGGGAGATAAAACCACACATGCAAAAACATACACACACAAACACATACAGTACATAAACAGACGCGCACACACAGACGGACGCAAGACTGAGAGACCAATCTGTAGTTGCAAAACTCCACAAAACCAACAGAAACCCTGGCAAATAATTTTATTTTATATATTTCCGCCTACCAAGAGTCTGGGTCTGTCCCAGGTTTCTGCCTAAAAGGAAGTTTTTCTCACCACTGTTGCACTGTTGCTTGCTCTGGAGGGAACTACTAGAACTGTTGGGTCCTTGTAAACTATGGAGTGTAGTCTAGACCTACTCTATCTGGTCTAGACCTACTCTATCTGTAAAGTGTCTCGAGATAACTCTTGTTATGAATTGATACTATAAATAAAATTGAATTGAAAATTGAATTGAATTGCTTATGCCTTTTCCAGAGGGTTGGGCCCTTGCTACTGTACATGGCCTTGGTCGAGAAAGATTGTATTTTAGGGAATCTTAAAATAAGTCCTTTGAAATTCAAGGTGGACAAAGGTCAACAAGTCCCTGAGACACCCAGTGTGAACACTGTAATCTTTTAGCAAATCTACCCAACCTCTTTGCCTGACTGGGTATAGAATAACTGAGGTCAGCATCTATTAGAAGTTGGTGTACCCTTTTTCTTGGTTGTAAGGAGAAAACTACATAGTTTCCTCACTCCTCCCAACACACAGGCTGTACTCCAGGTATTTATTTATAACTGATTCTGAGGGGACTCGAAACAAATGATGAACCCTTCAGCTGTCAACTCTACAGCCTGCAGCTTCTGCTCCTCCCCGTTCCCTTTGCATTTAAATGACTCGGTGTCACTGCAAAAGAAGAACTCGGCATGCCAGGAAATAATACGTTAAGGGTTTTTGCTTACTTGTATCATTTTCCATCCGGGGACCTGACCTAGCTTGGCCCCCTGACACTGACCTGTACCACAGGCGTGCTTGACAGGACTCTAAGCCAGCTAGGGGCCACCATATTCCCATGTGGACACTATTAACAAAAGCAACCAGAGAGGCGTGAAATGAGCTCTAATAATCACATACAACTCTCTATTCTAGGAAGCGGGAGGGCCCAGAGGGAGTTTTACATATTCAGACATACACATAAACAGAGAATAGAGAATAAACAGTAAATGAATGGGAAGATTACCATAGTAACACTAATGGATTGGCATACACCAGGGTGAGAGTAATATAGTTCATGAGAAGATAAGAAGTGCAGTAGTTATTGGCAGCATAGCTTTTTCTGGTTTCCTTCATGCTAAGATTATATCGATAATCCAAAGACTCACCAATAGAAGTTCCAAATTTATACTCGCTTACATTTTTCCTTGGCGTTTTTCCTTGAACTGTTTCTCCCTCACACCGGCAGGGAACGATTGCTGATGGTACAGCAGTGAGGGTTGTTTGTAAAGGATTTGTATCTTGTTATGTTATCTTGTAATCATGTTTTTTTTGTTGGGGGGATGCAGTAGAGGTTTGTCCGCCTGTATGAAAGCCCCTGTTTGTCAGGGAGAGTTTACCCATACCAGAGCAGCTCAGCCTGGTACATCATCGCAACATGTTGAGGCTGAGAAAACAAAATCATCTCATTTTCTCTCATCTCATTTAATCTTGTGACATCTTATCTTGGGGGGGTGAAAAGATGCAGAAAATTGAATCTGGTCTACAAAAATTTGATTTCGGATTTTTGGACTTAATTGGAACTTTTACATAGTTCATGACTTTGATGTTGATGTTTGTCCCACATCTGGCTTTTTTGTGCGCTCTTAAAACCTTTTCGCTCCCTTGATTTTAAATATTTAGATCTGCGATCATGTGCTTTTTCTAAGCAGTGTGTGTTTAAGCACTTTGTGCAAGTGGCAACGTCTGTGCAAAGTTTCACTGACTGATAAAGCGAGAGGTTACACTATCACCATATTTGAGGGGCGTTGAGTAAATGTTACACTTTCCCGGTGTTACTCATGCTTTGGCGCGAGACCAAGTTAACGGCCAGTGTGGCGATCACGTACAGAAATTACACACAATATACAGCTGAATATAATCCCCCTGTTAGTTTTGTCTTTGAACTCGTGTCTGATGACAGACTGGCCTTCACTGCAGGCGCTAGAATTCTTCACGTTATGACTGAAGGTCACCCGTGGCAGCTGGAAAGTGAAATACACATAGGCACACAGGTGGTTTTGTGCACATTAAGATGTGTATTTTATTTGATTATTCAGTGCATAATGTATATTATGCATCTTGTTTTTAACAGTGTGCTCTGCATACATTCTGCAGTGATTGAGTCAATTGGTCAGCTTATGTTTGGAGTGAAAAAAAATGACAGTAACTCATTGATCTCCCTTAATCTCCCAGATTTTGTCATTTTCCAAACTGCTTTCCTTAACAAATACTGCGCATACTTCAGTAACTCATTCAGACACTTCACTCAAAGTTTTGCCATGCATTAACAAAGTGAAGTGTGCCTTTGCGGAATAGAAATGCAGAATGTAATATAGTACTTCAAAGACAGCGATAAAGCCAGAGCACTTTTTTATCCACCATAGAGAGCAGATAGATCAGAATTTCTTGAACCAAAGAAAATGACAGATTCAATAAAATGCCAGTGGTATATGGAACAATTGTTAAAAGAAGAAATCAGTGCTAAAACAAAAACCAAAGATGATAGACAATGTCATTAAAATTAATGACTGTGGTACTTTTTATGCACATATGAACTGTCCCAGCAGGGAATTTTGCGCCATCCACTGAGGTGTGATAAAGTATGCACACTTGTGGGGTGTGGGGAGGCGGCTGAGAGTGTGACTTTACTGCAGTTGCACATAGTGGAGGGGGGCTGTACGTTAAAGCACCAACTGAAACAACTGAAACCCCACCCTACTCTACACCAGCTGACCAAGGGCTCTCAGATTTCTCCAGTGTGAAACAGGCTCCTTATCTCAGCAAGTAACATATATGGTGCTGAAAGGGTTGGAGTGTGACAAGCTCGAGGCAAGTTCATAGAGACTACATTCATACTTTTAATGCAGATCTAATGAGTATTGATTTATTCCAATACTGTTTCTGAGCAGACAGTAATCCATTCATTCCTTTTCAGTCTGTCACCCAAGCTAGTGACCCAGTACCCCGAAAACAAGATTACTCTGTTGTTTCTAAAGAGGAGTAACTAATACTGCTTAACCTTTATTTCATTGATGCTTCCAACATGTCTTTTATGTTCTGACCCAGCATTTACTCAGGTTAGGATGTGCAGTTGTGGGAGTTGATGTGGGATGATGACTGGCCAGTGGTGGTCACAGATAGAGTCGTGTTACAGCGCCCTCAACGTAACACCACAGCCTGAAGGACACCTCATTCATTCTCCCTCTCCTTTCTGATTTCTTTCTCCCCCTTCGTCCCCTCTTACAGCCAGAGGTGGGTTACAGTGAATAATACAGCTACTATTATATCTCAACAGGGATTGATGCCCTACTATTATTTAGTGGTCTATCTCCTTGTGCGGTCCAGTGCATTAGGATTAGTGGCTGATGGGGATTCGTGGGTTGGCTGACCGGAAAAGAGTAGTTACACAGTCCATTTCCCCTTCTGCGCTAATTAGCATGTCAACTGTAAAGCTGCCTCCAATGAGCCGTTGAGGAGAGGAGAGGAAGCGGGGCAGAGCCAGTCAAAGAAGTTTTTTTTTCTTTTCTGTGCCATCAAACTGCCGCTAAAATCTGACCTTTACACCGGTCAACAGGAAAACAGTGTTTGTTGGCGGGGGGTTGTCAGGTAGGACTCAGACATCCTTGCTATTTGTGTGGGCTGTTGACCGAAGGAAAAGATGAAAGTTTAATATCCTGAGCCTGAGATGCACACAATACCGCCTAATTCTCCCCCAGTCATCCCATTTGAGCTGTTTTTGAATGAATAAAAAGAAGCATTAGGATTCTGAGGCACAGGAGGAATTAAGGGAGATAGCTCTCGCAACAACCACAGGGAACACTGATCAGGGTTTTACCATATGGCAATACCATGTAATTTGTGGCACGTTAAAAGTTAAAAGTTTGAGTTTTTTTCCCATTTAAACCGAAGAATTTCAGATGTAATTTTGTGTTAATGCTACAGCTGTCAAGGTTTTATCTTGCGTCTATCGTGTTCTTTACCTCGCGGTCTTGTCTAAATCAAGTTTAGGTTTTTGTAGTGATGGATGAGCAGAGCTTTTTGGCCTGTTGACAAGACTCAGGCGATGTGACTGTCTTGCCAAAGGTGAAATAGAATCACTTCTCCGAATAAAGAACAGATGCAGATGTAGCGTCATCAACATTGAAACGGCGCCCACAGACACAATGCACCTCCTGTGAATACAGATGGTCTCTCTCTGTATTGGTTGATGGAAGGTCTTGTTTTCGATCTGTGTTCTCTATTATTTTATTTATTATCATTACTGATAATATTAATTTGTTATCCGTTAATTATTATTATCATTTCATTACCAAAATGAGGTCACTTATGATAAGGTCAATTTCCCAGCATTTGTGCTGCTGCAAACTGCTGAAGAAAAGAGAGAGAAAGAGGGAGGGAGATGCTGTGTTCTGCAGAATTCTCTTATTCCAGCAGGTCTGCAAATATTCCCAAAGCTCTTTTCCCTTTTTTTCCATAATACACCATGAATTATGGCATGAATTATAGGATGCATTGCGACATGCTTGGGTTGCAATGAGTAGAAAAAAACTGTCCCTTGCAGCATGAAAAGAAGCAAAAGGGGTGTAAATAAGATATAAGAGGACGGGGGAAAAGGGCCAATACTAAAAGTATGTTGCACACCGTCAGGCTACTTAAACCCTTCATAGGAAAGGGTGTAATAACATCAGCAAAGCTCTCCCACCACGGTATATTTCCTTAGCTCTGCCTTTAAAAGTGTGGTGAATAATTTACTATGAAAAAGAAAGGGCATTAAAAACCCTTTACAAAGTAAGTGCAGGGAAACATTTACCCCGTGGCATCAAAGGCAGAGCGACTATTGATTATATGTCTTTCAATCTGAATATCCCCTTTTCTCGCCAGGCTTCCGTCTGGTGCTTTGGTTTTCACTTAAGATGATTTGCATATTTTGCGTCTTCGTCTTCACTCTTTCCCTCCAGGGATGCATAATGCCTCGCATTGCATAACAGGAGTGTTCCCATTCACAATGCCGCTGCTCCAGGAATAAACATGTGCTTAGATGTTCACAATTTTACTCTTATGCACAAATTTGTTCCACCCCCGCAAAGCATCTAAAAGCACAAATAGTGGATAGACACGGTGTGTTTTTGCACAGCTACAGTTCACTTCAGCTCATATTTGTTTTGGGATTGCAGCCACCACACCCATCAGCAAATGAAATCCTTCCTATTTATTAACAGAGTGTGGGTGAGCCTCCATCACGTTGTAGTGAAATGTTAGGCCATGTGCTGTGCCAGTGTCTCTAATGGATGTTGTGTGGTCAGATCTTGGTAAGCTGTGCACTACTCACACCATCCCTGCAGCAAGGCCACACACCCACTCCATGCTTTTTCCGAGTGAAATTAGATCATAAACTATCTGCTACACGCACATCTGCATGCACGAACATAGGCACGTTGACACATGCACGCTTAGTATCACCTTTCTCCCAGCTCACAGTGAACCCAGCAGCTTGTATGGTTTTGCACAAAGTCAGACAGACTGACCCTGAAGATAAAACCGTAACAATGCTATTCTGTTGACCAAGTGCTACGCTCATTTCCATGGAGAAATCCCAGGGCTGTTTTTCACCTCATTTTAAGCCTGACAAGTCAAACACTTTTTACATACATTTTGTATGTTTTTGCTCTCCTGGCAATCTCAAACATAGCCAGCCAATGTCACCTCAATTCATCCCACAAACTCTCTATGCCTGGAAAAAAAAACAATTAATGATGCAGTTGTTGATAGTTGCTAGTGGATGTTATTATTTTGTTTGTGGTTTTCTGAGATGGGAACTCAAGTGGAGCGATGAGGGTTCATTACGCATATGATCATTGAGCTGTTGCCCTCCACAATGACATCGAGTCTCTTCAGTTTGATGCTGTGAGGGGTGAAAAACAGCGGAGAAATGTGCTGAGTGTAACACTCCGGCTTTCTCTTTTACTCACAACACACTATAGCTGCCACATCGTACAGCCGGGATTTCCCATTTTGCTTGAGCCCTTTGGCCCTCTGCACCAGGTGCTATGCGGGGAACAGCTCGAGTGTCCAACCTGTCTCTGGCCATGCTCTACCTCTGCTGAGCCAGCATACTCATTAAGCCCTTCAAATAGTAAAACTCAATGGGAGACCGCCCAACCGTCTGCCTGCCTCTGAGGATTTTCGGCATGGCTGCACTGGCAGACCGGAGTGAGATATTTATACAGGCCAAATGTTTGTGTTTGTGTGGATCTACAGGCGTGGCAGTTTATGTTAAGGAAAACAGGCACTCATAAAAAGGAACTGCCTTCGCATTAATAGATATTTATTTTTTCTTAACGCATTGTCTTTTTTTATTGAATGCAAATGCCTCGTAAGATGTCTTCATAAGCACATTTGATGTCAACAGCAAGCGGCAATATTCACATTTAATTAGCGCCTTGTGGAAAAAACGTCTCCTTCTGTAATCAGCTCAGTTTATGTATTTATATCTCGCTGTCCTCATTAGAACATCACTGGGATTTTTATGGTCCTTCAACGCCTTAAAGTGCTGAGCACACTGGGTTTCTAAGCATTGCTTCTGGACTGACTAGGAAGAGATAGTAAGACAGGACAGCTGCCATCCCTGCAGCCTTCCCGCATCCGCAGCATGAAGTAAAGGAGCTTTGCTCTCCTGTGGTACTATTTGTCTTTATTTGGACCAGGGCTTTGGTTTTTGGCACTGGGCTTTGTACTTCTGTGCATGGCTTGCCGGCCTTATTTCCCTGGGTGTGTCTCAGAGACTCCATCCACTCTCTCACTCCCTCTGACTGACTGTGGCATGCAAAGCTTCCTTGCTCTCTGGCTTGGGATGACTTTCCCCTTCCTAGTGCTATGCTGCTTGTCCTCAATACATAATTGAAGTGGCTGTGGGTTCTTAGGCTGACTGAAGAGTCTTGTTGGACTGGTAGAGAACAAACAGCAGAATTAGTCAGGGATGTCTAATAGCGTTTGTTCTGCCATTGACCTGGCTTTCCCTTTTTTCCGTCATGTCCTCTAAGGGTAGAGGCTGTTGTCAGGTGTGAAAGAGTGCGGATATGTCAGCGCAGACAGCAAGGATGGCTCTGGACAGGCAGAGAAAGGCTTGTTTGTCTTTAATCCTTTGTGGCTCGATTGACTTGGAGTCACTTTGTGGTGAATAAGCCTTTCAACTCTTCTCGGGAGAGACAGGGAGACAGGGCAAACCATACATCTTTGATCATTACTGAAGACCCTAAACAGGGTAATCTAGGTTATCTTTAGCTCAGCTAAGGCCTCCAATCAGAACCACCACAGAATTGCACCAGTCTGAATGCTTGACTAAGCACGTAATGGATAGTGGGAACTCTTCCTGTATTGAACATACCAGCAAGCCAAGTCTTATTGTCTAGTGTTTTTTTATACCTGGACAATTGAGTGTAATTGATGTGTAGACAATATGTACGCAACCCCATAAAAGCTCAAATGTCCCCAAACTAAAGTGTTCATAGAAAGCAGCATGTAGTCGGCCCATCTGTCAGCGTGATTTTCAAGGTGATTTCTCCAATTGTGTGAATTCACCAGGACTTTAATAAAACTTTAGGCAGGCAGATATAGCTTTTTAATCTAACTTCTAGAGTTTTTATTCTGAGCTTGAAAGCCATGTTTCCCTCAGCTACCATCGCACAATGTGAATAATTTACTTGTTATACAACTGACGTCGGCTATACATTATTCACTGGGGATGCCCCTTGGAAGTCTGGAGAGACAGGGCTGGGGAGTTTTACTGGAAAGCTGTATATTGTCTACAGCTTAGTTTGTTTACCATCATCCATATACCTACTGTGTTAAGGGATGTAGTGAAAGACATGGGCCTCATAACGGAAGGGTTAGGGATTAATTTTACTATGCATGCTTCACTGAGAAAAGTCCATTTTAGCAAGTCTGTTTTAAATTATAAATGTAATTTTTTGAAGCAGCTTTACTTTAACACACACTTTAAGTGTCTTATCTATCTGGATATATATTAACACGTTTCACTTAAAGGTCCCATGACATTGGATGCTTTATAGAGACCTTAGTGGTCCCCTAATACCATGTCTAAAGTCTCTTTCCCAAATTTCAGCCAGCCACTAGAGCCAGTCCCACAATGAGCTTTCCTTAGGACGTACCATTTCTGAGTCTTTTGAGGGGGGGTGCCAAGGTGGAGGCTGGGGGTGTGGCCTTGACCAACTGTCGCTTTGCTTGTTTGAAAGCCATGATGTCTCTCTATTATGGGTGGGCCAAATTCTCTGGGCGGGCAAAGTAGAGAAAGGGGAGGTATAAAATGAAAGCTCAGATGGGTCTAGAATCTTGCCCCTTATGAGGTCATAACGGGCAAGATTCCAGACCCATCTAAGCTTTCATTTTCTCAAAGACAGAGCAAGATACCCAGGGCTCGATTTACACCTATCACCATTTCTAGCCACTGGGGGACCATAGGCAGGCTGGGGGAACACATATTGTTAAAAAACCTCATAAAGTGAAATTTTCATGCCAGGGACATTTAAGAAAAACACGTTTTCAATGATAGCTAAGAGGAATATTCCTCTGAAAACTTGTGTTTTACCATGTAGGCTTGAAAAGTGTTTCTGAAAAAGTCTGTAGCCTGCACCTCTATGGAAAAAGAAAGTATTAAAAGTCCATAGAAATATAAACCACAACTGCAGCATAATCCACTTCTCTGTTGTTTTAAACACTTGGGTTATAACCACATCCTAATACACAGCTTCCATTAGCTTCCACTAGTGCTAACAATAAAGGGAAGCTATGTTTTTTTTAACTATGTTTTACAGTACTGTAACATGCTTTCAATGTCAGCAGCTGCAAAGTGGCTTGTTAAAATGAAGACCTTTTTTTATTATATTATTATAGAAATGTCTGTGCTTCAATCCAACAGAGAACCATTATTAGCAAGTGCCAATGTCAAAGTATGGTTATTGCTAGTGACCTATATATTAACACTGAATAACTTCTTTTAGAGCAGTGTGTTTGGTCAGATACAGCTTCCAGCTGCTGTGTAGTTAGGCTGAGCTTTAATGAGAAGAAAATGGAATCTTGAGAAAAGTCTTGGCTATTAATAAAAGGGACTAAAAGCAAGAAGGTTTCTGAAGGCTTGTCAGGGAGGAAGATGATTCAAGGAATACATAAAGCAAGAGCAAGAATGTTAAAACTAGTAAAGTGGTCTTCTGTGGGCTTTCATTCTGTTTGCTCACATGTGGCCACTATGGAGGATAAATACAGTAAAACTTAAAACATACGTATTTGTTAGGAAGGTTTTATTTTTAAAGAACACTTTCAGAGAGGCAAACACAAACACTCTTTTGAGAGTCTACTCATGGCTGCTTTTTCTTTCACAGCATGCCTCAAAGAAGACCTTTTACACTCGCTGAGTAGAAAATACAAATAGCCTGTCTTTACTTTCAGGCTTTTTGCTTCTATATGTTTGTTGTTCTGTGATTCTGTTTCTCTCACAGTTGGCAGGCCATTAAGTACTTGTATGGTAACACAAATCACAGGCTTGCGGGATCACATGGCAAAAAAATTAAGAATTGTCCTTTATCTGAGATGAATATGTCTTCAATTGAGTGCAAAATCAATCTAAAGAAGATGTGCGCTGCGAGGGGGAAAAAAGTTTTAATTCTCAATGAAAAGAAAGATGGAGTTGCAGTAAAGGGCAAAGGGGATTGTAAAGTGATAAATTGGCTCCATCGTAAAGCAGTGCAGTAAGGTTGGCATTTTCCCTAATTTTATGGTTTATTGTGCTGTAATGGTAGAAGTGCTTTCAAATTACTTAAACAAAGGTTTTCAGGATGGCGCAGCAGATGTCTATAGCAGATTATGATGTCTGTGTAAAAGTCGGCCAATTATTTACTCTTAGCTTTAAAGTCTTTAGTAAACTGAAGTAAGCGGCAACAACACATACTCTCAATGCACTCACACACACATGGATCTCTCGCTCAATTAAACTTTACAAACTCGTTCACAGGAGGAGGAGTGTGCTGAGAGCAGCGACACAGTACCGCAGTAATTTGACAAAAGCTGTCATTCTTTATGACAGGATTGTGACCTCTCTGAGCGCTCAGAGAGTGAAAAGGTCAATATCATCTAACTTTCACAAACACACACACACACACACACACACACACACACACACCACTCTAAGACCCCCTTCCTCTAGGGAAGATTAAAGTGGGGTCCTGTGTCACTGAGCCAGTAACTGCAGCAACTGATAATTCTCGGAGCCAGCCATTCGGATGAAGGGTCAGCCTCTATTTTCTTCTTCTTCTCCCCCTCTAAACTCAATCTCTCTTTCACATTTCACGTATGTATCCAGTCTTTCAATAGATACTGAATACTTTCTATCACTCTTTCACACATCTTACAGTTTGACCCCCTTCACCTCTCCTTCCTGTTGGAAAAGTCGCAGTACAGTTGATTCACACAGTATTATTGCAATTATTTTTCACCCTGTGTTTGTGAAAGGGCCACAAACAGCAGGGCCCGATTCATCCAGCTAGATCGATTCACACCTTATGTCCTCCAATTTCCTCCACAAGAAAGTTAATGTTGCTCTTCTTTAGTCTGCGCTGGGGGGCTCCATTTGTCACTTCTCCATATTTTTGGAGTGCCAGCGTCTTTTTTTTTCAGTTTTGTGCTCCAGACAGCAAATAATTTTTCATTATCACGGCTGGAAGATGAGTTCCTATCCGCCTCAAACATCTCTGCGCTGCATGTATGCATGGTAACATCAAGGAGACAAAAAATAACATCACAAAGACAAAAACAGCCAAGTTGTTTTCACAGTGATTTCCAGCAACTAAACCATAAATACATATTTGAAAATCTAGAGTGCTAAAGGACTCAGTACCTCACTGAAGCTTGTTAAAATTGAAATGGCAGTGGACCTGGCAAGCTGCCACGTGTCACTCTCTGTTGTTTAATGATAGGTCTGTGCTCTGCAAAGTTGCATATATGGATTGTAAAAGCAGAGTAATAGCCCAAAGCAATTGTGCAAGCTGCACAATATTATTTATATTATAATTTTTTTTTTAAATAGCAATGAATAATGTAAACAGTGATAAGGTCAACAGCACTGTGGGATATTTGTGTTGAGGGACTAGCGGGTCATATATTAAGTGTAAGTGCTGGTTGCATGTCCCTGGAAAATATGGCAATATGCCAATTTATTCCTCCAACCCAAATGTTAGTCATAACCCTGAAGCATATACCGCTCTGAGTGATGTTATAACAATGACGGCCTTAATAGTAAGCCTTCTCCGTGACTGTTTACATGCCTCTACGGTATTTGGGGATTCCTTGATCCTTCCCCGCAGATGGGATATCAAAATGCCCCACAATTAAAAGTAGATAAGGAGCTCAGTGGAGAGGCTTGAGGTCAAGCTTAGATGCACATGCTGAGGTCAGATAACCAAAGAGATCAGAGCTTATACAGGAGGTATTTCCTGTGGCACCGAAACAAAGGTCTAATGACAGTGTTGTTGTTGTAGTAGTAGTAGCAATAGTAGTAGTTAGAGAAGCAGGGCAGAGATTACTCCTAGGCTTAGATTAGACAGATTGAGTGGGGGGTGGGTGGTTTTACAGTCACTTAGGGGAACAACACACTTTGACGAGCTCCCTTCACTAGGCATTAAACCCAATTAAGTGCAAGCACTGTGTCCCTCCCTACCTGGACTCTTAAACCTCTTCGTGCTCCCCTCGCAAGCTTTAAATCCACTCTATCAATCTGGCCTCTTAAACCTACTATTCCTCCCCTGCTTCCTCGAACCCGCCCTCGTGCTCTTCATAATCTGGCCTTCAGAAGACAGTCAGCTCCAAATATTAGCCACTCTGCATAGGGACATGACCTTAACCAGCCTTTTTTTCAATTGACATTTTCATTCTCCCTTTTCTTAATCAGGAAAGCAAAAAGCGCCTTACAGCAAATACAGTTCCTTTTGAATTATTTAGACCCTAGATGATTGAAAGTCCAGCTGCACCAGCAGCACTGCACCTCTCAGGAGTGGTCGCATTAAGACCACTCCTTCATTCCCGGTGAGAAATCCAATGCAACTTTACTGGCATCTATATGTAAATAAACAAGTGTCCTTCACTTAGGATGTGCTGGTTGGGCTTTGTTTGCAGCACCCCCTTGCCTTCCACATTGACAGCAATACTCAGACTGTGTTTATTACAGCACCGACTCCAATCTTTCACAGCATCACACCCTGGGCAGCGCAGTCAATCAGTGCTGGAATTTGAGCACTCTCAAACCAGGCTTTTATCTATATTCAATGTCATTCACACACACTCCTGATTCTTTCTCTCTGTGTTCTCACTTTTAATTGTATCTAGTCATTGCATAGTCCTTAGGAGAGTAAGTGTATCATTCATCCGCCTGAGTGGGCTCCTGTATACCTACTGAAGCACTCTCATCCAGGGAGGTCAGCCTGAGTCCAACTTTGCTGCTCAAAGGTTACAGGTCCATGGCAGTGACACTGCACTCATCTGACACTTAAAAGGGGGTTGCTTGAAGTCACGTTATGTATATACAGATCCTAAAAGACTCATTAGACCTGAGATGTCTCTCAGCACCTCATAAGGCTTGCATTTGAAACCCCAACGGTTCTCCTACACATCATCACCTAACATCTCTGAGAGCCACTTAGGAGTTTGGTAAACTTGTAATGGGCTTTAAGTCACTTTGTTTTCCTGCAGCGCGACATTGCTGATCAACAGACTTGTTCCATTAGTCAGACCGAAGCCACTCTTGTTTGTTGTGCTTCAGCACATTTCCAGGATTATTATCCATTGTGCCATTTATCACTCGAATAGTGTCAGGTGGAGAAAACTAGCCCTGTGTGTGGTGGATTTATTAATTTATTCTAAAAGGGAAAAAGGATACAGCTACATCCATAACTCCTATATGATGATGACTGTGTGCGTACACTGAATGTGTGTGTGTTTGTTTGCATGCACAGCAGGTTTGTAGTACATATTGTAGACAGGCGTTAAAGTGTTCTAGAGCAGCGGTGTGAAGATGAGCAGTGTGATGATTTACCATGGTCCTATTCCATATCTTACCTCATTTGGGATTTTATTTTTTTTTATTCATAGCAAGATTGCCTTCTGTATTTCATTCTATTAGTTGTAGGCAAAAATGACACCACTTACCTCCTAGCCTATATTTCACAGTGGTGCTATGTGTCTCTGCTCTCTGATAAATGGACCAACACATCAGCAGATGGGACACTTCGCCAATCAAAGCCATCCATAAACACTTTTTTGCATTAATGGAGTCACAATGCAGACCTCACACACACCAGCGGGGCCTGGCAGAGTGACAGAGGGGAATTAGGGAATTGCTCCCTCTAGGTGAAGTTCAAGTATACTGCAGGTGGTTTCGGAAAGCTTGGAAGTTTGCTTTTTAGAAGGTGACAGTAATTACATCTCTGCTTGTTCTGGATTTAACGTAATCAGCTCAAATGTGCAAAACCAGTACGGCCCAAGTCCAATTTTTGCTCTAATCTCTTGCAGAGCTGTTATTGGCTTATCATAATTTTAATTGGGGTAAGCCCTCTTGTTTTATGAGCAATGTTTGGCGATGGATGACTGTGTCGGCATTTCCCTGGGCAGCCGGAGGAAAATTGAGGCTTTTTGAGGTGGGATTTGTGTTCATTTAGAGCTAACCTTGCTCTGTAGATTACTGTATTGTTTAAAAGGTCTGTCATTATCAGCAAAACCTGCCACAAGACATCTGAAAATAAACTCTGTTGTTAATAATGTATGTATCTATCCCTAAAAAGTGAAGCAAAAATCACAAGAAAATAACAAGACTCTCTCTTAAAAGGCCTTTATTGTCACTGCATAGTTATCTTTTTCTTCTTTATTTTAGGACAACACACATTAATTAACATTTCTGTAAATGTGCCAGTGTTAGCCAGCCAGCTAATTTTCAACTGTAGTCCTTAAGCCAGATGTTTTTAGACCAGAGCAACAGGGAACTGCAAGACATTAGTACAGGTTAAACTGCTCCTTCGGAGGAGCGACAGCCCATACAGACAGCAGTCAACAAGAGAACATAAAGACAGCTAGAGCAACAAATAAGCTTTCTCAATAAGCCATGCAGAGCTACAGGAAGCAGCATTGGCACAGCTACACATCAACAGAATCCACATTCAATTCAGGAAGCCATGCAAGCATCAAAACACAGTCAAGCAACACAGACCCGAGCCATCTTCTTGCACCTTTCAACCATGCAAAGCATGTTAGACCTAAAAACCAAATCCGACCCGTTTCGGCATCAATCCTTTGCCAGGGACTCAAAAAGATCTGATGCTATCTCTAGTTTGTTTTCTAACCTTGTCGCCTGTCTTCTCTCTTGCCTTGCAGTTATGTGGCTGTGGGCTGCTCGGCGTGGGCATCTGGCTCTCTGTGTCGCAGGGCAGCTTCGCCACCTTCTCGCCCTCATTCCCCTCACTGTCGGCTGCCAACATGGTCATCGCCATCGGCGCCATCGTCATGGTAACAGGCTTTCTCGGTTGCCTGGGTGCCATCAAGGAGAACAAGTGCCTGCTTCTGAGCGTGAGTTCAATCTGCATACCTACGCATTGCCTCATTATGACTAAAACACACAGACGACTGTCTAAGCATAAATTCTCACACTGCAACTCCTCTCTCACTCTTTTTCCCCTCCTTTTTCACCAATGCAAATATTGACAGAAATGTATTGTGAAGACAGCTTCTAACATTTGTGTCTATACACCCACACACACACTGGTCACAAACCAGTGAGAACTCCACAGCATATCTGTATTTGTCTTCCAACGGAGGTAGATGACAGACAGGAAGAGTTCAGTCTGCTTTGTGTCAAACCTCAGGGGCTTTCAGAGGAAAATTTAAGCTAAGGAGGGAGATTTTCCCTTTCTGCAAATAAACGCCAACACATTCCTGTCATTTTCATGGCTTTGGTCATCTCCCAGAAAAAGAAAATCTGTCAGCGAAGAGTTCTTTTGTGTCACCAACGTGGTAGAATTACTGTATGTACATGGCACTGAAAAAGCACTTGATATTTTTGTGCTCGGTAATTGAGAATGTTCAATTATTCTACAGTATAAGGCTCCTCTGTCTCGACTAGCACAGTTTGCCCAAAGTTGTACAAGTGTTTTATCTTAAACACAAGTTAATTACTAAAGTTCACTCAATGGAATGAGGTTTGCGTGGATCCGTTGCAAAAAGAACTGAAAAGAATTTATAGAAACTTTAAATGAGAAGTGGAGTTGGGGCTGTGGGTACTTAACATCACAAACAGCTCAATCCCTTGATGCTCTTGCATCAGTCAGCCCCACCAAAGCCTTAGTGTCCGACATGCCTTCCTTCACCTGCCTAACAACTGTGAAGCAGAGACAGGAAGAGTAGGGGGGGGTGAGAAAAACGACTGGATTAAGAAAAAGAACGACTTAATGGAAAATTTAGAAGTTCTGATGTTTCCCATTAAGTTTCTTACCACATCTGTGTGTGGCAGCAGGCAGGAGGGGAGACATCAGAGTGGGTTTAGATGTCACACAGCAAACACATCTGAGCGTCTACCTTGACATATTATCTCTGAAGTTTCTCTGTGGACAACTCTCTCTAGATTAGCGATATTCACAGCCTAGACAGCTTTTGCAGTACATTTTCAGTCACTCTTTTTTGTGGCCAAATAAATGTTTACTGAGACAAATTTTTCTTTAAAACCTTGAAGGTGTGAATTGCAAATGAGAACGTTTGCCCTCAAAGCTGTTTGTGCATATGAATACATACAGGCACATTCTCACATGTAGAGCACCACCAATTTAGTGTAGAGAAGTTGTTCGTTTGACTTCCAGCACCAGGAAAATGTGACAAATCAACTGTGAACGCACAACAGTGATACCCTAAACTGGCAACCCCAATACTCAACCAACAGCAAAATGTTGTTACTATTTCATTTGGGCCTTGACACAAATAATGGCCTACCCCCCTTCCTCTCAAATGAGTTTGGAATTAATGGGGTCTTCTGGAATCTAGGCCTCCTCCCATGCTGTGCAGAAGAGCTTGGTAAATATTGAGCTGAAGGGGAGTCAAGTAGGGAGAAGAGAATAGTAGATGAAATACAAGGCTGTGTTGAAAATAAATCTCAGGAGGTATTAAACCTTCTTTCCCTCCTCACACGTTCACAACCCCTCTAGCATTTCTCCTTTTTTTCTCTCCCTATATTGCTCCCACATCATCCTTCATCTCTTTTGGACTCGTTCCTTATCGTATATGAGTGTTTTTGAATGTGTGTTGCTTGTTTGTTTTTTTGTTGAGAAACCCCTGTGATTTCTGCTCACAAACTGAGATCTACTGTAACCTTCAACATGTTGCCAAATATGCTTATTTGCATTCTTAGATACCACACTCATGTCTGTATGCTAACTGTGAAGCTACTGCCAACATTCAGTTAGCTTAGCACAAATGAGGAATAGCCTGGCTCTGGCTAAAGGGAACAAAATCTGCCTACCAGTCCCTCCAAAGCGCACTAATTAACACGTTATAGCTTGTTTGTGCTGGACTATTTCTTGTCTGGGCAAAGTAACACCTTGCAGTTTTGTTGTCATGATCAGTTAGCCTGCCAGGTAACCAGCAGAGACTCCAGTCCAGTATATCACCCCACATCAAACCACATTACCTTTTTACACTTTGTACAGCTTTAAAAATTGAATTAAAAATTGCTGGAGGGCAATTTTTTTTTACATTCAGACAGAGACAGGCTAGCTGCCTCCCTCCGTTTCAAGTCTTGTGCTAAGCTAAGCTAACAGGCTGCTGACTCATATTCACATTCACATTTCATATTTACTGTACAGATATTAAAGTCTTCTTTCCACCTAACTCTCAGCAAGAGAGCAAAAACATATTTCACAAAAAAGTTTTGAATTGTTTCTAATAAAGCCCCTTTAACTTGAATTGACTGATCATGTTTCCAAGATAGCATAGATATATAGAAGATATAGAAGGAATCGCACAACTTACAAAGGCAAAGCTTATTGAAGAATGTAAAAAAACTGGCATGTACTGTATGTAATCTAAAGTCATTTAATGGCTGTTTTTCCCTCACATCGTGTAGCAGTCAGAGACACAAATGACTGCAATAGAGGCACCTCAGATTTATATTCAACATGTTTTCGTCTGCACGACAAGGTAGATTAACAATACTGCCAACGCAATTGTTAAAACAAGGCTCTCCCCCCCCTCTCTCTCTGACAGTTCTTCATTGTCCTGCTGATAATTCTCCTGGCAGAGCTGATATTGCTCATCCTGTTCTTTGTGTACTCAGATAAGGTAAGTTAATTTCGTTTTCCATGTTATGCCTGATTGTTAAGTCATCTGTTCCAGTATCTCTGTAACATTTTCTCAATGCAATCTAACTTCACCACAGCTTCTCCATAGCGTGTTACATAATGCTACGGCTGTCAGGCATGCATCACAATTTGAACAGCCTTGGAAAGTTAATGTGTTAAAACTTTTACACACAACTGCACAAAGCAATAAAAGGTGTTAGTGCAACAAACATATCGTATCATTCTCCAGTTGCTTCTGGGTATCTTTTTTTATTTGGCTCGTTTCTCAGGCAGGAGGTTGAATATCTTCATTCAGCCATTGACCCAGCAGTCAAAGGTTAGGCCACAAAATGCAGCACAATCCTCACCAGTTGGATCCCTGTAATTGGCCCCAAGCACATTTCCCATGACCCCCACATGGGCTCAAGTTGAGCGTATGTCTGCATGTTGACAACAGATGACGATATGTAAAGCTCTGGAGATTATTTCCGTCTACTCAGACATGTTCAATCAAACTTCCCCACAAATGTTTCATTCTAAAATGACAACTGTCTTGTGCGTGAAAAGCCTTCCCTGTGTTTTCAAGGACATAACTTTGATAGATCCTTCTATTTATATATTCTGAGTCTCTATGATGCATGGCCCCCAGGGCTAATTCTCCTTCTTTGTTCTGAGGTTATTGCTCAAACTTATGCTCTCAGGCAGATAAAGGAATTCATTTAGAAGCCAATCCATTCTCAGATTTGGATCAGGTCTCTGAGGCACACCCTGTCAGGAGTAAATATGTCTGTTGCCTTATCTCCAAAATATTACCGGCTTAACTTTGGAAAAAAAGCCCTCCGAACCCTGATCCCCCTCGGTTGGAATTTAAATACGAAGAGACTCTTGACTTCACAGCAGCGCCTTCCCATCACCTGTGAAGTCGTGAAAAGATAGCAAAGCAGGGCTGAGGATTTCCTAAATGTGAAATCATTGGAGTCTGCATTAGGAAAGGCTCAGGCATTAGTCTGGGAGAACTTTCTCATTCACACCAGTTCCAGTGAAGAGCAGCCATATTTCTCCCATCTCGCCAAATTACAGTGTGTTTATCCTGGCTTAGACCTAATGGGGTGTGGAACCACGATATTTCCTTTGATTGGTTTTCAAATGTCATTGGAAAGCAAAGTCATTACAGATGATATCCTTATTGGCATTTTCAGACTACCTCCAAATACGATGTCCTGCCAAATTAAAGAAATTGTGTGGCGCTGGTCAGCCGTGTTAAGAATGTTAGGATTGAGGGGGGGCGCTGCTGAGCGTAAATGGAGTAGGACTTGAGTTTGGAAGCTCCTGCCGATTTCAATTAAAATTGTAATTCATCTGCGCTTTTTCATCACATATTTAGTATTGGCTTACTCCGCAGTACGTTTTGTTGGGAAATTTAACTCTGGACTGTGTAAGATGGCTGGAAAGAACTCTAAAACTCGCAATACTATTCAGACACAACTGCGACCTGGTCCTCAAACTCTGTTGCTACAGAGGCCGCCTCTCTGGGATGCTTGGTCTACTATCAAGCTCGACCTGCAAGCAGTGAAGTCACATCTGGCGAATGATAAAGTTGCTACCAATGCTACGATATCCAAGCTAAAAGTTACGGTCGGAGAGATGGAGCATGCACTTAGCGAGTGCTCCAATGACATCGTCGGGATGAAAACTACTATCGAGTGCCTCTCAGCTCCCGTAGCAGGAAAATAAATGTGAAGACTTGGAGTCCAGATCACGGCGTAACAACGTTAGGATAGTGGGAGTACCGGAGGGTCCTGACACCTGTACCACTGCTGCTGTAGCCGCCTTACTGAAGGAAGCGTTCAATCTGGAAAAGGAGCCGCTTTTGGATCGGTCCCACCGGAACCTCCAACCCAAACCCAAGCCCGGTGATCGTCCACGAGCCATTGTGCGCAGATTTCATTATTACAGTGACTGTGTTGACATTTTGCACCACGCTAGAGAGGTCCAACAGATTAAAAGTCAGAGACTTGACCGTCTCACTCTTCCCGGATCACATTGCCAAGATAGCTCGGGCTCGGACTGCTTTCAACGAGGTCAGATGCCAACTTCTTGGCACTGTCGGTGCTCGATATGGTCTGATTCATCCAGCGCGACTTCGCATCACATACAACGGTGTCGAGAAGGACTTCGTTTCTGCGGATAAAGCCAGCAACTATGTCAAAACTTTCATTTCTGGGTGAGCTCCAGTAGCTTTTCAGATTTTTGTTCTATTATTCCTTCGAGTTTATGGACTCACCAGCCTTAATTCTCTACCTGTTCAGTATTAGGTGGTTTTCTGGCTTGCTACTAACTAACTAGCTAACTAGGTTAGTGTCACGGTTGTTTATGTATAGCAGGTAATTTTTTCCTTCAGTCTTACTTGGTTACTTACTGGTTAACAAGGCCTTCCCATATTTTGTACTTCAGATCTGATCAGCACTACCTCATTTTATGCTTTCTGCATCTAATCGTACAGGACTGAGGGCCTACTGTTATTTGTCAATTTGTATTTTCACGTGCTTTACTGTATTCATGCGCATTCTGTTGAACAGTGTTGAGATCGGCGGGAGTTTTTTTTCTTTTCTGTCTTACCTTTGTCTATTCTGCATGGTTTCCGGGTTGTTCAACGTTATTGTGGACAACTTTTGGTTATTGTGGGAAACACTGCTGTCTCCTTTGTTCTATGGTTATATGGGGACTTTGGGTGTATTTGTGTTTGATATAGTATTCTTGCAGGAGACTCACCTTCGCGTCAAAGATCACCGTAGGTTACATTGCCCTTGGGTAGGTCAAGTTTTCCACTCAAACTTTAATTCAAACGCTAGAGGAGTCGCAATTTTAATTAACAAAAAAGTTCAGTTCTCATCCACTGATGTTGCTGCTGAAAGGAATGGCAGATACCCCATGGTTGCTGGTACTCTGTCACAAAAGAAGGTTTTGTTTGTAAATGTATATGCCCCGAACTTCGATGATGTTGAAGTCGCTAACAGATTGCTGACTAACATCCCCTTCTTGAATACACACCTGCTAATCTTCGGTGGGGATCTAAATTGTGTTTTTGACCCAATCTTGGATCGTTCTAATCCTCGAAATCTGACTCGATCTGCTATGTCTATAACACTCTCTGATTTTATGAAACGGAATGGTCTTGTTGATCCATGGAGATCTCGTAACACCTCAATTAAAAAATTCTATTTCTTTTCACAGGTGCATCATTCATATTCTAGGATTGATTACTTTTTTATTGACAGTATGCTTAATGCAGGTGTAATTTCTTCTGACTATTTAGGTATTGTAATATCTAACCATCCACCTTTATTATTATATATTCAACTTTCTACCTATAAACGTAGCCCACCACTTTGGAGATTTAACTCTCTTCGTTTGGCAGACAAAGAATTTTGTGAATTTATTTCAAATTCTATTAATGAGTTCTTGTCTTTCAATCAAAATGACTCCTCTTGCTGTGGGAGACAATTAAATGTAACCTGAGAGGTCAAATTATTTCTTACTCTGCTCTTTCTAATAAAAGGATTAATGCTAGGCTTAATGCACTCACATCTGTGATTTGTAACCTTGATCAGAGATATGCACTGAACCCTTCTCCGGAACTACTTAAGCAGCGTCTTGATTCTCCACAACCTCTCGAATCCTGTCATTGATAATAATACTGCCAGGCAATTAGACTCCCTTGAAGAAGTATTAAATGCAATTAATGCTATGGAATCTAACAAAGCCCCAGGCCCTGACGGGTTTCCGATTGAATTTTTTAAAACATTTATTGGCAAATTGGCAACGCTACTTTTATCCGTATTCAATGAATCCTTGGAAAGTGGTTCATTACCACCAACCTTGACACAAGCCACTATTACTCTCCTTCTCAAAAAGGACAAAGATCCGACCTCCTGTGCTTCCTACAGACCATTGTCTCTGCTTAATGCTGACGTAAAGGTGTTGGCTAAAGTAATTGCATCCCGCTTAGAGAATGTTCTAAGAACTTATATCCGTAGAGCAAAATGGTTTTATAAAGGGATGTCACTTGTTTTTTAACACCCGTACACTGTTCAATATAATTTACTGAAAATATTTGGCTGAACTTCCTGAGCTTGTGATTTCTTTAGATGCCAAAAAGGCATTCGACAGGGTAGAGTGGGAGTACTTGTTTGCAGTTTTAAAGAAATTTGAATTTGGTGATACATTTATTTCTTGGATTTGCCACCTTTATTTGTCTCCTAAGGCCAGTGTCCATACTAATGATGTTTATTCTGACTATTTTGCCCTTGAACGCGGAACTTGCCAAGGATGTCCTTTATCACCTTTGCTATCGAGCCTCTGTCTATTACATTAAGATCTTCCCCTTTATTCAAAGGAATCACCCGTAATGGTCTTGAATATAAATTATCGCTATATGCGGATGATTTGTTATTGTATATAACTGATCCTACACTTTCTATCCCTGCTGTTTTAAGTATTCTGGAGAACTTCAGCTCCTTTTCAGGTTATATATTAAATTTGGGGAAAAGTTAATGTTTTCCCAGCATGGCATATGCAACAGTCGGATTTTCCTTTTCGATTTAGTCCATCTGGTTTTGAATACCTAGGTATTAACGTGACTCGTTGTTTAACTAGTCTTGCATCTGCGAATTTCACTCCCCTTATCGCAAAGATTACATCCGATATTCAAAGATGGGGTACCCTCCCCCTTTCATTAATTGGCAAGATCAATGTTGTGAAAATTAATATTTTATCAAAATTTCTATTTTTATTCCAGTCTATTCCTCTTTTTTGCCAAAACATTTTTTTTTACTCACTTGATAAGACAATCTGTTCTTTTATTTTGGGGCGGGATTCGTAAGATGTTACTCCAGAGATGCAGACTTAGTGGAGGACTTGCATTACCAAATCTTTTTACCTACTATTGGGCAGCTCACATCCATAACCTTTGCTACTGGTTAAAATCCACTGGATCTTCTTGGTGTAAATTGGAACTATCATCACCTGCTAACTTTATTCCACTTTACCTATAAAACCTTCTTTATATACTGAAAATCAAGTAGTTCTTAACACACTCAAAATCTGGTATCAATTTAGAAGACACTTTAAACTTGTAGCTGCATCTTCCTTGGGTCCCCTGAATAACAACCACTTATTTCCTCCATCACTTTTGGACTTTTTCACAAGGGTATCACACAAATCAGAGATTTATATGTGGATGGTGTCTTGGATAGTTTTGCCAATTTGTCATCTCGTTATGAAATCCCTGTTACTTATCTGTTTTGCTATTTTCTCATTTTACATTTTATGTCTCAGACTTATTCAATTTAAGGTCTTATATAGGGTACATTTCTCTAAGTTTAAACTATCTGTATCCAGAAGCGGAAGACAAATGTGATGAATGCCATGGCTCTCCTTGTTACCTTAGTCGTTTGTTTTTTCTTTGTCCGGATTTGAAAGGTTTCTGGAAGGGTTATTTTACCATTATGTCCTCTGTTCTTGGAGTAATTCTCAAGCCTTGCCCTCTGTATATTTGGGGTTCCTGACCCCTCACTTGCACTTAACCCTACACAAAAAGACTATATA
Source organism: Percina caprodes (assembly GCA_013375575.1). Lineage (NCBI taxonomy): Eukaryota > Metazoa > Chordata > Actinopteri > Perciformes > Percidae > Percina > Percina caprodes. The sequence continues at coordinate 444,391 of JABXJD010000060.1, forward strand.
TATATTATAGCTTTCACATCCTTGCTAGCAAGGCGCTGCTTATTGTTACATTGGAAGTCTACTAAATATCCCTCTGTCTCCCGGTGGCTCAAAGACATCATGTTGTTTTGAAAACTTGAGAAAATTAAATACACGCTGAGAGGAAGTACAGTCAAATTTTTCCATAAATGACCCTTTATTTCCTATTTTACAAATTTAGAAGTACTACCCAATTGAATGTGTGCCTGTTGTTGTTCCTTTGTTTTGCATAAATAACCAGTAATATGTGTGTTGGTTGTGGTGAGCTGAGTGGGGGCGTGGGTGGGGGGTTGTTCATTGTTTGTTACACGGTACTCTGGTTTAACTTAAATATTTTCTCCTACATTCTTATCAGAGCGTGTACACACACACACATACACACACACATACAAAAATATTTTGAAAAAAAAAATGTTAGGATTGGATGGACAATGGCCGTCCATCTCACGCGGCCTTCAGACATCGCTCTGGTTTTCTCTCTCCTCTTGACGTGCCTCTCTCCAGAGATGCTATGTGAGGCTCTCCTCATGCTTTGCTACAAACTCTGATCAGAGGAATCACTAATTCACTTCTTCTATTTCATCTCCTAATCACAAGGCATGTATTAACCAGTCTGGAAGACATACAGTAGTTTGCTGCATGTGAGAGTGTATCCGCAGAGTCCCGCAAAACAGATATTTTAGTCTTTCAAATAAGTCATCTTTAAGTCATGAGTGACGCCTCTGCAAACTGTGATCCTTCCGGGTGACAAGCTGTCGACGAGATGTGGGGAAGAAATGAACATTTAGTATCTGGTTTTGCTTGAGGAACAAATTCTTCCTCACTGCTTTCATTTAGTCACCCCTCTTATTTCTGCATTTCCACCAGTTTAATCCTGTTTAAGAGGTTTTGCTCCTTTTTCTTAATGGCGAAGTCCTCTCTCTTCTTTCTCAGCCCAGTAGTCTCGCCTCCAGGTATGGCTTATACAGGTAAAAGCCAGTAAATTAGAATATTTTGAAAAACTTGATTTATTTCAGTAATTGCATTCAAAAGGTGTAACTTGTACATTATATTTATTCATTGCACACAGACTGATGCATTCAAATGTTTATTTCATTTAATTTTGATGATTTGAAGTGGCAACAAATGAAAATCCAAAATTCCGTGTGTCACAAAATTAGAATATTGTGTAAGGGTTACATTTTGAAGACACCTGGTGCCACAAAGTAATCAGCTGATTAACTCAAAACACCTGCAAAGGGCTTTAAATGGTCTCTCAGTCCAGTTCTGAAGCCTACACAAACATGGGGAAGACTTCAGATTTGACAGCTGTCCAAAAGGCGACCATCGACACATTGCACAAGGAGGGAAAGACACAAAAGGTTATTGCTGAAGAGGCTGGCTGTTCTCAGAGCTCTGTGTCCAAACACATTAATAGAGAGGCAAAGGGAAGGAAAAACTGTGGTCAGAAAAAGTGTACAAGCAATAGGGATCACCGCGCCTAGTCAAGATTGTGAAAAAGGGTGTGGACAGCTGCTGGAGTCAGTGCTTCAAGATCCACCACCAAGAGACGCTTGAAAGACATGGGTTTCAACTGCCGCATACCTCGTGTCAAGCCACTGTTGACCAAGAAACAGCGAAAAGCGTCTCACCTGGGCTAAGGAAAAAGAGCTGGACTGCTGCTGAGTGGTCCAAAGTCATGTTTTCTGACGAAAGCAAATTTTGCATTTCCTTTGGAAATCGAGGTCCCAGAGTCTGGAGGAAGACAGGAGAGGCACAGGATCCACGTTGCCTGAAGTTTAGTGTAAAGTTTCCACCATCAGTGATGGTTTGGGGTGCCATGTCATCTGCTGGTGTCGGTCCACTCTGTTTCCTGAGATCCAGGGTCAACGCAGCCGTCTACCAGCAAGTTTTAGAGCACTTCATGCTTCCTGCTGCTGACCTGCTCTATGGAGATGGAGATTTCAGGTTCCAACAGGACTTGGCGCCTGCACACAGCGCAAAATCTACCCGTGCCTGGTTTACGGACCATGGTATTTCTGTTCTAAATTGGCCAGCCAACTCCCTGACCTTAGCCCCATAGAAAATCTGTGGGTATTGTGAAAAGGAAGATGCAGAATGCCAGACCCAAAACGCAGAAGAGTTGAAGGCCACTATCAGAGCAACCTGGGCTCTCATAACACCTGAGCAGTGCCAGAAACTCATCGACTCCATGCCACGCCGCATTAATGCAGTAATTGAGGCAAAAGGAGCTCCAACCAAGTATTGAGTATTGTACATGCTCATATTTTTCATTTTCTTACTTTTCAGTTGGCCAACATTTCTAAAAACTCCCTTTTTGTATTAGCCTTAAGTAATATTCTAATTTTGTGACACACGGAATTTTGGATTTTCATTTGTTGCCACTTCAAATCATCAAAATTAAATGAAATAAACATTTGAATGCATCAGTCTGTGTGCAATGAATACATATAATGTACAAGTTACACCTTTTGAATGCAATTACTGAAATAAATCAAGTTTTTCAAAATATTCTAATTTACTGGCTTTTACCTGTATGTAGGAACCCCCTCTTTTCCTTTAAAGCCTGGTGGTGTAGCGCTCTCTGATTAAATGCCATGTAGAGGCTGTGGCACAATAAAGTCTGGTCAGGCAGTTAGCAACTAGCTGACTACAGCAGATGGCTGGGCCACAAACCAGATTAGAGCCATCCGTCTTTAACGCTGTGACCTCAATATGCCTCAATCAACCCAACATGCCGAGCTGAACAGCAGTGAAGGTTTACTAGTTGTGAATGAGGAAGCAGAACCTAGAAAGGAGAAGAGCAGCACCAAAGCATGTGCATGGGTTTGTAGAGAGAAGGTGAAAATCCAGAAGTCTTATGCCAGTTTGTGAAATTCAATTCAATTCAATTCAATTTTATTTATATGAAGAAACCCAACAATTGGTCACGTTATTTTGATTTATTGATACGTGTACAGGTCACGATTTTCGTGGCTGCTCTGGGGGACGCAACAACTGGGAAATGAAGCGCCACATGCAAGATGGTGACAACGGCTCGTGCCGGGACATGATCCAAAGCCTATGGGGGGACGCAACAACGGGGAAAGGAAATGCCACACGCCAGCGACAACATCGGGACAGAACGCGATCCTTGGGTGCAGGGGGACGCTCTGCGGTCTCTGTGGAACGCAACGGGGAAAGGGAACGCCACACGCCGGCCACAACAACGGGATGGTTATGGTTAGGAAGAGAATAACGCGGAAAGGTACTGCAACACGCGGGATTCAATCACCAGTCTCCGGGCGGGAAAGTCCTGTGTTGTTTGACCCATCCCCCACCCCGACCAACCTCCCAGCGCAGATTTTCGGCTTTTCAATACTACTTGCTACCGTAATCGTTCTATGATCACGAAATAGGCTTCCCATTGACATACACTACTTCAAAATTCGTAAATCCACACACGAAAATAACTACATTAACGTGACCTGTACACGGATCAATAGATTAAATAACGTGACCATTTCGAGAACTGCCATGAGACTGGGCTGGTTGGTCAGGGAAAGCAGATTAACCTACTATTGGAGAAAAAGGGAGGTGAGATATCTCAGGTAGGGAAGAAGCTAGCAAGTATATAAATCTAACTAACAAGCAAGGAATCTGTGTGTGTGTGTGTGTGTGTGTGTGTGTGTGTGTGTGTCATTCACATATCTTGAGGACCGCTTATACAGCTTGCTCTCCGTTACTCGCTACAGTACATTCAAGAACAGATGAAAAAAAGAGACCGGAGACGTAACATTTCAGTGATGTAACTTTCAGACTGCACGCTTATGTCCCTGGAAATAGTCTTGTCCCAAATAGCTTGCTGTTAGCAAATTACTTGTATGCTCTAGCATTGCTAGGGGACGCATCTAAGTCATGGCAGGTGTTTTGTGGGGTTTCTGTGGCTCAGGGGTAGAGCGGTTGCCTGCCAATTGGAAGTTTGGTGGTTCCATGTCAAAGTGTCCTTGGGTAAGACACTGAACCCCCCAGTTGCTGCGCATCGGAGTGTAAATGTGCATGACTAGAAAAGCTCTACATAAATACAGTCCATTTACATTTACATTGCTCAGGACCCACGGTGTCGAGTGTGAAGTTGTTTGTAGAGCGGTTCCCCAGAAAGCGAAGCAAGGATGGAAGGTTAATCACATAAAGACTAGTTCAGAGAGAAGGCTATGCCACATCCATGATTTATCTTACTAACAACTCAGCAAACCAGCACACACATCAGTCATGTGTTGCATTAGTTTACAGGCAGAATTATCTTCAATCCCTGGCCATGTTCCATTTTTCTTCCAGACCAATTACCGCGAAGTAGTTGAGGTCTTCCCCTCGCTCTGACCAGTGCTCTGGCCTCAGGCTACCCAACACAGGCTTGCAGAGCAACTGAGGGAATTAAGTATCCTTTTTAATTATGTGCTGTTGGGGACCTTTGGCTGTGATGCTGTTTCTCTCCACATCATTTATAACACTTTCCAGGCAGTTAGCTAACGCATTTGTCCAGAGCTGAGCAATGACAGCGAGAGGAAAATATCATCAGCTTCAGTTCTTAGGGTGCTCTAAGGATGTGACGATTAGAGCCAGTTTGCGGTGAAGATATATACGTGCTTCAGAAATGATTGTGAAACAAAGTTCTGGAGTACTGAACACTTTAGGGAGATGTACCATAGAGTGAATGTAACACATCACATGCGAAAAAGGAAGATGTTGTGGGTTCTCATGAGTTTATCCTTCAAAAGTGTACAGTTGATGATGAAAGATGGGGTGTGTGTGTGACTTTCTCTTTGGTGTTTGGGTATGAGGTAGCACTCCTTCAATACTGTCATTCATCTGACTGGAAATAAGCCAACGAGTCTCTGTGATTGACAATACAGAAAAAGACAAAAAGAAAAAGACCTGCTGTCTTTCACTTGAAGAAACAGTAAAATAAATGACAAATTGATATGAAATGTGTAGCTGTTTAAGATGTTTAAAGGTCCCATGGCATGAAATTTTTAAATTAACATTAATATGTGTTCCCCCAGCCTGCCTATGGTCCCCCAGTGGCTAGAAATGGTGATAGGTGTAAACCAAGACCTGGGTATCCTGCTCTGCCTTTGAGAAAATGAAAGCTCAGATGGGCTGATCTGGAATCTTGCCCCCCTCTCCTCCTCAATAACTACAGACACAGAAATGGCACATACTAAGGAAAGCTCATTGTGGGACTGGCTCTAGTGGCTGTAATTCTGCACCAAGGCTGAATTTTGGGAAAGAGACTTCAGATATGGTATTAGGGGACGACTAAGGTCTATATAAAAGAGTCTTCAGATACAGTATTAGGGGACCACTAAGGTCTATATAAAAGAGACTTCAGATACAGTATTAGGGGACCACTAAGGTCTATATAGAAGAGACTTCAGATACAGTATTAGGGGACCACTAAGGTCTATATAGAAGAGACTTCAGATACAGTATTAGGGGACCACTAAGGTCTATATAGAAGAGACTTCAGATACAGTATTAGGGGACCACTAAGGTCTATATAAAAGAGACTTCAGATACAGTATTAGGGGACCACTAAGGTCTATATAAAAGCATCCAAAGAGCACCATGTCATGGCACCTTTAAAAACTGAAGATTAGATGAGGAGGAGGAAAACAGGGGAATAGAAATTTTAAGAATAGTGGAAATTTGGGCAGTCGACAGTGCTCTTTTATACAGTAAAGACTCTCAGGATTGGTGTCCAACAGTGGCATGATTGTAAAGCCTGCTATCGTGTAAAATTCCAAGTCCGTTTTTTCCCCACCATTTTCTACCTTATTTACACTTTTACTCATTGTCAAAACTTTTTTTCAAGTTAATGCTAATCACTTTCTTTTCTTTGACTTGTGCCTTGGTTCTCCCTCAGTTGTATGGCAGGCTGGTGTGTAGCCCCAAGCTCTGTTCTCCTCTCAGCATGCAAGGAACAAGTACAAGGAACTTAATCTGGCTATATTTTCATATACTGAATGTACCATTTGTCTCATTTCAAAGACAGGCTGTGTTTTCATTTATTTGGCTTCATTCTTCGAGTTGTATTATGTTTACTAACCCTCCTGCATAGTTGATATTCTTTGTTTTGTGAAATTGTATGCAGAGACTGTGAATCATTTTGAATTAAACACTCTAACATCGTTTGAAGATTGTAATCTCTCAAAGTGATAAACAGCAGTTGGATAAAAGTGAATAAAACTCACACAATACACTAATTGCTCTTTTATCAACCATTACCCCACCTACTGTAAACAAGCAATAATTTCTGGTGTTTTGTGAGGAGCTCAACCTGCCTTCCGAAACACCAGTTGTTGTCGTCCTTGGAGGCAAAATTAATGAGAGAGAAATACTCTCAACACTGGGGGGCAAAAACATATCGATACACTTGTTATTCCTTGGCTGAATTTGTCACCTACGTGGCACAGACTTTGCCATCTGACCATGGACATTGGATTCAACGGTGCAATTTGAACACTGAATCACAAAAAAAAGTGTCAAATCTTTCACACTTAAAAAAGAAAAAAGGGAACAGTCAGCTCAGTCATGGCCATGCACTCCGGTAATGAGTAAGCAGTGTGGCTCCATGTCTGCATGATGACAGGTCCCAGTGTACCTGGTCCCCTAGGTATTTATATGTCACCAGATCTGGGGCCTGACAGTCGGGGAGTCCTTGCATTGGAATAATTAATGACTATTTACCTCCGGTATAAAACCACACAAAAATGCTTGTAAATGCAGGTACATGCAGGTAAAATTGAAAATGAGTATTGTTTAAAGCAATGATCTTCCACAGGGGTTCACACTGGAGTTACTTTTTTTCAAAAAATAAAATGTCTTAACATGAGTCCATTTTATTACCAAATATAAATCAGTCTCTTTGTGAAAACAAACAACACATTAATGTGGCCTGTAGGTAAGGTAGCCATCCATATATAAAGTTAACCCTAAACATTCACTGTGTCACATGTATTTTTAATAATAAAATAGCTTTTTTAATAGCTTAGTATTCTATGCTAAAAATGTATGTATAAAGGCTTTAGGCCGCTCACACGTTATTGTAGGCAGTGTTTAATATTCAACTTAATTTTATATATGTATGTATATGTAAAAAAGTTTAAGACCCTGGTTTAAAGCAATAAAAGAAACAGAAAATTAAGTAAAGAATAGCTTTTGATACCTTACTCTACCATGTGGAAATGTCAGTACTGTGAATGTGTCAGACTTTATTGCTATTATTGCAGCAACTTAAGTGACAGCCAAAGGGTGTTAAGACAATCCACCACCCACTCTCTGTTCTCTGCTTCTGTGCACAGAGTGACAGAAAACACACCACCAATTTGGACAGAAAGCCCAATCCATCTCCCTGTCAACCTGTATATCTGCACGTCTCCCTATGTTTTCTCCCTTTCTGTGACTCTTGTGTGTTCATTCCGCTGGCTGAGCTCAAGCCTTCAGATTTCTGAGATGAATGTTCTGGCCTGTATTGTGTACAATCCTGTTCACTTTATATATGCTTCCTTTAGGCAATATTATCAGGAAGCACTCCATAAACTTTCATTGTTATGCAGATGATACTCAGTTATATCTATCGATCAAGCCGGATGAAACTAGTCAGTTAGCTAAACTTCAAATGTGCCTTCAGGATATTAAAACCTGGATGAGCTGTAATTTTCTATTGTTAAACTCAGATAAAACTGAAGTTATTGCTCTGGGGCCCAAGCACCTCTGTGACGCATTATCCAAAGAGATAGTTACTCTGGATGGCATCACCCTGGCCTCCAGCACCACTGTGAGGAATCTTGGAGTTATCTTTGATCAGGACATGACCTTTAATTCCCACATTAAGCAAATTTCAAGGATCGCCTTTTTTCACCTACGTAATATTGCAAAAATCAGGAATATCCTGTCTAAAAATGATGCAGAAAAAATAGTCCATGCATTTGTTACTTCTAGGCTTGATTACTGCAATTCTTTATTATCAGGCTGCTCGAAAAAGTCCATAAAGACTCTTCAGCTGGTCCAGAATGCTGCAGCACGTGTTCTGACAGGAACCAGGAAAAGAGATCACATCTCTCCTGTTTTAGCTTCTCTGCATTGGCTTCCTCTAAAATCCAGAATAGAATTTAAAATCCTTCTTCTCACCTACAAAGCTCTTCATGATCAGGCACCATCTTATCTTAAAGAGCTCATAGTACCTTACAACCCTACAAGAGCACTGCGCTCCCAGAATGCAGGGTTACTGGTGGTTCCTAGAGTCTCTAAAAGTAGAACTGGAGCCAGAGCGTTCAGTTATCAGGCTCCTCTCCTGCGGAACCAGGTTCCAGTTTGGGTTCAGGAGGCAGACACCGTCCCCACATTTAAGAGTAGGCTTAAGACTTTCCTCTTTGATAAAGCTTATAGTTAGGGATGGCTCAGGAGAGTCCTGAACCATCCATTAGTTACACCGCTATAGGCAAAGAGATAACTGATTAAGAACTATATAAATAAAATTGAATTCGCTCTCTCTCTCTCTCTCTCTCTCGTCCACCTCCTCTAGACAGAGGGATGGATCTCTCTCTCGCGCTCTCTCTCCCTCTCCCCATCTCCTCTAGACAGAGGGATGGTATCTCTCTTTCTTTCTCTCATATCCACCTCCTCTAGACAGAGGGATGGTTATGTCTCTCTCTCTTTCTCTCTCTCTCTCCCTCTCTTGTCCACCTCCTCTAGACAAAGGGATGGATATCTCTCTCTCTCTCATCCACCTCCTCTAGACAGAGGGATGGATCTCTCTCTCCCCCCATCTCCTTTAGACAAATGGATGGATATCTCTCTCTCTCCTTCTCTCATCCACCTCCTCTAGACAGAGGGATGGATCTCTCTCTCTCTCTTCCCATCTCCTCTAGACAGAGGGATGGGATCCGGTTGGCTCCTCTCTTTACCCTGTCTCTCCTAGTTATGCTGTAATAGTTTTAGACAGCTGGGGGACTTCCTTTGACACACCGAGTTCCCCTCTCCTCTATCTTTCTATATTTCCATTTGTGTGCATCCATGTCCCAGAAATGCTTGTTACTAACCTAGCTATGGGGAGTCATGTTTCCTTGGATCAGGAAGGCTCCAAAATCATGGTAGCAGCTGTCGCCATGGTCCCGCTACACGTCCTGCGATGCCGTGTTCATCCTGCTACGCTCTGCTGTGCCTTGTAATGCCGCACAGTGCCCTGCTATCCCATGAACTACTACAAAGAACTACTACAAACTGTTATCTTTTCTGTGGCTGTTATTGCCACTCTTCATTCTAACCCCAACAGGTCGTCAGACACCGCCTACCAAGAGTCTGGGTCTGTCCGAGGTTTCTGCCTAAAAGGAAGTTTTTCCTCGCCACTGTCGCACTGTTGCTTGCTCTGGAGGGAACTACTAGAACTGTTGGGTCCTTGTAAATTATGGAGTGTAGTCTAGACCTACTCTATCTGGTCTAGACCTACTCTATCTGGAAAGTGTCTCGAGATAACGTTTGTTATGAATTGATACTATAAATAAAATTGAATTGAATTACAGTGTAACTTGGTCAGCCCAGAGCAAACCCCATGCGTATCTATGTAATGAAGTATGAGCTGTGTGTCATGATTTTGTTAATGTGCCACATCTGAGGAATTGCACTGATGCCCTGTGGCAACTTTCAGAGAACCGTTAGATGTTGCCAAAGTATGGTGTTGGACTGTCTTTAGTGAACAATTTCCAGTACCAGCAACATGAGCTTCAGTCAAGAAGTTAGTTTTCCTCATCAGAAGAAAATAGGCTAATACAACAAAGAATGTGTTTGTATCTGCTTCTTTTGCAAGGAGAAAATGGGTCAGAGTGTTGCATGATCAAATCCATGTTTGTTCTGCAGTCATTTGTCTGCCTCTCGTTAGCGGTAAATCTAGATCATTACGTTTCATTTTCAGGCTGTAACAAAGACTTCCACACATGAAACGGAAGATACTGTATGCAAAGACTTATTGGCGACTCAGAAGATGATTTTTATTGTAGTAGTGCCCCCCCCCCCACCCCCCCCGCTCTCTAGTGACTGTGTTAGCGTGAGGAGTCAGTAATGAGCGAGCAGCAGCATCACATATAGCCTAGATGGAGAGGAGATGATAGAGGATAGAAACAAAGTACGAGTCAGAGACTGATGATGTTGCTCTTCATCTCAATTTCCTGCACAAGGATAGACATGGTAGGGCCTGCAGCCCGAGGTGCAATACACAGATACGCTGCTCTGCATCAGCAAAGTTACTGAGCGAGAAAGAACAATGGGATTTAAAATGATACTAATCTTATTTCAAAGGTTTTAAAGGATGTTTTAAATGGGTTTTGCACGATTAATGATTGCTAAAACATTTTATTGCCAGGGAAACTTCAATTGCTCTGTAAGAAATCTTTTATGTTTGATTCAGCAAATACTGTTCTTCTGCCTTTCACCCGTATACAGTCAATGCTTTCAGCTCAGAAAACAGTAGAGTCATTTTTCCTCCTACTATGAATTGCTGAGCCACTTATTCTATAGAATCAAGCAACATTAAAAATGGAATTTATTTTAGAAATGCAGGCTAGACATTATCTACCAGGCTGCTTCTATTTATTATTTTTTTACTCAGGGATTTACTAAGCAGCCTCCAAACAATGTGTAGCTGAACACCAGTCCTCTCTCTGAGTTAAGAAATGGTTGAAAGGATCTCTTATTGTATGTGATTTTCGTTTTCTCCCCAGGCACAGTCTGAAGGCTTAAGCTTTAACTATTAATGCAAGTGCGTTCCTTTTGTTGTGATATAACTTGTACTGTCTGTGAAGATGTACAGCATGGTTCTGGCAGTGCATGTCATTTTTTCCAGTAATAATTACGCTATATCTGAAGCGCCTCTCAATCTGTCCTGGCAGTTAGCAAATCCCCACGGGCAAAACGAACTGCAGCTCTGATTTTGTGTCTCATTAACACATCCAATGAGATATTAATCTCCATCAGACATGGCACGACTCTGAGCATATTGTTGGGGTTCAGTCAAGAGGAAAATGATTTGCTCGCTCTGCTGAAGGGCATGTTAAAGCTGTGTGTGTGTGTGTGTGTGTGTGTGTGTGTGTGTGTGTGTGTGTGTGTGTGTGTGTGTGTGTGTGTGTGTGTGTGTGTCAAAAGTCCAAGTTTGTGTAGCAGGGTTATTTTTAGATGGCAAGAAAAAAACAGTTACCTGGTTTGTTGGTATCTACAGAGCCCCGGAGATGACATGGAGGAAAAAAAACAAAGGAAAAAAATAAATAAAATAAAACATGTACTGTGGACAAACACTTTTGTGAGATATGGAGTTTTATTTGCGATATCTCAAGTTTCATTTGGGAGATCTCGCAAATCCAACAACCAATAAGGCTAAGCTAGCTAGTATCTAGCTAGTAGCACAACACAATGATTACATCTCCTTGGTTGTACATCCATTGTATATTTTGAAAAGCATTACTAATTAATACGTGCCAAAGTTAAGTGTTATAATGAACATTGTCGTTGACTGTTAATGTCAATCACTGCAGGCTAACCTTTAGTAGCTAGCGCTAGTTTGTGTTGTCGTAGTAACCGGTAGCAACACACTCATTCATGAGCTTCTCTCTAGTAGTGTCTCTTGCAAGGATAGTTCATTCTCTTAATACATCCGTGGTATAGCTATGTGGCGAACTCATGAACTCCGTTTCATTGTATAAAATATTCACTAGCGTTGTTCCTGATCGTTTACATGCTTATCTAAATAAATGATGGCTGTATTTAGATAACCAAGGAGATGTCATGATATTGTGCTACTAGCTAGCTACTAGTTAGCGCTAGCTACAAGGTTAGCCTGCAGTCATTGACATCAACAGTCAACGACAACACATAACACTTCACGTTGACATGTATTAATCAGTAATGCTTATCAAAATATACGATGGATGTATATAGACAACCAAGGAGATGTTATCATTATGTCGTGCTACTAGCTAGCTAGATTATGCTTATTGTTGGATTTACGAGATCTCACAAATGAAACTCAAGATATTGCAAATAAAACTCGATATCTCGGGCGCCCAGATGGCTCAGTTGATAGAGCGGGCGCCCATATATAGAGGTTTACTCCTCATTGCATCGTGCCTGGGTTCAAGTCCGACCTGCAGCCCTTTGCTGCATGTCATTCCCCCTCTTTCATGTTTTCAGCTGTCCTGTCAAATAAAGGCCTAAAATGGCCAAAAAATAATCTTTAAAAAAAAACTTCCTAAATAAAGTCGAGATTTCGCTAATGAACTCAAAATATTGCAAATTTAACTCAAGATCTGGCAAAACAAAATCAAGATCTCGCTAAAGTGTTAGACCCCAACTGGCCTACATTTTTTCCCCCCTCTATGTCACTTCCAGGGCTCCGTAGGTATCCTCTGGTATTTTCTGTCTTTATATTTTAGTAAATTCTGCGTAGTAACCGTCAGCTTCACTTTTCATTATAAATAGTCAGTTCTTATAAAAGTAATCCACGATCAATAATACACAATCTGCAAAAAAAAAAAACACTAAAAAGCAACTCACTGCCACCATGATGGGACATTTATGTGAAAAAGACATCGACAGTGAATGCACCCTCCTTTCCACACTTCAACTGCCTGCTCCTTTATAAAGATCTCTAACCAAAACTGCTGTTTTCTTTTTCCTCTCCAGGTGAGTGAGAACGCTAAGCAGGATCTCAAGGATGGACTGGCTCTCTACAACTCAGAAAACAACATAGGCCTGCGAAATGCCTGGAACATCATCCAAGCAGAGGTAGGCAGACCTCACACAGAAACATTAGCATGAATTTTCACTCACTATAAGTGATACATAATAGCAAAGTTTTACTGAAATATTCCAGCTAATGTATTTCCTGGCTTGGCTGTCGCTTTGATGCAACATTAAAATTCAAAACTTGCTGTTGAAGAACACTTCATTCCATTAGTGCAGTCCTCTAAAGAAAAAGGACTAATTACAATACTTGTTACATTAAAGTTAGTTTGAGGTTCCCCTGAGGAAGCTTTAACTAGTGTGTTTGTGTGTGTGTGTGTGTGTGTGTGTGTGTGTGTGTGTGTGTGTGTGTGTGTGTGTGTGTGTGTGTGTGTGTGTGTTGCATTCACAGTGGAAGTGCTGTGGCGTGATAGCATACACCGACTGGCATGAAGCCCTGAAGGAGAAGGTGGTACCTGACCGCTGCTGTCAGGAGCATTACCAGAACTGTGGCCATAACTCCACAAACATGTTCTGGAACAGGGTGAGTTCACATTGGCTGGACTGTAAATCCTTTTGTATACATACATCATACGATATAACAAAGGAAGGATTAAGGGGGCTACTGGGCTCAGGGACCGAGCCAGTCACAGGGCCCCTGAGCCAGAGCCCTCTGTGTAAAGTGACTGTCAACATTTTGGGACGGAAGGTCCAAAGTCAGAGACTCAAGCTGACTACACAGATGACTACAAAGTGACTTAAAACATACACAAAGACACAAAATGACCACAAAGAGACCCAAAACCACTACAAAGAGAAACAAAATGACTACTAAGACGAAAAACAACCACAAAGAGTTGTTTAGTCGTTTTCTGTCTCTCCATCTCTTTCTCGACACACAGGATTTTCCGGAGACATACAAATCATAATTATTATTGTATTATTTTACTTTTAGGTCCATTTGGTTTAAATGGATTTTTCTACAACCCAGAGTTTCCATCTTATTGCTGAATTCTAATCACGCTTTACGATCACGATTTGTTGCCATTATGCATGAGACAACAGCCCTTTTTTCTCAAAAAGCTTGCAGCACAATGGTCACCAATCTCCCCCCATTACAAGTCTAATCTGCTATTGGTTTGGCATGTGCTTTGTTAGCAGGTCCAAAGTAGGGGATTAAAAACTGTAATATAATTGCCAAAATGTGAATAGGCAGACATTGAGCTGGCCCATTGGGAGAGCACAGCATTCAAAGCTTGTGTGTAATCCGGCCCCCAGTCTAAGTCTAACATGCTGCCTCATCACCCACACTCAAAAATGGGCTCCACTTTGCAGTTTAAACAACCATGAGTCCGTCACCGCGCATCTCGTAGTAACCTTTGAATGAACCCAGGTGGGAATACATTTAAGTGCATACGTCTGTCCAAATGGCCCATAAGTCTGCATACAAAAAGTCATTGCTCATGGGTTATTCACTTGTTTTAACACTTCACCTGGTAGTTCATTCATCCGAGGGTATATCTTATATGCATTTGCGGAAAAGCGTGAAATGGATGGTTGGGTTTTTCTAGGCTGCATCTGGAGGGACATGAATCCTCTGCCATACTGAAAGTGTGCATTTCTTTAGTGGTATCCTTACAAGCTTTTGTTCCATTTTAGGGCTGCTTCGAGAAAGTGGAGGAATGGCTGGATGACAACAAGCACCTGCTGGGAACCATTGGCATGGTCATCTTGGTAGTGCAGGTAGGAGGCTTAGTGATACATTGTTCTTCTTCTACCTTTCTGTTTCTTGCTGTTTTTTCTTCTCTCCCATTTATTTAATTCCTGTTTCTTCTTCTTGCTTTGTGTCTGGGTGCATTTGTTTGTGTCTGCCTGTCTGGCAACATGTATAAAAAAAGAAAAAAAAAGTGTGCATCCAGTGGCCTCATTGCCACCATCTACTGAGCAAGTAATGAGGCCTGTGTTAAGTGGGCGTTCTGGGCACCCGCACATCCTGAAATACTGAAGTCACTGTCTTTTTCACCCTGATCCTGTCTGGGAGAATCAAAGCCACATGGCTGTGTGCCAAGCAGGCTGTAGGCATGAATAAGGAGCCATCAGCAGATCGGACAGCGGAGATACTTATTATGGAGGAGCAGGTATAGGGTCGCAGATTAAAGGCACAGTAGGGAAGGGTGATAGATATTCCTCCTCAGATACCATTTCACTTTATGTCCTTAAATCTGCTTTACATCTATCCCTCTTTGTACAGTGAGTTCTCACTGTAGTTGCAGTACATTTTCAACTTACTTGGAGGTTGTGAGCTAAAAGTGTCTGCAGACTGAACAAAGTAAAGTGCACTTTCACTCGCGTTTGCACAAATTTGACTGCTAGAGTGTTTTGCAGTTTATGCTTATTTGGGAGTATTTTCCTTAGTTTGCACTGCCTTGAGCAAATCTTTTCAAACCCACTTGACTATGCAATCACACTTTGTCTAAAACTCACATTGCGTTCAGTCTCCAGACACTTTAAAAGTTCTGTCCCCGGATCTGTTCTGGAGTTATTACTAGGGTCCTTCTTTTCAATGACTTTTTTGACATACCATACTACACCTTTTTTCGATATACTATGACTTTTTTAGCACTTTTTTGCAAATGCTATTCCAAGACTAATTTTGACATACTATACTATTACAATATCACTTCTTTTGACATCTTATATCTTGACTTTTTTTGATAGACTGACTTTTTTTATCACTTTTTTCAAAATACCATACTATGACTTTTTTCGACATACTTTATATATTATGACTTTTTAATCACTTTTTACAACATGCTATTCTATAACTGTTTTTGACATACTATACTTCTTTCGGCATACTATGACTTACTATTATATTTTCCAAATACTATGTCTTTATGACTTTTTTCGATATACTATACTATGACTTTTTTATCACTTTTTTCCACATACTACACTTTGACATTTTTAAACACTTTCTTTTCTTGCAGAGATAGTACAGTACAGACAGTACAAAAGAGATCAGTACAGCAAAAAGTACAATGCAAACAGCATTAACTATGACCCTCCATCACCCCCCCACACACACACACACACAGCAAACTACAACATAATAGTGGTAGTATTACATTAATTTGAGAGAAAAAAGAAATTAAGTAAATAATAAATATATATAAATGAATAAAGCATACAAATTACATTAGTTGTCAATTCCAGAGATGGACATGCACTTTGATTGAAACTTTTTTTCAATATACCATACTATGACTTTTTTGACATACTATATCTTTTTTATCGCATTTTTATAGAGTATAACTTTTCCATCACCCCCCCCACACACACACACACACAGCAAACTACAACATAATAGTGGTAGTATTACATTAATTTGAGAGAAAAAAGAAATTAAGTAAATAATAAATATATATAAATGAATAAAGCATACAAATTACATTAGTTGTCAATTCCAGAGATGGACATGCACTTTGATTGAAACTTTTTTTCAATATACCATACTATGACTTTTTTGACATACTATATCTTTTTTATCGCATTTTTATAGAGTATAACTTTTTTCATCATGCTATACTATGACTTTTCGACATTATACTATGACTTTGACAAACTACACCAGTATTTTTTTCAACATATTATACTTTGCCTTTCTTTGACATATCATACCACTTTTTACTGGCTTTTTTAAAAAGCTATACCATGACTTTTTAATCACTATTTTTTCAACATACTATATTATGACAATTTTGGACATACTATACTGTTTGGACATTTTTCACTTTTTGACATGCTATACTATGACCTTTTTTCAACATTCTATACTATTACTTTTTCATGACTTTTTTCAACATGCTATAATTTGACTTTTTATCACTTTTTTTACATATCTATACTATGACTTTTATAAAAAAATTAAACTTAAAATATTTGTTTAATACATTTCAATGAAATTAGTACTGATTCGTACATTCCCACTTTTCCAACCATTCTCACTACTCAGCATTTACAAGCATTTTCTGCAAGAAATGCACTTTCTAGTTTATGTTTATTTGACATATTAATTTGAGGAACATTCCACAGTTTTGCGTGGAGCCAGGGACATATTGAACTGGATCATCTGCATACAAATTAACTTTAAAGTACTAGGACAAATGTTATGCAAGTACAAGTAAATGGTAGTGGACCACAAACTGACCCCTGTGGAACCCCATTACTGATGGTAATAGTCTGAGTTCTTCCTTCCAAGATAGACATGGATCATTTTGACCTTAACTGTAGTTAAAAGCTTTAGTGCGTAACTGTTTGATATTAATGAACATTCAAGCCATTGCCAAATGAGTTGCTACAAAGCTAATTAAGACTATTGGCTCCACACAACTCTCTGTTTTTTTTAGTATAACTATATTCAAAAGATTATGTCGTCCAGTGACTTTCACAGGCAGAAACTCAAGTGAAGATAATTACCTCTTTTGAAGTCATGTTTCTTTTAACCTTACCAGATGTTTTAATCTCATGTTTCAAGCATGTCATGAGTCATTTAAGTCTGTTTTCATTGGTCTTCTGTGTCACATTTTGATTGTATTTACATAGAATAGAATGCCTTTAATTGTCATCATAAACATGCACAACAAGATTAAAATACATCAGCTTTTCCCTGTCAGTAAAAGTTTTTTTTTAAGTTTTCATGACATTTTTTTAATTTTCCACACACTTTGGGACGGCTTATGGGGCGGCTGTGGCTCAGTGGTAGAGCAGTTTCCTGCCAATTGGAAGGTTGGGGGCTCAATCCCTGGCCCTGCAGTCCCATGTCGAAATGTCCTTGAGCTAGACACTGAACCCTGAGTTGCCCCAGATGCTGCGCCATTGGTGTGTGAATGTTTATCTGATAAGCAGGTGGCAGCCTCGGCCACAGAATGTGTGTTAATGATTCCTGTACTATGTAAAAGCTTTCAGTAGTCATTAAGACTAGAAAAGCAGAAAAAGGTATGCTTATCATCCCTGACACTCATATTTTTCCTTTTCACTCATACTCATGCTTTCAACGTACCCTCACAATCCGTGAATCCGTTCAGTCAGAGAAAGTTGGCCTCGCTATGAAATCTCTGTGAAGATCCCTCACATTTCAAATAAACTTAGGAGTAGATGGTGTTCAGCCTTCTCTTAAAGTTCACGGCCGCACTGTGAGAAAATCAGCATTGTATACAGTATATACTGTATATCGGGCAACTTTAGATCACTATGTATTCATGGCAAGATCACACTCTTCTTCCATGCTCACATGCATTGTAACTCACTGACTCTCTTCTCTCTTTCCAACACTATCTCTTCCCTGTCTGATCATTCTTCTGCAAACACCAACTCACTCACAGTATGCACATGCACAACAGCGTTTGGAGCAGAATTAAACCCCACACAACCACACCAACTCGGTTGACATTATTTTTAATGATTGCTCACCCTCTCTCTCATCACACTGAGTCAGGTAAGAGTCGACTACAGACCCTGAGTTGTCAGATTAGCAGACCCGAAGGCAAGTTGGGGGGCAGGACGGTGGTGAGCATCATGAAAAGCTGATTCCACACAGGTCTGCGATGTTACTTAACATCCAGAGGTGCAGATAATTTGCATATAAATAATTCAGACTAGCAGCATACGTATATCACAGACTTAAGCAAAAGACTATATGTATAACGCCATCCACAACGGTTTCAGAAATCTCAGCCGTATTTATATATTCTTAAGCAGGGGCAGATGACGGAGTTTTGAAGAGTCCCGTAGGAGCGACTGTCATGCTGTCTGACTCAGACTGAATGAAGCAGACAGCAAAATGTTCTGTGAATGTCAGAGCTGCACAGATGAGCCATGTAAATAATTGTGTTGGTTTTTCACTGGGCCTGGATGTTTACCTCAAATGGCCCTTGATGTTTTGATTGACAGCGGCGGTTGCATTTTCTCTGAAGCAGCCCTATGAATTAGGCTTTGACTGAAACTAAAGGGAGAGAATCAGCAGCTCTCCCTGGCTAATCACATCCTGTTGGAATCCCAAAGGGAGGCTGTTTGCAGGAAGTCCATGTTGCCTTTTTTTTTTTAGTAAAGACTATGCACCATAGTACTTTGCCATTTCTCTGCCATCCAAAATTTACCAGATAATGGTTTTAGGATCAGACTTGTGACTGTGTTTGATGTAGAAGTATCAGGGGTAATGGAAACTTCAAAGAGATAGCTGGCTACTTTGATTCAGTGGCATCGCAATTTACTTCATTGACTTAATACTTGTGCACGCTGTACATTTTCGTTTCCATCACGGAGATCCCAGGCCGTCTGAGAAAAGGAGAGTGAAAAATGTGCTCGTGCTTCACCGCATGATTTATAGTGCATCAAAACTCATCGCAGCCAAAGGCATCAACATCAAAAAGGACACACAGAGACACACATATATCACACACAGACACACATAAACATGCAAACACAAATTCACTGTTTCCTCCTCTCCTCCACAGCTCCTGGGCATGGCGTTCTCCATGACGCTGTTCCACCACATCCACAGAACGGGGAAGAAGTATGATGCTTAGACTTGGGGATGGAGGCACCCAACTGAGAGGAGCTGCACTGCCTAATGGCATAAGACTTGGATTGAAACACCCCGGCTTCCCCCCCCCCACACTTTTAACCTCTTTAGAGCATTGTTTGCCCCTTCCCAGACCTTCTGTACAGATTCCAGTTGTGTTCCCGCTCTGTTCTGCTCTCTCCTCTCACCACTCATTTTGCCAAAGAGTTTTAACACAACTGGAAAAGAAGAGACATCTACTTTTGGCAAGGAAGAGAACCCCATTGGTTGTCAATCCTCTCAAGTACATTTCTATTTCTATTTTGTTGTCTATTTTTGCTTGGACTAACAACTTGCTGGAAGGACGGACTTTGAGACAATGAACACCCCCCCCACTGCGAGGCAAAGAGAACATATGAAACTGATAATACCCTCCACCTCTTGTGGAGCTTCTTTTCCTCATTGATTAAAGTCAAGATCCCTTTTTCACCTGTAAATGAAAGAAGTTCCAACATGGCATGTTAGTTTTCTACTCTAATTATTTACCTTTGTCGTCAAAATCTCAAACAACTTCATTTTTTTTCTTGTTTCTTGTTATGTCATCGACGCTAATGTGATCAGTGCAATGAGCTCTCAGCTGTGTGTGTGTGTGTGTGTGGGGGATTTGACTTGACGCTGCCGCGGTGGGGCACATACATGTGGAGATGGTGTTTAACGTAATCCATGATTCATATTTTTTTTATTCGGCAATAGAGGTAAAGGCTGCGTGATGGAGGATCATCATGTAACTTGTCAGTTGATTTATTTTACACCGAGTTTTGCCACATCCTCTGAATAATAAATTGTAATGCACATATCTGCCTGTGAACACACACACGCGCACACACACACACACACACACACACCAGCAGTATTCCCATTCCTATGAGACAATACAAATGGTGTAAAATGGCTGTTTATTAGGGCTCCACCAGGACTGTCAAGTGAAGAGATCTGAGCGATGTAGTTCCCCTTCGAGAATACAGACTGGTGTGTGTGTGTGTGTGTGTGTTTGAGGGTGTGTTTTATCACATTGTCCAAGCTGCAGAAGGAAAACAAAAACACTGCATACTGTAGAAACATGGAGCAAAGCAAGGGCACAAGGGGCAAAAACAGAGCACATGTCTCCCTGTTACCATCAATTGTGTTAGTGTAGGCGGCTAGAGACCTTCTCTCCTATATTCTTGAGCTCTTATCCATTTGCTCTGTCCTCCTTACTCTTCCTCACTGTGGCAGTTGACTCCTCCCTGCCTCCATTTTTCTTTTTTTTACCCAAATTTTCTTCCCACGTGTAAGAAAGCAATGAGCTTTGTGCCCCATACGTGCACACAATATCTCTGCTGACATTCCTGCTCATCACATCACAGTCTGGTTTGCAACTTGGTTGCATTGGTTTTATGTAAGCTGCCTTTTCTTGCAGCCACAGTGGAGGGGGGTGGCGGAGTGTAGGAGGATAAAAGCAGAGACAGATAGGTATGGCAACATGCCCTAAAGTATAGGACATGTCTGTTTACTGCTGATTCACTGCAGGAAGCCTAAAGCATCAGCCTGCATCCTTAAGACTGAAAATACTGCATCTGCTGTGGCGACTTAAAGAAAATGCCCTACAGTGTGTCTGCTCTCGGCTTCGACATTTCTGCAAGCACGTGAGCGGCAGCAGTGTAAAATACAACCTTACTGTTATAGGTTTGATTCAGTTCAGGCCATCATTTGGTTAGGATTCGTTATCAGTTATGATAATATACTCAACAAAGTAAACAAAATACATTTCAACAACAGGGCAAGAAACAAGCAGTCAGCTGATTAGACAGGTTGTGAACAGTATAACCAAATTAGCAACCATTTAATTCAGAAAACACACCAGTGAGTGGTCAGTAAGGATAAAAGCCAGTCTGTAAACTGTATTGGATTTTTTTAAAGGATAGTTAACTGTTCACATTTGTTTTCTCTTCCAAAAAAGTTTGGCTATTCTGGGAAACCTATATGATCATCTGACTGCTCATGTTCCTTCGTAGATATTCAGTAGGAAAAGCACTGGTGTAAATAATGAAATAAATTATGGCAGGATTCCATTTAGCTGCTTTGATTTCAGATTCCTGGTATTGTGCGAGGAGGCATCATCATCATTGGGGTAAAAGCGGGTCTGTATTTGCCGAAAGGCTCAATAGCTGGCACTTGATCATAGAACATGGGGATGATTGATTCGTTTCACTGGGGCGTTGGGGCGGAATATATCTTACACACAAAAAAAATACACATATGTCGCCGCCCATTCGAGTATACCCGAAATGTTCTGTCAGGCTGAGCGCACCCAACGAGCACCTGAGGGGACACCATCGCTTTATTTTGTATTGTCCCCAGCCTTCATTTAACAGCCATGGTGCATGCTGGCTCACTGTCACTCCCACCAGCCGTGTTGTAGTCCAGATTACAGACCAAGGCAGGGCGAGACCGAGTCAATACCAAGACCCGGTTTGTGTTAGACAGCCAGAAGGTCTACTCTTGTCTCCCTCATTCACTTTTTTTGGAGTGCGTGTAAAGGGGGCAGGCACAGGGGGGATAACAGTAACAAATTTAAAATTGGATAGGAGTCAAGTTATTGATTGTATTTGCAACACATAGGCCTAAAACAGACAATTTAGCAAAAGTTGTGGTCTTGAAATAAAATCCTGAGTCCTCTTTATCTGTGACCGAGACAAGGCCGAGTAAAAATGCTGTCGATTCCGAGAGCTTAAAAAAATTGGGCTTGAGTACTACAACACTGCTCACCGGGATACTTGAATTGACCAGCGCGTAAGGTAACGCACGTCCCTATTTATAACGAGAAGAGTCTGTACAGGAGTTATGAATCAGAATATTGTTTTTGAGTACAAAAATTTAGACTTTTTGGCACACTAAATCTTTCAGAATAGAATCTACGCAGTAGAATCTACGAGTTTTATAAGTGAGGCCCTTCAAGTGGCTGCGTTCTAAATTGTATCCAAAGTAATCATTGACAGGAGAGTTTGTAGCTTTGGATGAAGCCTTGGAACTCAGACTCTGTGCATTGCTGCTACATATGCAAGTGACAAAGCCTTACCCACTAAGATTCACTCATTAGCATTCTTCCAGTCTGGCAGCCTGTATGCCTCAGAGTACCACCAGAAGTTATTCTTAACAGGGTTTTTTTTTTTTCTTTTTTTATTGGTTGGATGATGACAAGAGACACTTAAAGAAGACGTCCCTGCATCAGGGAGAAACAGATTTGGGCTGTGATGTGCAGCGACCCTGCTGGCCGTGATTCACTGCCTGCCCCCATATGCTACGACTCTTCTTGTTGTGTCCACGGGGGGGAACATGACAGCTGCTGATGTACAGCGTAAGCACGAGTGGTCACATCTCCACTGCTTGGCTGCCTCTCCACAAACTCTCCACACATCCCTTATTTACTGCCTTGCTCTGAGTCTGCCGACACCCGGCGCTACATATACAGTAGCTGGCAGCACTGACACTGTGGAAATACAGCTGTGCTCTTTAGACCCCTGGAAGCAATTGTGAGGTATATCCTGCTCCCGGGAGGGGTTATAGGAGAAATAGCTGTATCTAGTATGTAAATCAGACTGCAATGTAACCCTCACTGTAGGCAAGAAATTCTGAAAAAAACCAACAACCCAGAAATAAATATTTTATTGTGGTGCTTTGGGTGGGAAAGAGTTTAAACGCAGGTGTCAAAGAAAATGTGAGACTGGAGAATAGTGGAAATATAACGAATCCAGTGTCTGTCTCCAAATCTAACGTTAAACTTCATAGAGCCTCTTTGCCCCCGACTGATCTGACTGTGCTGACATTGTGACATTTTCTCCTCCATGTGAACTCCCTTCCAGCTCTGCCACTGTCACCTAGATTTTACAGTTTTGTCAGAGAAAATGTTCCTTTGTGTTTTTAGAATGCAGGGATGAATGCTGTTTTAACAAAAGCTGTTTAATGTTATTTTTGTACAATGGTTGTCGCCGTTTTAATGTTGTTTTTTTTATACAATATACTGTCTTTCTTGTTGAGGCCATTCTTAAAGGCTTTTCATTTTTTTTTTCCATTTGGGACACGGGCTCATTGTCGCTCATTGTGAGAACATGACACAGATTGACACAGAGCATTTGTTTCATAGAGGATTAGTCTTTGCGATGTTCTTCTACAAGGTGCAAAAAACGCCTTTCTGTCTTAACATTGCTACAAGCAGTTAAAGCAATTAAGTCAGAATTAATAGAGAGGGAAAATTTGGCATATAGCATCAGGTGAAGCCCACTAAAGACATACTGCACGGTTGTCGCCGTGCTTCTCTGTACTAAGGCCTAGTTTAATTAAATTAGGACATGCTGGTATAATCTGCAGTGTGTCTTTTAAAACTGCCAGTGTAAGAACCATTATGTATTTCTAGAGCATGATCTATTAGATGACACTGTACAACACCGAGCTCATGTCACTGCAGTATATCAGCCCTATACGTTAGCCCCCCGATGTAAATATGCCCATTTTACAACTGATGTAACTTACTGTTATACTTTACCTCTGCCTCCTGTAATCACATTTACATTGACAGTTTAATTGTCCACCAACCCATACTCGTTTGTGCTCATTTACAGACATATCTTCCCCCATATGTTATCCATTCGCTAATGTTTGATAGTTGTTCTGCCTCTGTGCAGGAGCAGTGTCAATTTGTATAAATTAGTTTTTTGTCAGTATGGTTTTATTAAGACACATTTTTTTCTGTATATATTTTTTTTTGGGGGGGAGGGGGTGTATAAAGTATTCCCTGTTATCCATGGAAGCACTCCCCGGTAAACCACTGAGCTGGTAAAGGAAGAATGCACATGCAGTCATTGGGTTTTGTCTGCTGTGAAGAATTTTGACACATAGAAGCTATTTTTTATTTTATTTTTTTGCCACCCTCAACATATTATTTCTGTAATCTCCTCCTAATCCTTCCCCCGTGCTACAGCTGATTAACTGAACAGTGGAAATGTATGCTCTGGAAATGGTGTGTTTGATGTTGTGTTCTGCTGGGTGGCACTATCGGATACCCACCAGCCTTGTCCTGTGGAGTTTTCTGCTACATGTGAAAGCACTCTGAATATCTATACTAGGTGGTTCACTACCTTTATTCTCTAAATCAACTATTTTTTAAATAAAGAAAAGAGTGTCACAAAATCCCATGATACCGTACGCTCATTGCCTTTCATGTTTAATGACTCGGTGCTCCTGATGTATTCCCTTTTTGTGTCACTGTCAGTTATATAGGCAGCATTTAAACAGTGGTTTGATTATTTCGGGGGGTTGGAAGACAGAACTTGGCATTAAAAATCAAAGTGGAGTCACAGCATATCCCATGGGTGTATTGAATGACAGAGAGCGCCACTGCCGCCTTTAAAATGGCCTCTATTTTTAATTAACTAAATCTAAGGGATTGTTGTCCTAAAAGACGATGAGATGAACGAACGGTCCAGTCAAGCAGTTTCTTTTTTTAAAAAGGGAGATGATTAAAGTGGGAACCATCGGCAAATTGTCTCATTTTTCCAGCGTGGAGTGAGCAGCAGAGTATTTTTCTATGGAGCTTTATCCCTTTTTCAACCTAATTGTTATCAGGCCTATGTGTGATAGTAAGTGGAGTTTATTGTGCCATTCCATCCTGGCTTTTTGTTTTACATCACTGTTCCTTCTATGCAAGAAAAAAAAAAAAAAAGACCTATTTTAGCCTTTGTACAGATTATTTTGTATGAGTAACATGTACTGAAATAAAGCAAACAGAATCAACCGTGGATACGTTTTTCCCCTAATTGTTATAACAGCATTTCACCCCCCCCATCCTCAGCAGAACTCATTACATTAACCTGCATTGGGAAGGCTTTCATTTTGATGAGACTGTTTAGTTTGTCCCACACAGAATTATTCAGCTTGTTAACCTGCAGTGGATCTGATCTCTGCCGGTTGTTTCTGCTGCTATCTGTTCTCAATCTGTCGCGTTACCCGAGTGCACTCGCCGTCATTTCAACTGCACGGCAGCGAGGCTTTTTAGTCTTTGTCATGGTGTTTTGACACGACTTCACATGCAAAAACAGCATGATTAATGCTGCTGCAGGCAGGCCTACTGTAGCTTCACAGGGGTTTGTTCTTCTTCAGGACTTCTTTATACTAGGTAGCTGAACATTTATTAGTACATGATCGGTCTGAAGTACAGTAGATTTAAGTTTTACAATGTTTGTATAAATGTAATTAAAGGCACTCTAAGCGACGTCGCAAGTGTTGTAGGCTACATTTGTTGTCACATACAGCAAACATCTCACTATCTGCTAGCTGCCTGTCCCCAGAACACACTGTAAAAAACATCTCCTCACTATCTGCTAGCTGCTGTCCCCAGAACACACTGTAAAAACCATCTCCTCACTATCTGCTAGCTGCTGTCCCCAGAACACACTGTAAAAAACATCTCCTCACTATCTGCTAGCTGCCTGTCCCCTGAACACACTGTAAAAAACATCTCACTATCTGCTAGCTGCCTGTCCCCAGAACACACTGTAAAAAACATCTCCTCACTATCTGCTAGCTGCCTGTCCCCTGAACACACTGTAAAAAACATCTCCTCACTATCTGCTAGCTGCTGTCCCCACAGAAAGGAGGGGGAGGGGACGGGATGAGGAGGAGGGAGGGGCAAGCTAATCTTGTTTTGTTTGAAAATATTTCGAACGTCAACAAGAAGTAATGTCACCCAACATCATTTAGAGCACCTTTAAAGTCAAATTGGGATTTAATGTGGAAAAGCTGTTTTTGTTGTTAGACATTTTGGAAAATATGCTTGTTTGCTTTCTTGCAGATTGTTCGATGAGAGGATAGATTCCACTTTCATGTCTGTATGATAAATTTGAAGCTCCACTTAGCAGCTGGTTAGCTTGGTTTAGTAAAAAAACTTGAAACAGCTAACCTAGCTCCAACCAAGATCCCGCTGATTAACGTGTTATATTTAGTTTATTAAATCTGTACAAAAACTAAAAAACGTCACTGTGGTTTTATAGGGGACAATATGTGCCGTTATGTTACTCCCGTAAAACCACAATAGTCTTTAGATTTTTTTTTGGGGGCTTTTCCCTTTATTTTTTGGTGGACAGGAAAGGTGGGAGAGATATGGGGGATGACACGCAGCAAAGGGCAACAGGTGGTTCAAAAGACTCGCTCTAACTGGGTGAGCTAGAAGTCGCCCCCAACCACAACAGTATTTATGCTAAGCTAAACCAACCAGCTGTTAAGTTTAAGTATTCCATTAAACAATAAAAAAGTTAAAGCAAAACCTCCTGCTGGTTACTGGCGTAAATTCCAATCAGCAGTATCAAAATGTATATGGAAAGACAAATGGCCACAACTTAAGATGTCTAGTCTATAGAGGAGGAAAGAGGATGGTGGACTTTCAGTTCGTAACTATAAACATTATTTCTGGTCCTTTGTGATAAGACCCCTCCTCACCTGGTTTAATCCAGATATGTCTGTTTGCTGGCGTACCTTTGAGAGTGCTATGACAGAGCCTTGGTCACTCCATTCCTTTCTTTTTGCCAATGTGGAGATTGGTTGAAACATATTGCCATATAGCTTGTAACTGGCACAAGTTTTCCCCATTATTCAATAATACAGCACTCCTGATTGGTGGGAGGCCGATAACAGCCCCACAATGGGAACAAAGGGGAGTTCATAGTCTAAGAGACATTTTTAGCGGGGTTGGCTTGTTCCCCTTCTCTGATTTACAAAATGCATTCAGTCTACCACTTTCTTTAACTTTCAGTTAAGATCGGCACTTATGCACATCCAGTGTTCCCTGGCAGAGGCCTTTACCCATCCATCCTATCCAGGAGTTATTTACTGTGCAGCCTAAAAACTGTGGTATGGTATCGAGGCTTTATCAGTTCTTAGTGACATCTGGCCGTTCTGCCTTTCCTATTGAGAGGATCTAGGCAAGCGCTTGCCCAGGACTGATTATCGATCTTGACTGGCATGATGTATGGTCTAACATTCCAAAAGTATCACACAATGCAGACCATGAACAGATTCACTACAATTTCATTCATAGGACATATCTCACCCATGTGAAAATGCACCACATGAAAATAATTAACAGCCCTTTGTGCACGTTCTGCCCAATAAAAGCTCAAGGCACATATGCTCACACGTTCTAGGAATGTTCCCCTGTTGGTCAGTTCTGGAACAATATTGCATCCAAAATTACAGCCTTGATTGGTGTTACTGTACCCGTTGCTGTCAATGTCTTGGTTCTGAATGACCTGTCGGCCTTCCAGGGGTCCGTTTCAGAAAGCAGGTTTAGTGAAAACTCTGAGTTTGTTAACCCTGAGATGAGGGAAACGCTGGGTTTTCTGTTTCAGAAAGGGAGGTTAATCAAACCTGAGAGAGAGGGGTAACTCCAGCCCGTTTCAGAAAGAGAGGTAACTTAACCTCAATTAAGTCAGTTAAATGGACTTTTCTTATATAGCGCTTTTCTAGTTTTAATGACTACAACTGAAACCTTGAAGACCCACGAGATCTCGCAAATTCATGTAGAATAGAACCACAAAAACTACAATAGTTTGTTTCTATCAAGAGGAGTAGAGGGGAAACAACTCTGCGCTGTGTTTTCAAGGTGTAGTGCTGGGAAATATGATCCGCCGTGAGCATGGTCTATTTTATTTTGAAAATTAACCAGATGTTTAATTTAGTTTCTGTGCTCGACTTCCTGTCCCGCACTATTTGCCGTGTGCTGAATTGCTGCCGAGCTCTCCGGCATCTAGCAAAATAGAGGACCGGACCGGGACGCAGCTGTTCGGCAGTCCGTCGAATTACACACATTGACTTTAATAGAAACCTAATTACCTAAATACATGTTCAAACTCACTGTATGTGTGCATGAGTATTTCCGCCGACCATTTTGTTTGTGGTTGTTACCATGGTGAATCGTAGTATCAGGGCTCCATTCATGCTGCCGTTTAATAGTGGTGGCGCACGCGCTTAACTTACTAAGAGTTGATTGAACCAACTCAAATCAGCTGTTCTGGAACTAAAAATTCAGAGTTTACTCCAACATCAGGGTTAGACTCAGAGTTTGTGAAACCTCCTCCTGAAACAGACCCCAGCTCTCTAGAGCTCAAAAACGTGCTGTGTTTGCAGGACTTACAGCTGCTAAGAAGATGATTGCAACCCGTTGGAAACCACCTCATGACTTATCTGTTCATCCATGGATCCTTTCTTTTTTTGGATGTTATATGCATGGAACTATATACGACTTGCATTAATGGAGCCCCAGGACAGACTTTGGACACTTGGCCATTCAGTGAATTTGTTCTACAGTCTTTACTTTTGTTTGCATGTGTGATTGGTCCCCGTCTTGTATCTGTCTGTGTGTGTGTTCATGTATGTGTGTGTTGATGTCTGTTTTCTGCGTGTATTATTTGTATGCTGTGGATGTCACTCTTTCTGTTGCGTTCTTTTTGTGTGTGTGTCCCTACTGTCTTTCCTCTCTATATGTTTTGGCCTTGGGTCAAGTTCTATTGTTCAAGTGTTTTGCCTGTGGTTTGTGATTTTTCTGTCATTTGTAAATAAAAACATTTAATCACAAAAAAGTTAAAGCAAAATGTATGATTATTAGTAAGGGCAAATTACTGAATGAATTTAAGGCCATGTTAAAATGCCATGCAATTCAAAAATGCAACTGCCACATGTGACCTGTTCCTTTCCTCTATGTGTGCGATTGTGACTCTGCTGTTTTTCTATTTCTATTTAAATTGTAACTGGTGTTCTGTCTTGGCCAGGTCTCCCTCGGAAAAGAGATTTCAATCTCAAGGGACTTCCTGGTTAAATAATAATAATAAAAATATATTCTCAATTAGGTGTCTGTGGGACTACTGAGTTGTGTCCTGTCTAAAGAAAGAGAGATCAATCTCATTAAGTCTTCATGCAACTCTGACAAGGTACTGGGATATCTGAGGGACCCTTGATAAAACAAACCTTGTGATTAAGTATTCACATACACTATTCCTATTTCCAAGGACAGTTTGGACTACATGTCTGAGTTATGAGTTAGAAGAGAGCCAGTAGAAAATCCATCATCCGTTCACATTCAATTTTATAGTTTATAGCGATATTTTCTTCCTGTTCTCTGTCCTCAGATAAGCTCTGGCCAGTCTGATGGATGATTAACTTTGCCAGTGGATAATCAATTGAGCTCTACATCTTATCATCTCATTACAGAACAGGTGACCTGAAATGTATGCTCCTTGATTTATTTGAGTGATATTTGGCAGAACAGCACAGCGGAAACATCAAACAAAGTGCTTGATGTCATTGAACTACATTACATGTTCTCCTTCTCAAAGATGTCATTGTCCAGCCTTTGTCAACTGGGATTCTGCTCTGATCTTTGCAGGAGAGCATTCATCTTTGAGGCTGTAATTTTTACACCAGAACAATCAGAAGCAACAACTACAAATACTAAAACAATATGTCAGTAGGCCTATTATACAGCTCCTAGGAACTTTGAAGTAAGACAGAGAGTGCATGGGAGTGAAAGGTCTACAATGTAGCAGCCGGCTGACAATACTCCAAAGCTTGTAAGCCATTAAGCTGCAGTCAGCCAGAGATATTTTTTTGTGTAATCTGACCTGCCTGCCTACATAGACAGTTCTGGGCCCTACCAGCATGGCGGAGCAGCGTCACAGCCCTATGCCCCCTTTTTTAGCCAGCGTGACAGCCCCCCCCCACACAGCCGGCAAACAACCCCCTCCTTTACAGATATTCACATGGCGGCTGAGTATCTGCGAGGTGGGGCTCTTTCTGAGGTCTGTTTTCGAAGTACTGTAGCTCTATGTAACTGTAACACCACCAACAAACAATGGACAGGAAACAGAATCTAAACCGAGCGGAGACCTTCTCCTTCGTCAACCCCTGGATCAGATATTTTCTCTTCTTCTTCAGCTTCTTATTTTGGGTGAGTAGAGCTGCGCTGTCGAAGGATTCTTCTTAGTGTAGCACAGGCCAGTACTGGAAAAAAAAAAAAACAGCTGTAATGGCGTCCTGGGACGCCATCTATTCTTAATATTTCTGAGCATACAAATCATCAGCTATGGGGGGGAGCTTTCCAAAAGAGTCAGATCTGCTAGAAATGCATCCAAACTTAAAAAAAAAAGGCAGTAAATAATAAATGACCAAATAAAATTCAGATAGTGTCCATAGCTGCAAACAGCAGGAGCCCCAAGCCACCCTGCTGCTACCTATTTTAAGATTACTACAGTTATATATGGACACTGAGATTGCTCATACATCACTGTAGCAAATGTTGAGCTGCATTCTTATCAAATCAGCAGAGCACTGAATCACACTGAAAGACAAAACACCTATACATCTGTATCTGTCACATACTGTTATTTGAAAGCCGTACTTGAATGTATTGTAGGCTGCATTGTTTCCCAATATGACTGCACAAACTCTATATTGTATACAGCAGTTATTCCCAATTAAGGGTACTTGTACCCCACGGGGTACTTCTGTTGCTGCAAAGGGTATGTGGAGAGATTGTCAAGTAACTAAGACCCTGTTCACACGTACATGGTTATTTTGACAAACGGAGATATTTCCCATCGTTTGTACCCTTCGTTTACACGTGAACGGAGAATTTGCCTGGGAAAACGACACTTTCTCCGGCCAGAGTGGAGATTTTGGAAATCTAAACTGAGACAAACGCATAGACAGTTAAAGAAATGGACCAACAGATCCCGCTCTGGACGGAGACCAGTGAAGGATATTAGAAGCACTTTTCCAGTGATGGCTAGGTTACAGTGCAGCCTCCAACTGAGCTTGACGACGTAGAGGTGATGTGAGCAACCTAAAAGTTGTAAGTCTTCTGATAGCTGTGCCAAGAGAAATCTCCATCATTCCCAATCAGCAGAGACAGAGAGCATAGGTATTTGTAAGGAGATAGCATAGGCACAGGCCCATTATTGCTAACTAACATGCTACTTAACATTAGTAATTAAACAGCTAATGTAAGTCCAAACTGTCTGCAAACTTACCCTGTACTATACGGTGATTCCTGTATTGTGTGACAGTAAGTTGCGTGGTTATGACACAATCGTTAGCCTATTTTTACAAAAACGTTTGCTACGGAGCCTTAACGTGAGCTAACGATCTATAATTTTAATCATATGTACATTCTAACAGTGAAAGACAGAATCCCAAAAAATTCAGAAAATCACATCATATGAATTTATAAAAATTGACAACCATCTGATGAGGAAAAACAAGTATATGACCCCCTACCAAACAGGAAGTATTCTGGCTCCTACAAGCCAGTTAGTCTTTCTTTAAGACACAGCCCCAATCCCAACCAATTATCTACATCAAATACACCTGCCTCACCATGTTACCTGTATAAAAGACACCTGTCAACACCCAAACAACCAGCATCCAACAGATGATTAGAGACGAGAGGCTTACCCAATTGGATGAAGAGAAAAGAAAGGAAGTGATTCGTTGCGGTTGTTGCCATTTTCAGGAATCTGACTGGCTAACATGGGCTTGAGCGTCTCGTTACACTGCCACCTACAGGTTTGGCTCTTGACTGCACAAGTAATTTTCTGAAAACTGACAAGTGTGCACAATGTTATATTTTAAAGGATGAAATGTCCGTTTATGAAAATAGCCACCCATGTGCAAACGTAGTCTAACTAATTTGAAAAAATGTTAAGTAGCAGTAAGAAACCAAGCAGGGACATGTTGAAACAGCCAAACTTAATGAATACATGGTTAAAATAGTTAGCTAAAAGTATTGTATAAATGACTGAAACAGATAGCTAAAAGATCATGGCTACAATGTCATAATTTTCAGCATGACTTTTAGCTAGCTTTATTTATAGTTGTATTATATTTATAGCTAGCTTACAGTTAACGTAATAAAAACTTTAGATAAATTAAAGACCGAAAAGAGTTATTGATAAAAGGTTAACATTTAAAATGTTTATACATGACATTTGGCCAACAAACATTGACAGTTAAATTATTTTAATTGCATCCACAATATTCACTTTTAAATGATAAATTGTGTCAAATTTCAGTGCAAAAAACACTCAGCTGAAGGCATTTGGAATGTGATGGGTGTTGTCATAAAAGGTTACATACAGTACAGTGGATATAAAAAGTCTACACACCCTGGTTAAAATGCCAGGTTTTTGTGATGTAAAAAAATTAGACAAAGTCATGTCAAAACTTTTTCCACTTTTAATGTGACCTATAATGTGAACAATTCAATTGAAAAACAAACTGAAATCTTTGAGGATGAAAAATAAAAACCTTACAATAACCTGGTTGCATATGTGTGCACACCATATTATAACTGGGGATGTGGCTGTGTTCAGAATGAACCAATTACATTCAAACTCATGTTAAATAGAAGTCATTACACACCTGCCATCATTTAAAGTGACTGATTAATCAAATAAAGTTCAGCTGTTCCAGTAGGAATTTTCCAACATTTTCTTAGTTGCACTCAGAACAAAAGCCATGGTCCGCCGAGAGCTTCCAAACCATCAGAGGGATCTCGTTGTTGAAAGATATCAGTCAGGAGAAGGGTACAAAAGAATTTCCAAAGCATTAAATATACCATGGAACACAGTGAAGACAGTCATCAAGTGGAAAAAATATGACACAGCAGGGACATTACCAAGAACTGGACGTCCCCCCAAAACTGATAAAAAGACGAGAAGAAAACTAATCAGGAAGGCTTCCAAGAGGCCTACAGCAACATTAAAGGAGCTGCAGGAAAGTACTAGCTGTGTGACAACAATCTCCCATATTCTTCATATGAATGGGCTTTGGGGTAGGATGGCAAGACGGAAGCCTTTACTTAATAAAACATCCAAGACCGCTGAAGTTTGCAAAAACAAACATCAAGTCTCCCAAAAGCATGTGGGAAAATGTGTTATGGTCTGATTAAACCGAGGTTGAACTTTTTGGCCATAATTCCAAAAGATATGGTGCAAAAACAACACTGCACATCACCCAGAGAACACCATACCCACAGTGAAGCATGAAGGTGGCAGCATCATGGGGCTGTTTTTCTTCAGCTGAAGCCGGGGCCTTAGTCAGGGTGGAGGGAATTATGAACAGTTCCAAATACCAGGCAATTTCGGCACAAAATCTTCAGGCTTCTGTTAGAAAGCTGAAGAAGAAGTTCACCTTTCAGCATGACAACAACCCAAAGCACACATCCAAATCCACAAAAGCATGGCTTCACCAAAAGAAGATGAAGGTTTTGAAATGGCCCAGCCAGAGCCCAGACCTGATTCAATTGAACATCTGTGGGGAGGTCTTAAGAGGGCTGTGCACAGGAGATGTCCTCGCAATATGACAGATTTGGAGTACTTTTGCAAAGAAGAGTGGGCAAATATTGCCACGTCAAGATGTGCCATGCTAATAGACTCCTATCCAAAAAGACTGAGTGCTGTAAACGAAAAGGTTCAACAAAGTATTAGTTTAAGGGTGTGCACACTTATGCAACCATTATTGTATGTTTTTATTTCTATTTTCCCCCCTCAAAGATTTCAGTTTGTTTTTCAATTGAATTGCTCATGTTATAGGTCACATTAAAGGAAGAAAAAGTTCTGACATGATTTATCTTTGTCTCCCTTTTTTTTTTTAACATCACAAAAACCTGGCATTTTAACGGGGATGTGTAGACTTTTTATATCCACTGTATATCCCTCATCAGTGATTCTCTCTCTCTCTCTCACTCTCACTCACACACTCACACACTCACACACTCTTTCCGACTCCTTCACTTCTCTACCACATTACTACTTTGAGCACGGGATCACATCATCACAGTCCCTACACCTCCATCATATTTCTGTTCATCAAATCCTACACAAACACTGTACCGCACTCTTACTGTGTTAGAGCCAATCAGCAGCCACACAGCTCGGCCCGTGTTGACTTTGTTTATCAGACACAAGCTCAGAAGTGAACACTGCTCCCCTAATCCATCAGGTCTTTGTCCCTGCGTCCCCACAGCTCAGTTCAGCTGGCTTTCACCTCCGCACACATTCCACCAGCAGAAGCCTGATTTATCCTTTTGAAAAGGCCGAAAACCGAGCTAGAATACATTCACTGTGCATGCACACCTGCATGTTGTGTGTGTGTGTGTGTGTGTGTGTGACATAAGCACACCGTGGCCAACTGACAAACGTCGTTGCAGGTGCATACGCTCCTACACTAGGCCTGCACGATTCAGGGAAAAATATGTATCAACATTTTTTTTGCTTAGAATTGATATCACGATTCTCTGCCACCATTTTTTTTTTACCATGACAAAACAAAACAAATTGGCAGTACCAAACCAAGGTTATTATAGTTTTGCATTTTTCATTAGTTTTTATTTTGTTTTGACTTTGTTTTCAAATTCACTTCAATTCTCCGCCATGCTGCTGGCCCTACATATCCATAGAGGGTTTTCACGACGCGGCATCAGACCGGTGGTCGCCGTGTTGGAGGTACTCCGCATCACAACAATGCACAGGCACTGAAGTAGGTCCCGAATATTGTCAAAGAAAATGGTGTTTTAGGTTGTACCAATAGGTCAGCCCGAGCAAAAACATTTGGAATATTATCGACTTCCTAAAGTTATTCAAAACCAGGGAGAGGAATGCCAGAAGTTATCAGAGGAAAGGAGGCGCCTGTGGTTGGCAAAGCTCAAACTCACTCAGGTAGTGTAGATAGCAAACTGGGGCTCTTTGAAATGAAAAAGAAAACGTTTTGAGAGTCACTTGGCTACACCTTGAGTATTGCAATGATGTCATACAGTTATGGTTAGGTTGATTAAAGACGTTATTGCATTAATTACTTTGGCCTTCACAACACAACGGTCATTAATGACTTGGTACTGCGTCTCCCTCACTCATCCACACACCGTCTGGTTATAGGCCTCCAACCTTCGTAGGAGTTAAGGTCTGCAGCTGTGTATGGGCTCGGCGAGAAAAGCAGGTAGTTGACTAGCTATAACGGGATATGCAACTGAAGGAAGAATCACCGGGTCGTCATGGATCTAAGAAGAGAGAGCCAACTCGTAGGGATCTGCACCGCCAATAAACTGTAATTTCTAGAAATATCACGCCTTTTCTTGTGGTCCAAGCCATGAGGCCAGGTGAGGGGCACGGACTGTTGTTTGTTGTGTTCAATTTTTACATGGAATATAGGAATTTCTGGTTTCCCAGTCGGAAACTATACACGTCTACGGGAAATGTCACGATCGGAAAGATTTAACGTTAATGCTCTATGAAAGACACTGACAAAGACAAAAACTAAGGGCATTTACTCACTAATTTTAACCAAACCAATAGATATTTTTATCTAGATTAGATAGATAATTAAAAATTAAATCGTGAATCAAGATTGCGATTTTATAACAATAATCCTATCCTTCACAACAGAATATATAGAATGTTTTGTAACTGCTTTTAAAGATCTTGAAAACACTGCAGTTTCAAAGAAAGTGTGCATTTAAGATGTCTTGGGTTTTGCCAGCTATTGTCTTGTCAAGTCAGATTATTGATTCAAAAATGTGAGGGAGATCAAACATACCATATCAAAGTAACAATTTACCTCTGTGGAGCTCAAAAAGAAATATCGGGTAGGACGCGAAAGGCTGTCAAACTACAAATGACACCTCTTTCACAGCAAATTATGCCATAGACCTTAATGACCTCCAGGGATCTAATACAGGCTTTTCACAAAGAAACAAAACAAATCTGTCTGAACACAAGGCACTCTGTATACAAGCATGCACGTACACTGACACATACACAATCAGTAATCACTGAGACTGCCTATGAATCTGGAGGCTGGAAATGAAAGCCAAGCCGTGCACATTGTTATTCAAGGTAAGAAAAACAAGGAAGGAAAAGGAGGGAAATTAGTGTCAACAATGCAATCAACAGAAAGCTCTAATTCCACCTACTTTCCACCCTCTAGCTGTTTAGTGTGTAGCTTATTTTAGGGTGAGTTCACGTCTTTAGCGGCTTTACAAAAACGCACACATGCACTGTTAACTAGTTAAAAACAAATAGTCGACGCTGCCCAGCTTGGGTGGATAATAACCATGATTTTCCGAACGAAGGTCAAGTTCTACTTGACAGGGAGCCTCATACAAAGACGCTCCACAATTTTCCACATTAACAGCTTCCAAATTCAGATGATTAAAAGCAAGCTCCATATGTTTAGTATTTCTTTCCCATGGACATCCATCTGTTGGTTGATCATAAACACATAAAACTGGCTCTGTCACGACTACAGGTGCTATAAATGATCAGCACCTGAGGAAAATGTTTTAATCCAAATCACATCTGTCCTGGTTGACAGTACAAATAACGTCTGTTCAAAACAAAGCCAGCTCGCTGGAAGCACCGTATTTACATCGCAACAAGTTAAGAATGACTAAAGAATACACCTAGAAGAATTACACATCAATACTGGTGCTTTTTTTGATTTTGGAATGGATAATTAGGAAAAAAAGCTGGATGTGGTCATACAGGTTCTCTTATGGATTCCAAATGAGTATCCAAACTTTTTGGGACTAGTGCAAGATTTTGTTGAATTATGCTCATTCATTTTCTTGAGAGTTAGCCAAGAAGATTGATATCCCTTTTCCAGATATACAAGTTGATCTATCATCTCACAGAACTCTCTGTGAAAAAAGGGATTAAGCATATTTCTCACAAATGTCAAACTATTTATCTAACCAGGCTGAACCCTGCCCATGCCCAAGTTTGGTTTTACATCATCATAACGATCAACCATAAGAAAAAAAGAGAAAATCTGTTTAAAAAGGTGTCCTGCCACGCATATTTCATTACTTTGTGGTAATGTCTGAAGTTCTACCATGGACTAACATTTTTTGTGGAAAAAATGCCTTGGTTACCTTGTTTCAAGCCATTCTAACATGGTACAGAAAGCCTGCAGGGAGACTGCTTGATTTGTGCCAGTTCTCATCAATTTTCAACAAGCTAAGCGGCCTAACTCTGATTGGCTAACAGCTAACCAATGAGAGCCTGGCTATCAGAATCCTTTACCCAGTGCAATTGGACGAATTGTAATAAGCCCAGGCAACATGATGTCAGACTGACCAGCTTTTGTAATTGGCCTGATTTCTCCTCTTATTTCTTTTCAGTGTTAGAGCTGACAGAGGAGGTAGCAGTTCATTTTAACATTCATGACACAAACACATACGGACCTAACATATTTAAAAAAATGCAAGTAAAAACGGTTTTGTGTGGCAGGGCACCTTTAAGGTGCTATTCGATTCAAGTCTTTTTGTTCTTTTCCCAGGTTTTCTCCTTGTTGATTGTTGCCATCGGGGTTTATGCTAAAGTCCAGAAAGCTACAGGTACGTACATGACGCACCTTTACGCATTCAATAACATAAAACACGTTTTTTAAACTTCTCAAATTCAGAACTTGTCTATTATACTGTGTTAAGTGCACACCTGTTGAGCCACCCCAACACAAAGCAATCACTTGAGTTTTAGCGTTATCCTTATTTCATCTTGTCATGGTTTTGATTATTTAATTTGTAAAATGCAGTAGATGGACAAGAAAAAGGATTAACCTGGACTCATCCTACTGATTACGCCACTGCACCCTGTAAAATCCACAACAGATCACTGATATTTTAAGCAAATGAAGGCAGACGGTGTAGGAAGAGAGGATGGGAAAACAAAAAAAAAGGGTTAGAAAAAGTAGGACAGATATCTAAACAGGGGCTGTTCCTGTCTTTTTCTGCCAGACACGGTGCGGGACACGTTCCTGATCGACCCAGCTGTCATCCTCATTGTGGTGGGGGTGGTCATGTTCTTCATCACTTTCTGTGGTTGCATCGGAGCCCTCCGAGAGAACATTCGCCTTCTTAAGACAGTAAAAGACATAACAGACACATTACTAATACTGGCGCTCTGCTTTGCCTCCGATACGGTAGCTCAAATTACATTCAATCCAAAGCTGAGACTTACATCTCATTTGTAAAAACAAATCTGACAGTTATGACTCTGTCTTAGTCAGACTGTGTTTGAATGATTGTGTCTTTTCTTACTCTAGTTCTCCTTCAGCCTGACATTGGTCTTCCTCACCCAGCTAGCCATAGCAGTTTTGGGCTTCTTCTACTCTGATCAGGTACTTGACTTTATACTGACAACTCTGTGCACATAGTAATTCTATAATGTAAAGTCACAATAAGGTCACAGTTAGTCTCCAGTTCTCTTCCACAGTGACACCACCCTCGACCACAAATGTCTGAGCTGCATTGATTTAGTGTATTCTTTTCCAGCTTTTAGACTTACTGTGCA
This sequence comes from Percina caprodes, assembly GCA_013375575.1. Classification (NCBI taxonomy): domain Eukaryota; kingdom Metazoa; phylum Chordata; class Actinopteri; order Perciformes; family Percidae; genus Percina; species Percina caprodes. The sequence continues at coordinate 483,151 of JABXJD010000060.1, forward strand.
TTTGTAAACTACAGTGTATGCATTGTGTATAAAAGTTAGTAAGGCACAGCATCTGAACCCACAGGGGGAATGTCCTGAGGCACACAGTATACACAAGACGTAAGACACATATACACCAGCTGCAGGTGAGCATCCTAATTATCTTTAGGATGCACAGGACTTAAATTGACTTGAATGAGAAATACTTAAAGTATAATTCCAATTATATACAACTTGGGTTTTATTTTCATAGTTTTGGACATCATTCCTATTTGTAATAAGAAACAGTAAACTCAGGGTCTGTGGGTAGCTCATACAGTATTAAGAGGTTTACTCCTCAATCCCCCCTCTCTCTCCCCAATTGATGTCTTCAGCTGTCCTCTAAAAAAAAAATGAGGTCCTAAACATGCCCCAAAAAAACAATCTTAAAAAAACCCAACAGTAACTCAAAGACGTGGCGAGAAACCCAAACAGTCAGACGAGGATCATGTCATCACATAAACATAGGAAAATATAATTTATGAGTGGAGGGGGACGGCGGAGAGACAGGAACTGAAACATCTAAGAAACCAAAAAATATGTTCGATCTTTAGAGACATTTAATTTAGTCTCTTGTAGTCTTTTGTTGCCCGTTTAAAACAGTAAAGTGTGTTGATTTTATCATGCATTCTCAGATAGTTGCATCTTAATGAGTTTTAGAAGCCTGAAGAGCTTAGAGAACTTATACAGTATTTAACAAGAAAAAAAAGCTGTAGTTTAGAGACAGAAGAGAGAAAGATGTTTGTTTTGGTATTGCTGTTTTTTTTCTTCCATTTTTGATAGTGAGAGAGACAGGAAAGGAAGTTGAGAGAGAGGGGATGACATGCAGCAAGGGGCCATGGGTAAGTCTTGAATCTGGGCTGCTAGTGGTATGCTCTCTACCTGGTGAGCTCGAGGGCACCCCAGAATAAACATAATTTTTTTTGTATTATGCATATAGAAACTAACAAGAAGAGGTCTAGCATCCGCTAATCTACAATAGTGAGATCCCATCGGGGCTCCACTGAGAATAAAAACACAACAGCCGACATTAGAAACGTTCACTGGCGATACCTCTCCTGTCCCTCGTGTTCTCCGTTAGCGCTCAGACTGCCTGCTGCTAAACAGAGCAGTTCAACAACCCTCCCAGCATCCTTCCTTGCTAAATGATTCAAATGCTTCGGCACTTCAAAGTGGAACCAAATGTTCTATTTCAACAGATCCCTTGAAGGAGACTTTGCCACTAATGACATGTGACGTTGGGCTCCGAGGGCAACGAGCATACTGCACTACGTGGAAAGAACGAAAGAAAAATCCTAACACAATTTAGTAAAACTAAATTAGGACAAAGATGTAGGGCTATTTTAATACAGCTCACAGTGTTTAACAACATAACCTCTTCCAATGGTGGCTGTATTAAGAAAAATTCAGAGAAACTTCAACGAACCGCTCACAGAAGTTCATTTTAAGCTTAATGGCATTGTTAATGGCAAGTTCAGCAGCTCATTAGCATAGAGTGCACCTATTAGCATATATTACATCTGAACTCAAGTCTGTATATCAATGGCCCTCTTTGCTTTCAGAATTTGAAAGGATGACGATTCTCTCTAAAAACATTTAACACCATTTATAAGTGAGACTATTAAAACTAAATAAAAGGAATATCATGCACAATGAAAGCTAAAGAAAATAAAGTAGCACACAATTTACGTCTGAATCAACCTCTAGTTTAAAAACCTCATCACAGATTATTAAACAAATAAATGTATTTAATTTATATTTCATCTGGGTTTGTATACTCAGCTCAAGTGGCGCTGATTAAAATTACATTATAATAACAAATGGGCATATTCAAGCAATTATCCACTGCAGCTGAAATGGCATAACACCCGCTTGTATGTTCTATATTTGGTATGCATGGTGTACATTGATCTCAAAAGGCATGAATGATTATATTATTATGCTGCACTCCTGCAGCCGTCACACCGCAGCAGCTCCTGCTCCACTGTCTTGTTGAGATACATCCCACAGGATGCTCAGACAATGCAAACAAGATAATGTAATGTTTCCCCCTCAGACATCTATTGTTATTTAGGTTTATTTTTACACGGGCAGACACATGAGCATAGACTATTCAATGAAGAGACTAATGCTGCGTAAGGTAGAGACTAAAAACTCATTTGTAACATTGTCCCTTGATGGACTTTTATATTTTAAAAAACACTTGCAGTGCAATGCAACATAAATAATGTAAACACAATTTGCAATAAAAAAGGTATAAGTAATTAAAATCCAAAGAAAGACACCCGATTAACCATGCCTGATCACTCAAGAGAAAGGGTTTTACCTTGGATTTTAAAATGATCTCACATTTGATCCATTTTGTGTTGTATGAGGATTTCCCCAGCGTCTGTCTCTCTTTCACGAAAAGACACTTTGCAGCTGCAAGTAATTAACTGAGCCACAAAACCTGAAAAGGTTTTACCACGTTTTACCATGTGTCTGAGCAATTCAGGAGCCTGGTTATAGAGACATTTATAGATAAGTGCGCCTCAATATTATGCTCATGTTCATAATTGTATCTAGAGGTTGTACCAGAATTGGTTTACATAGTTAAATTTTTCAAAAAAACACCATATTTTTGTTGTACTATCCTCTTTTCACCCAGTGTGTTGAGCTCTCTGTTTTAGCTAGCAAGTAGAGGGTGACACAGGAATCAGTTGTCGCTCCCATCCCACGAAAATACTCTCGTCATATCCCAATCTCGTAACGGCCCCCCCACAACAACAAAAAATCCTGTCCTGTTAAATTCAGAGAGAAAGACTCGCAAATCCCGTCCCGTTCTCGTTCCCTATGTTGTCTAAAGTTATCAGACTGTTGCGGACACACGCCAACCGTTGGAAAAGAGAGAACGTAAAAGAGACGTTGTCGCTGTCTGAAGTCCGTTGATATCTCGTGTGTGTCAAATCACTAAGGTTGGCTCGGAAATTTAGGCTACACTATACATGCATTACCTGCAGAACTTTCATTACATATTTCCTAACGGAGATCTTCTCACACTCAAAACACATTCCTCCGTCCCGCTCCTGCAGTCAGTCAGAAGCAGCGTATGAGGGCGTGCCCTGACACTACCTAGGGTAGGGACTACAAGCCAGTCAGAAGCAGCGTATGAGGGCGTGCCCTGACACTACCTAGGTAGGGACTACAAGCCAGTCAGAAGCAGCGTATGAGGGCGTGCCCTGACACTACCTAGGGTAGGGACTACAAGCCAGTCAGAAGCAGCGTATGAGGGCGTGCCCTGACACTACCTAGGGTAGGGACTACAAGCCAGTCAGAAGCAGCGTGAGGCGTGCCTGACACTACCTAGGTAGGGACTACAAGCCAGTCAGAAGCAGCGTATGAGGCGTGCCTGACACTACCTAGGTAGGGACTACAAGCCAGTCAGAAGCAGCGTATGAGGGCGTGCCCTGACACTACCTAGGGTAGGGACTACAAGCCAGTCAGAAGCAGCGTATGAGGGCGTGCCCTGACACTACCTAGGGTAGGGACTACAAGCCAGTCAGAAGCAGCGTATGAGGGCGTGCCCTGACACTACCTAGGGTAGGGACTACAAGCCAGTCAGAAGCAGCGTATGAGGGCGTGCCTGACACTACCTAGGGTAGGGACTACAAGCCAGTCAGAAGCAGAGTATGAGGCGTGCCCTGACACTACCTAGGGTAGGGACTACAAGCCAGTCAGAAGCGTATGAGGCGTGCCTGACACTACCTAGGGTAGGGACTACAAGCCAGTCAGAAGCAGCGTATGAGGGCGTGCCCTAGGGTAGGGACTACAAGCCAGTCAGAAGCAGCGTATGAGGGCGTGCCCTGACACTACCTAGGGTAGGGACTACAAGCCAGTCAGAAGCAGCGTATGAGGGCGTGCCCTGACACTACCTAGGGTAGGGACTACAAGCCAGTCAGAAGCAGAGTATGAGGGCGTGCCCTGACACTACCTAGGGTAGGGACTACAAGCCAGTCAGAAGCAGAGTATGGCGTGCCTGACACTACCTAGGGTAGGGACTACAAGCCAGTCAGAAGCAGCGTATGGCGTGCCCTGACACTACCTAGGGTAGGGACTACAAGCCAGTCAGAAGCAGCGTATGAGGGCGTGCCCTGACACTACCTAGGGTAGGGACTACAAGCCAGTCAGAAGCAGCGTATGAGGGCGTGCCCTGACACTACCTAGGGTAGGGACTACAAGCCAGTCAGAAGCAGAGTATGAGGGCGTGCCCTAGGGTACGGACTACAAGCCAGTCAGAAGCAGAGTATGAGGGCGTGCCACGCTGACACGCTAGGCAAGCATAAACTGTTACAAAGTGATGAGCATTATCACGGAAGTAAAGGCTGGACTACAATAGAGCTGTCTGGAGCAGTTTGTGAACAGTGTTTTCTGTTAGAAGTGTTTTGTCCCTTTAGGGTGGTCTTTGGGCTTTTTCACTTTATAAACCTATTACATCCACAAAAGATAAATAACAATAAAAGGAAATTAGCCAAAAAGCATAATACGAGCACTTAAAAGCTATTATTCTGTATATAATCTTCCACATGCCCCCTTTCTTAGACTCGTGATGCTTTGGGAAAGTTTGTGAAGAAAGCCATTGTGCACTACAGGGATGACCTGGATCTGCAGAACCTGATGGACTACATCCAGAAAGAGGTGCTCAGGCCAATTCCACTGAGTAGCTGTGTTTGTGACTGTAACTATCCACATCACACTAAGTGTTCAATTTGATCACAGGTAGTGATTTATTGAATACGTCGGAGCAACAAACAAGAAAATCACAACCAGATGCCACAGAGCTGTATGTCTCATGTTTGTTTTCTTGGCCTTGGTGAGGGGTTTCCACATGAGAGGCTACATGTTACATACAGTTCCTGCACTCTGCCAGATTCCTCATGCGGTATTCTTCTTCCATCTTCACACACTGGCACACATGCAAGGCTGGGTTTTCTCATGGGAGAAGCCCAGACGAGTAGGACGTACAATACAGGACCACATTTCTAAATATAAACCTGTTCTCTCTCCTCCTCCTCTCTTTTTTTCAGTTCAAATGTTGTGGGTGGAACAACTACACAGACTGGTCTTGGAACCTGTACTTTAATTGTACAAATGAGAACCCCAGCTCCGAGCGCTGCGCTGTGCCTTACTCCTGCTGCACTCCTGTTTCTGGAGAGGTGCGTGCTCTTCTATTTAGCCTCACTACATACACTGTGTGGACAAACTACTATTAAAAGCGTCACGGAAAACTACTAACTGTAGTCGCAGTCATAAAAACTCTTCTCCCATATAAAAAAAAAAAAAAAAAAGAGACTCAGATTAGGTTAGTTAACAGCATTTTGAAAAATATAAAAGTTCAGAGTAATGTGAAGCAACTAATTGAGTTCCAAGTTGCTCTGTATTAAAAAAATAAAAAAAAAATAAAAAAAATGGTAGATGTATCAGTCCCTGAGGTTTCAGACTTCTGGACCTGCGCTACAGTTCAACCATCACCACTTCCAGGTTAAGGTTAAAGTATATAAAAGGAAGAGTTTTAAGGTAGGTTACTTGCCAAACCACGGTTCTCTGAGTAACATGAGTCAGATGCTAAGATGCTATGAAAGAGAGCTGCAAATGTAGATATGCCGTTGTGCATAACGAGAAGAAAGGAAAAGATAGCTTCTGAACAGATGCTACCTGCAATGTCTACAGGCAAAGAGCATTATCCCAGGTCCCAGACCTCTGAATGAGCCTCTGAAAATCAGCTGGCTAGGGACAGATGCGTCACTCACTACCGATTGGTTGGGGCAAAACAAAGGCTGTGGTCACAAAGTTAAAAAAAAAAACCCGATGGTAAACGTCATGAGGTCAGGGAAAGGTGTGAGAGAGAATTGAAAAGGAAATAGGATAAGACAACAGCGGTGCGAGGGGATTCCAACTGCCCTTACACTTATTAACGTGTGTCCCCCAGCGCATCTGGATACTTCACCCTGTGCATTCTAATGGTGATGTTTCATTCAGGCTTAATAAACGTGTGAACCATTTTCCCCCCTTATTATTCTGCAATAATTATTTTTTCGTTATTATAAAAACACTGCGCTGTAGGCTGTTTCTTGTATGAAAGGCGTCCAGCAAATTAAGTTTGTTTTCATTATTGGTTGCTCAGCTTACCCTCCTGTCCACTTATTTTTGATCCGCATGAATCCCGATAAGGCTGATTGTATGAAAATAATTGTTACATGTATGCAAAATAAGCAGAACGTGTTAGACATACAAAACTACCGTAGGCTACATATTCTACAGTGGTGTGAAAAAGTGTTTGCCCCCTTCCTCATTTCCTGTTCCTTTGCATGTTTGTCACACTTAAGTGTTTCGGAACATCAAACCAATTTAAACAATAGTCAAGGACAACACAAGTAAACACAAAATGCAATTTGTAAATGAAGGTGTTTATTATTAAAGGTGAAAAAAAATCCAAACCATCATGGCCCTGTGTGAAAAAGTGATTGCCCCCTAAACCTAATAACTGGTTGGGCCACCCTTAGCAGCAACAACTGCAACCAAGCGTTTGCGATAATGTGCAATGAGGCTTTTACAGCGTCCTGGAGGAATTTTGGCCCACTCATCTTTGCAGAATTGTCCTAATTCAGTTACATTAGAGGGCTTTCGAGCATGAACGGCCTTTTTAAGGTCATACCACAACATCTCAATAGGATTCAGGTCAGGACTTTGGATAGGCCACTCCAAAGTCTTCATTTTGTTTTTCTTCAGCCATTCGGTGGTGGACTTGCTGGTGTGTTTAGGATCATTGTCCTGCTGCAGAACCCAAGTTCGTTTCAGCTTGAGTACACAAACAGATGGTCAGACATTCTCCTTCAGGATCTCTTGGTAGACAGCAGAATTCATAGTTCCTTTTATCACGGCAAGTCTTCCAGGTCCTGAAGCAGCAAAACAGCCCCAGACCATCACACTACCACCACCATATTTTACTGTTGGTATAATGTTCTTTTTATGAAATGCAGTGTTCCTTCTACGCCAGATATACTTGGACACACACCTTCCAAAGAGTTCCACTTTTGTCTCATCGGTCCACAGAATGTTGTCCCAAAAGTCTTGGGGATCATCAAGATGTGTTGTGGAGAAATTGAGACGAGCTTTGATGTTCTTTTTGCTCAGCAGTGGTTTTCTCCTGTGAGGCCTGCAGTTCTTTGGACGTTGTTGTGGGGTCTTTTGTGACCTCTTGGATGAGTCGTTGCTGCGCTCTTGGGGTAATTTTGGGCGGCCGGCCACTCCTGGGAAGGTTCACCACTGTTCCATGTCTTCGCCATTTGTGGATAATGGCTCTCACTGTGGTTCGCTGGATTCCCAAAGCTTTGGAAATGGCTTTATAACTCAATTACTTTCTTTCTCAATTGTTCCTGAATTTCTTTGGGTCTCGGCATGATGTGTAGCTTTTAAGGATCTTCTGGTGGACCTTACTGTGTCAAGCAGCTCCTATTTAAGTGATGCCTTGATTGTGAACAGGTGTGGCAATAATCAGGCCTGGGTGTGGCTAGAGAAATTGAACTCAGGTGTGGACAACCACAGTTATAGTATGTTTTAACAAGGGGGGCAATCAATTCACACAGGGCCATGATGGTTTGGATTTTTTTTCACCTTTAATAATAAACACCTTCATTTACAAATTGCATTTTGTGTTTACTTGTGTTGTCCTTGACTATTGTTTAAATTGGTTTGATGTTCCGAAACACTTAAGTGTGACAAACATGCAAAGGAACAGGAAATGAGGAAGGGGGCAAACACTTTTTCACACCACTGTATGTTATAAGGGTTAGATGATTGCAGGTGGGTGACCAGAATACTTCATTAAGGACAATATTCTTTAAACTGTTAACAGAGCGGAGCTGTCTGCTGCTGCTGTGCGCATTTAAGCATGAGGACAGCAGTCAGCAGCGTCACTCCATATAATATTTCATAAGCTAAAAGTTGAGTTAAGTTTCTCTGTCAACTTTATTGACAGACTTTAACTACAGTTTTTAGTTGTGTGGCGAGGCGCAATGTCTCACTGAAAATAAAATGCACGCACGGTGCGTACAGGATTAGGGCGCTACTGCACACTTTATTATGAATGGTGATGCGTCGTTTTAAAGTTAGCTGCCGCAAGGACTTTTGGCACGGCATTACCTCCTTTCCTTTCGTAAAGATTGGTCCAGCATATCCTATGCTAAAGGTAACAAAGGAAGCACCTTTCCTTATCACAGACAATTTGAACGGCTCTTATCATGGCAGCCACTTAACTACTTCAGTCATTTCACTCAGTTAGGAACCTTCCTAAGAAAACTTGACTATTCGGCTGCAGCCAAAGACAAAAAAACTCTCCTCCCAAGGGGGCTAACATGAGCCTCTTTGTGACCAAGTAGTTACAGGAACGTAGTTATAGGAACAGTCCACTTCTAAACAGTTCTAACTACTCATTGGGTGACTTTTTCCCCAATGTTACACCGCTCCACTCTGCCTGCTATCAATTAGAAAAGATAGAATAATACAAATATCTTAAAAGCGCTAATCCAAAATTATCTATCCAACATACAGCACCATTAGTGGTCTGTCGATGCACAAATTAAGTTTCTTGACAATGACACTATTTTGACTATGCTAAGTATACAAGTGCAGAAGCTATTTATTTCTTTGCCTGAAGGATATATCTGCAGGTATGAACTGCCTGCTGGTGTTACTTTCCTTGCCTTAGGGTGAAGTAGGTTATCATGCGTAGAACTGGTATAATAACCAGTCTCTTGTGAAGGATCTGCCACTTGCATGAATGATTGGCGTGCAACTTTGAGTCTCTTAGTGAGTCAGGAGTCAGCTCCATGAGATTTGCAACAACAAAATAAAGTCCAGAATGATATAATAATCAAGATAAAGTCTCTAAAACTAAGCCAGCCACTGCATTAAAACAGTTACTGTGGGCACAAGCTGAAGCTAACCAACTGGAATATAATGGTTATATCCAACATGGAGCATGTTGAAATACTGTCTCATATGCAACCTACAGTAACATGACCAACCTTTGTAGCAGTATTGGCAGTGGGGATTTACCCGTTTCAAAAATGTAAGCCCCTTTTTAATGAAGATTTCATGACATTGTCTACACAGAATCAACATTTGCAGCCGCCTGCACATCCACACAAGCATAATATATGCAAATTCCATTCTCATGCAAGAATGAATACACACATTTGCACTTGCACAAAGGCACATACATAACGCATGTCTACATGCACATTGCAAATCTGCCTTTGAGGGAGCAGGGCTTGTCAATATGTTGATTGTTACATGCTCAATACAAAACACTTGTCTAACCTCTGTGCAGACACAGCAGCACAGCTTACAAGCCACCAATGACAATTCCTTCTAGTTTGTGTGAAGACAGAAAATTGAAGAGTGCATGTAGGTCCATCACACTACTATTGATATAACATCATGCTACATGGAAAACAGATCACAGCAACCTTTTTCTACATGGGTGAAAAATCAATTAATTAAACACTAGAGGAGCTGATGCATTGCTGCAACCTGCTGCTCATAGCCTGCAACTGCATGGCTACTTATTGAACTGAACAGCCTTTCTTGTCAATCGGACGTGGTTGTGTTGCTCTTTTCCTGTTTTCTTTCCTCTTCTTTTTTCCATATGTCCACAGTCAACAGACATCTACAAAACTCTCCCGCGAAACAGCAGCCTACCAAAAGCATCTTCTGAATACTATTTCCAATGTTTAATGTTTTCATTGACAAAAAGATAGACACTCAAACACTCACGTTTTCTGTCTCTCTGTCTTTGTCCATCTGGCGTACAGACAGTTATCAACACTATGTGCGGTTTTGGGATTCAAACCCAGAACTTTCTGGAGGCAAACAAGTCCATCTACCCAGTAGGCTGTGCGGACCAAGCAGTGATGTGGATCGAGTCTCATCTGTTGCTGGTGGGGGCTCTTGCCCTTGGTCTGGCCTTGCCTCAGGTAACTTCATACACAAGCTTACTAAATTCAGGCGGTGCACTAATTGTCAACACTCATTTGCCTTTAGTAACTTCAGACAATTCTGGGCTGAAATGGCCCTAGCTTTGACACACACCCACACAGACAGACACACAGACAGACACACAAACGATGCTCACCAGATTGAGCATGTAGCAATCAACATTTTGACACGCCCTGCTCCCTCAAAGGCAGACTTGCATGGTGCATTTAGACAGGACTGCCTTATAGCCCAGGCAACACTTCATCAATCAGCACCTGTCCTGAAGGAACACATGTACAAACATCAATCGGAGAGCTTCCAACATTTTCCCTGCACACAATTACAGATCGTCTCAAATAGAATAAACCTTTCCTTGCACTTAAAAAAAACTATTCTAAAAAAAAAAAAATCTAATTCTAAAAGAAACCGAAAGGGTGTAATGTTAATGTGAACCATTGGGATATAGCAGATTTAAAATGGAGGGTTTTACCTAGACAGCAATAACTAGGCACAATGGGAAAATTAATTTTTAACTGCACATTATACATTTATTACACTGTTCTAGACCGAAAAGCTCAGGTTAATGTGCAACTGTGGTAGATGTCTGCGTGTGAGAATGAAAGATTATGCCCCTGAGAAAGAAGCATGCTGATGATTCCTTCCTACTCACTGAGCACCACTGCACACTGCCCCTCAAATCCCAGAGCATTAGGTACTGTTAATAAGTCAAGTCAACATGTGAGATTTGCCATGAAATCAAATTAGCACTTATCAAAAGATGCCTCGTAATAAGTAACTACTGTCGCATTGCATTCTACCAAAGCATGCAGCTTTGCCACTGGATCTTGAGCCTTATCTCTTTCACTCTCATAGCTGGCTGATTGGGTCCCCAAAGATTCTGCTAAGAGGGAAGAATGTGAATTACCCATGAGTCCTGTCGAAACAATTGCACTAGTATTCCAGTTTGCCTTGATGTGCAGGAAATCTAATGATTAAGTTTTTTTTTTCCTTTCACATCCTTACTAAAACTATTACTAGATTTGTCTGCACAAAAAAAGTCACATTGAAATCAAACTTAATTATTGAAAAGCTCTATTCAAAGCTGAGTTTGCCACTGAATGCGTTTTCCCACTGTGAGAAACACTTGAAGTTATGTAAATTAAGTGTTATAATCTCGTTAATGTGGGTATACTGTCATTTCAAAAGACACAATCCAAACAGTTTTGTCATGTCCTCTATGTTTCCTCCCTGTGCCTGTTGTCCACGAGGACCTTGAGATGCTCGGTACAGTCTGTACCGGCTGTACTGTACAGAGAGTCTGTTCTGTAATCTAAAGTGGCTGCTAATGTCCTCTAGATTGCAGGCATCGTGCTGTCCCAGATCCTGATCTCTCAGATCCAAGATGAGATTATCTCAGTGTTGTGAGAGCAGGCCGACGAAGAGGAAGAGGAGGGAAGAAAAGAACTTACAGTACTCTGCTCAGCTAGTCTTATGTGTACAAGGACATCTTTTTACTGCTACTGTATCACTGCGACATTGGAGTTAATTTCACATTATTTTTGTGCTGTTGCCTACAAGCATAACATTGTGGTGCACAAGTGCATGCAAAAAGTGTGTATATTTATTGGTTTTGAACATGTTTTTTATTGACATTTGCTAATAAAATTCAAAAGAAGAAAGTGACGCTGCTCTATATTGATTAGTGATTGATGTCAGTTATGTTAGCTAAAATTAACTCACATTAACCATGTAAGTTAAGGCTTTTAATCATGCAAATTAGCAACATGCTTTTAATATAAGCTCATAATCTTGTGAAATGTGCAGATGTGTTCACTTACAAAGCTTAAAAAGGTCCCAAATCTAAATGAGCACTGAGCTCTATATGAAAAGAGAGGTCTTTGGCCAGTGCCAGGTTTCTACCAGTTGGTAAAGGAGGCTCCTAAAGCTAAACAATGGCATGTCAGATTACTGTGTTGTTTGATGGTTGTTGCATGGGAACCGCTCTGTGCACCTTGGAATATAGTTAGTTGTGAACAGCCAAGGCTCTCTGCATCAGCCGCTCAGTCAGAGGAGAGCTAGGCCTCATGGCATCGCGCTCCACCAGAAGACATCTGTAATAATAGAAAGACATGAACACAGATTTAGAGAGACAAGTTGAGAGGCTAACCTGATCAATAATGAAAATAGAAACATGGTGTACAGACAGGGGATGTTGGTTGCAATATGGTTTCATGCTGCTTGTGTTCTATATGAACATGGAAAGACAAAAAAAACAACTTCAGTTAAGCCCCAACAGCAACTACACTGTATCATGATGAAATCCAGGGCTTCAAATAGTGCAAGAATTTCCTGTTTTCTCCCATAATCTCTCAGCAGACTTTCACAAACAGACACTGAAGACGCACAGCACTGAAACTGGAGAAGATTAAAGCATTCTGTTTGGCCTAAAATCCCCGTTGTGCATTACCTTCCTAGTTTCTGATGGCGCTTATTCTCTGATTTCATGGCTGCATGAATGAGCAGTTGATTGAAGATATCCCTCTGTGAACAGTAGACAGATGTATAAATAAAATGGTAAAATACAACCCTGTCCCAACAATGTATATATAAACCAGTGTTTCCCACACAGACTAATCTGTGGCGGTGCGCCACACAATCAACACCAGCCCCCACACATTGCATTTCGTTACTATTGTTTTTAATGCTATTTAAAAAAAAACACATTCGTTCAGCTGCATTTCCTTTCATTGCTCTCCTCCGTCTCTCTGACAACACACACACACACACACAGCGTCTGTGTCCATGAAAACAGTGTCCAAATTAGCCACTTTGTCGCTAGATTTAGCAACTTTTCAGATCACCATAGCAAAATTTTCACAAATGCGACTAGCATCAAATCTGGCGACCTTTCTACAAAAAGTGCGGCAGAACTGCGTACAGTGTGCATGCAGGTAGAAGGGGAGAAGGGACATGGTGCGGGGGCCGGTGTAGGTAGGAGAGACGGGAGGAAGACGCAGTTGAGCTGGCCCTGGGCAAGCCAGCCTTCTTTGAGAATTCTTTATTGACTTTTCTCCCTCCCTTTGTAGAATTTCTTTTTTTACTTCAAAGATAGGTTACACAAGTAAAAATTAAGGTAAAATAAATTCCAAAAAACAAATTTTTTGGCTAAAGATTTCTATTTCTTTCTATCTACTAACACAACCACTAAGCTTTATGCAGATGGTTGCATATGAAGTCCCCCCCGCGCCACAAATTGCTGTGGGAAAAACTGTATAGTCCTTTTTTGTGCTATACTGTATACATGTATACTGCTGCACCTTCGGGAAAGGTTTTCTGAACACAAACAACAAAGTCCATCAGCATCCATCGCAGATTCATTATTCATGCATTGCTGCACTGTGCTCTACACACTCAAACAATGTAGTATGGACAGAAAGGCTTTGGCTCTTATGCAGAGTGTTCATCTCTGGCCTTTTTTAAACTAACAGGGATTTCTGTTTTACTCAAGAAAACACAATGTGATCAATGATATACAAAGAGAAAAAAAGTTAAGCTCAAGGCTGTATGCTTTTGCAACTATGCATAAGAGCACGGCCGCTTGGTTGGGACTTGATTTTTGTTGTTGTTGTTTGCTTTACGTTTAGCCATTTCTGGGGACCTTACCTGTGCATCACTGCCACCAATATCTACCACGCGGTAGCGTAAAGGGTACAGTAGCTCCACAGTGCGATTGTAGTTGCCCAGGTCGTACTCCATAATGGCTTGACACATTGGAACACCTATTGTCCCTGCCAGCTGATGTTGCTGATTGTCCCCTGGATCTCTGGGAAGGAAAAGAGCGGTTTATAACAAATGAAAATACATAGCTGGAAGATTTAAAATCTCGTGCAGGTGCACCAAAGGTTTTTGGAGTGTTGAGGTTTGATTTGTTGAGGTATGTACAGCATATACATTTTATTCTGTTTTGTTATTTAATATTTGTAATCTATATACCACTAACCTAACTGTTTCACCAATTAGCAAAAGACACAAAGCAACATGCATATTTATTAAATTCATATGTGAGACCAGTAGTAAACAATTTCTGAGAGGATTTCTTTCTGGAAAATGCAATGCATTATCTTCTAAAATTCAATATGTGATACTAGAGATTGTAAACAAACAGGGTTAAATGAACAATAAACAAGACTTCTGCAAACTGCTTTTTCAAACAATACAGGTAACTTCACACAATTAGGCTCCTGTCATTTCTGTAGGGGAAAGGTTAATTCAATGAAAGCTGTGAATGATGCTAACCAAGGCATGTCATTTCCTTCATTAAAAACACAAAAAAAATTTTAACAAAAAAGCTCCAGGTTGGTTTTGGCATATCACATCCATACAGGGATAGTAGTATATGATACACTGGTATTGGATCAGTACTCGGTATCAGCCGATACGCAAGTATCAGGTATCAGAATCGGTATCTGGAAGCAAAAAATGGTATATGGTATAAAATGGTAATTCTGTAAGGTTAATAAATATTCAACACTGTTGTGTAGGGCTGCACAATTAATCGAATTTTAATTGCGATCACGATTTTTACTTTACACGATAAAATTTGTGTGATTGAGCGATTATTTTTTTTAAAGTGTCATTTCATAGAACACTCCGGGGTTTTTGCATAGCGCATCTACCGCTCCGTAAACCCGTCTGCTCATGAGCCAGTCAGAGTTGTTCCCTGCACCCCGTGCAGCTTAGTTTCTAGATGGAGACAGTCACCGAGGACAGAGTAACGGGAGGAAAACTCAACAGATAGCAGTCGGTTATACGTCGGTTTCAAGGTTTACCAGTTTACCAGTAAACGCAACATTTTGTCCCGTCTGTTGTTTTTCAGACAACAGCAGTGACCAGTGCTAGTAGCGTCCGTTAGCTGTTAGCTCCTCTAGGACGCACCGGTGCTAATGTCCTCGCATCCGCTGCAATGTTGTTATATGGATATGGTTTAATTTTGCATTACATGACCCATTTCTTCTGTAAAGCCGTGCCTGTGTTGGATCTCTACTCTCTCTTCTCTTACTCTGTCTCCTCTTAATCTCCGTGCAGCCTGGCCACACAGCGGCCGCCAGTCCACACTTCTGACATGTGTCTACAGTTTAAATTTTTATTAACACATTAACACATTATTGTTAAGTATGAGGGGCAAACTTGTATTTGTACCAGTGTTTAGCTATCGCGGCCGCCACGGCTAAGAACACGGAATAAGTTATTGGATGCAACTAACTTCAGTTGGTAGAGTAATAGCGTGTGAGACGGAGCCTGCTGGACCTGGGCCAGAGATGTGACCCATGGCCAGAATATCATAGCTCATAAAAATGCAGCGCATTGACGATACAGACATTTCATACACACGTGTGTATCCGCCATTCGACACGTGCTGGACCTATTCATAATGTTCAGCCGTCTCTCTGTGAGTACGCTTCTACACATGGATAATGATCCTAAACACACCTCAAAATCCACAGTGGATTATATCAAGAGGCGTAAACTGAAGGATTTGCCATGGCCTTCACAATCTCCTGACCTCAACATAATTAAAAATCTATGGATAGACCTTAAAAGAGCAGTGCGTAACAGACAGCCCAAAAATCTCAAAAACTGGAAGACTTTTGGAAGGAACTATGCTGACCAATGTAGTAAATGTGCCACGGTAAATATGTGAACGATGGAATTAATTAAATGCAAAGCTCAAACATGTCCCCATGGCTTACCTGATAATTCAAAGTAGAGCTGTGTTTAAACATTTCTGTGTCTTACTTGGGATTTCACTTTCAAGCTTTTCCCTTGCCTGGCTCTGCCCTCCTACATACTTCTGCTCAATTTTAACTAGTACTCGATCTGGGTTTGCGGTATATTGTTGTGTTTTCTCCGGCCAAATATTTGGCGGTCCAATCAGTGAATAGAGGCAGTGGCTAAGAACGTAACGTAAAGGTTCGATAACCTTCGGTGAGTTCCTTACTAATGGTGGCGGAGAAAGATGCGAGCAAAACCATTTGGTCCGTTGTGGCAACGCTGTTGTATATACAGAAGTTAAAGCCCGAGCAAGAACAATCTTTGCTGAGTTTTGTTGGTGGCCATGATGTTGTGGCCCTCCTCCTTAAGGGGTTCAGGAAAAGTATGATATTCCAGCTCGCTTCATCAGTGATGAAGAAGTTGGCTTAGGCTAACGTTAGTGATGCTAAGCTGACGTCACGCGCAAACGTTAGCAATTGGTTATGGCAGATCCAGAATGACTCGGGGCAGATCCAATAGTTTTAAATTTCAACAGAGTACCCGCCTTCAATCGAAGTTAACACTTGTCAATGGAGAGTGGCCAGACTCTCTGTACAAATGAAATGTACCAGAGTCTGGTAGGACCAGGCTAACTTTTTCCCTGAAGGTGCATCATTCCCAGAGTCTTGTGAATTGCATTATATTACGCAACACAGAAAAAATAACTGGTTTTAAGTGGAGCGGCTTTTCTGTTGGTTTTACGCCTGACATAATGGAGAGCACAGGATGTCCGTGGTCGGGATGGCAGAATACATTGTAAACCGCCCAACTCCACAGAGGCAGCAGATGCTGGAAACTCTGCTACATAGGGAAGACCTTGGTGTCTGAGATGGACTGCAGTTCTGAATTCTTTATTATGGTTGCATCTGCTCTCGACCTCGCCATCTGACGCTCAGCCTTGTTTCTGTCTCCGTTTTACATATGCCTGTGTGGCTCTTATGTAACGTTGAGTGTTGTGGTGTGCAGTGAAGAGAAGAAATGGTGCAGAACTTACTTAGCTAATTCCTGGAGGCCCTCCAGCAGACGCTGAGATGTCCCGCTCTCTTTAGCTCCCAGCGACGCCATGAGGAAGTGCATGTCGTTAAACAAGGTCACGTGATCATCGGTGTGAGGCTGTGTAACCTGGAGCAGCTCTCGCCAACGGTCCTTCACGCACACACCTGACACATTCACCATCACAGACACACAAACATTGCTGGGAGGCCACATAAAGGCCAGAAATTATTAAACACATTTTTAAAATGCCAGGCGGTTAATGCCTGTTTTGATTTGAATAGAGAAACTAAAAAGGTTCTCCATATTCCAGCTGTTACCAACACAGCACTTTTAGGTAAAGATTAATGAGGTACTGTGTGATAAATATTATTTCACCTCATTAGCAGTTTCATTTAAGACCATGCTATCTTAAATTATCTCAAATGAGACATTGCAGGCGCCCTTCAGCCAATAAGCTGAATTGACTGTTGAATAGTATCTGCTTTTAAATAGTTAAATTGATTATATGAAATTTTGGAATTTTGTTAAATTTAGTTTTTTCAATGATGAAAAATTGTTTTAATTATGTTTAGTTAGCATGGAACACAAAAAAGAGCAATGTAATAGTAGTCCAATACACATTGATATATTGACCATTTGTTATGATTTATGTAACCCCTTTATTCAGGTGACTCATGTATGGCATTGATGTGTGTGTCTGTACTATTCAGACGTGTGTCTCTGATAGGATAATGCTTGACCCTGAGGATGGATAAATAACAGGCTCTTACAACTATCCTCACACGTTTGAGCATACAGTACATGCACTTAGCATACATGTGTTAATTTGAGTCAATCTGCACAAAAATGACAAAACCTACAGAAAGACAAGTGTGTCCTAAAAGTATTTATTTGATCAAGAATTGCCATCACAGCATCCAAGACATCGTATGTGATAAATGGACCGTAAGACTCAAACTCCTTTTCCAATTTCCTGAGCGGACAGTGATTACATTGCCAAGGATACCTTGTGAATTCCCATATTAGCCTTTATCTTACCCTCCATTTCCAGTCGATAGAGCATTGAACAGGCATCTACAGTGTCCAACATGGATCCGGTGGCTTTGCAACGTCTGAATACCTAATACAGTACAAACTTTTATTATTATTATTATTATTATTATTATTATTACACCTTTGAACACTGCAGACACATGCAGTTGAATTAATACAATTTAAAAAAGATTATGTCTTGCTGGATTCCCCTGATGTGAACTGTGTTCACAAAAAATGGGTCTTCACATTTGGATTTTGACGCTTATCATTTCAATTTTTTAAATACAAACGGACATTTCCACCATGACAAATAAAAAAAATTGGATCTTAAACGTGTTTTTCCAATTTTCTGTTTTTATTCGGAGGATTATTCAATACTGCAATGATTTTAGGCTCGTTCGAGATGAGCCAGGTCTGTGCAGAATCAATCACCGGCTATCACCGACCATTGCATGCCGGTTAGATTTGTGTCCGTCTTGATCTGACCTCATGCATACATAGGCAACGACAATCTCACGGGAGCAAGGCGGCCGCAGTTCTGAGACGCAGGCAGCGCAGTTGCTTTTCACCAACTGCAAGACCCAGGCGGACCCAGAGCATGCCGTGAAATGCCGGCCTCTCAGCTGATTTAACAGCTGATTGGTTCACAATCGACTTAACATGATGAAGTCTTGTATAAACTTTTTATTGATTTGGAATCGGAGGGATTTTAATTGCTATTTGTCTGATTTAAAGTCTTATTCTGTACAGAATACATGTGTGGCTGAAAGTTACGTTCAGAAGTCAGACTAAATCTGTTCAGATCACGGACCTTCTACAGTTGTTAATTAACATCAGCAACAGATCGCATGTAGAGCATTTTGAGAGTTACTCTGTCATAATTAAAACAACTAAAGAGTGCGTACAAGCTGATATGTGGGTCTGATTAAATTTTATCAAATCGGAATCGCACCACAGTGTTTTTGTCGCTTCCTGTTCAGCCTGAAGGCGGCTGGAATCGTCTGGAAACTGTCCGACTTTACCGCAGCTTTTTGTCACCGCCCCCTGCTGCTGCCGCCTGCTCTCGTCCACTTACAGGTGAGGCGCAGCTCATGTTGAACAAACCTATTCTCTCCCTGGTTCCGCCTACTTACGAACGATTGGGGCTCAATGTTTTGTGTTTTTTTCCTCCAACGTCGCCTTCCAGTCAGCTAACCCTAACGTAACCCTAAAAATATCCATTGCCACGCTGCCTGGAAGGAGACGTTGGGGTCAAAAACCACCAAACACTGAAAGAGGGAGAGAATCATTGCAGTATTGAATAATTGGAGCCCAGATGCAATTTTGTAATTTTCTAAATTTCTGAACCTATTTTTCCATTTTTTCAAATGGCCGTTTTTGCTTAAGACGGACCCAACAACCCAATGCTTTTAGTCTACATCCAATGTGTGCGGGTACATGCAGGGCTCTTGAAAGTACTGAGTGTGTACAGTATGTGCTCGGACAGATACACCATTAGTTTTGTTTTGATGCAAAATCTCGATGCAAACCAACCTGAGAATCGTATATTTGCAGAGCAGCTTCGTATTGCCCCTGTAGAGGAGAAAGAAGTGAGAAAGATGATTTTACATGCATGCTTAATAATGCTGAGATAAGCGGGGTTGATACATTGTGTTGCACAGATGCAAAGATAATCTTGCAATATAATCAACTCCAGATTTCAAATTCCCCAGGGGAAAGGATATCATAAATACAAGTTCCACAAACACTCACTGCCAACTGTTCGCTTGACTGAGAAAACTCATTATAATCTTTACCTTTTCAATGAAGTATAGAGCCCAATGCCAATAATTATGACTGGCCAGCACGTCAGATACCTGGAATTAAAGTACACACATTTTAAATGTTTTTCCTAGGGGTTTTTCAATTTGTGATTTAATTCAGTAAGCCAAATAAATTAATCAGAAAAACACACTGCAGAACGAAAGGTTGTACCTGCCAATCTTTCTCTCTACTTTCCATGAACTTCAAGCCTTTGTCCATCTCTGCCTTCATCTCATAAACATGGGCTACAGAATGGACAGCCCAAGCATCATCTGGAGTCAGAGCCAGACCCTGCACAACAGAGTTTAACAGTTTGAATGTAATGTCACTTGTTCTTACATAGCGCTTTTCTAGTCTTAACAACTACTCAAAGCGCTTTTACATAGTACAGGAACCATTCACACACATTCACACACTGTGGCCGAGGCTGCCGTACAAGGTGCCACCTGCTCATCGGGGGCAACTCAGGGTTCAGTGTCTTGCCCAAGGACACTTTGACATGCAACTGCAGGGCCAGGGATTGACCCCCCAACCTTCCAATTGGCAGGCGACCGCTTTAATACTGATCCACAGTCGCCCCATGAAGTAGGGAGAAGCAATACAGGTGCAGGTAAAATGCTGCATTTCTTACACCAGAAGTAAAAAGTATAAAATAAAATAATTGCATCAAGTCTATGATGTGTACAAGGATCACGTTTCAAATGAAGCCTCATGAAGTATGCAATACCTGTTCAGCACAGGAGAGTCAAGCCACTGAGGGCTGCATGAGCTGCTTATTTTGGTGTTCGATAGCAAATTACATGCTGGATTTAACTGACACAACCAGTGCAGGCACAGACAGCCTGCACCACCCATTTACAAAAATGACTAAAGCATGTACAACAGACCATAATGGAGAAGAAAATCTCACCTCCAAGGCTACTTTCTCAGCCTGGTCATAGAGGCGAGTCTCCAGGAGACCAAAGGAATACAGTCCTTTCAGATAGCTGAGGGCACAAACCACACATAAAACACAGAATGGAAGGAACTTTTACTCCCCTATGCAGTTTATCAAGAATGATGAAAAGTATCATTGGTTTTGTGCCTTGAGCAATAACGATGGCTATGGGCCATAAATGTTTCCCTCCTGCCCTGACTTTTCCTAAAAACCTGTTCTACACATTCCTATATTGTCAGAAAAGAATAACATTTAGTTTTCTACAAAACTATTTGCCAGTAGCTGCGCAGACCAATGCTGGTACTCCTCTCCGCAGCTGAATTGACACATCTGCATGAAGCCCGCATTAAGACAATTAATGGAACATAGAAGCTCATTTGCATGGCAGGATTCACCCACAAGCTACTCCACAACCCAACACACTACGGTATCACGCTAAGGTAATGTAGGCCAACAGTATTAATTCTTTAGTGTGTAAAATATCAGAAATGAAACAGAAACATAATTTCATTTGAAGAAAACATGTACGTTTCTAAATACTATTACTTTCATAGCTTTGTGTGGATGTGCACAGATGGTAGGTTGTGTGCCGACTGTTGAACCGAAAGACGCACTGGCCCTCATTTATCAACCTAACATAGAAACCAGCGCAGATATGGGCGCAGAAATCCTCTTAAGACAGGCTTCACGTGGGATTCATGAAAAGTTTTATTACACCAGTCAGAGCGTAAGAATGGTGGTACATTGATAAATTGCAGCGGCTGGAAACGATCGTAATTTAAATATCACGCCCCAATATATTCTCGCCCCTACTATAGAACATGGCCAGACATAATCTGGCTAAGAAGCAGCACTTTTCAGAGGTGGATATTGAAACCCTGACATCTCAGTTTAATCTGCAGTAACGTGTGTCCTATTTGGCAGCCTAAAAACTGGTATTAGGCTGTAGGAAGAATGCGGAATAGAAACAGATCACTGATGCGGTCAACAGTGTAGCCGTATTAAATCGGACTCGATTGAAGTTTATTTAATTTATACATCCTTGACATATGTATACTCCTAATAGTAATATACAGGCTTATATTGCAATCTCTTAGGCCTACATGTAGGTGGACCTATATTTAAATAAACACACAGTAGCCGAGTTTATGCAGTGTTTTTTTTTAAGTTTTTTTCATGAGTCAGAGCCAGGTAACAGCTGTGAGGGAGAGCATGTGTCCCCCCCCCACCACCCCGACCCTGTCACCGCAGACAGCAGAGGGGCTGGAAAAACACGCTGAACTTTGTCGGTCAATGGCAGAAAGAAATCGTTCACTTGTGGCCATTAACAACACTTTAAAACACAAAAACCTGAAGAATAAATAAAAATGTTGTGCATTGTCCTGTAATGAATATCACTGCCAAACATAACACTATACCTTTTGAAAGCGAGGAGTAATATCCTGTCTCCTTGGTATAGCCCCCAGTTGGGGCTGTGCTGGACACTGCACTCTGGGCATTGTGTCATCTGGCTCCGTCACTACATTTATGGCACCGTTTTCCTGCGCGATGTTTTGCAGAACCCCACAGGCAATGTTGCAGACATTTTCTGGCATGTACTGTTGCTTGTGTGTGCAGGCTATGTTTGCACTGTTGCTCGGCTCATAGAGGTCTTCTAAAAGAGCCAGATCTGCCATTGTCGAAGTTAATGTTCTACTAGTTCTACTTTATCTGTTCAAAAATGTTCTATGCAAAATGTACTATTAAAGAAAAGATTGAAAATAAATATTTGTGTGTTCTTAAAGTGGTAAGAAAATATGAAATCGGAATCTGCTAAAATCGGTCCCGGCAGGCCAAACTCAATGAAAAATCGGAATCGGCCTATAAAGTTGTAATCGGTGCATCTCAATTATAAAGTTATCCAAAATCGGGTGAGTTACAATCGATCTTTGTTTGAGTAATCTTATATCAATGAATAATATCCCAAAATTGATCTTTTAATATATATACTATAAACAAACATTTTGGGCGTATTATTTACAAACCTTTTGGGCGTATTATTTACAGCCACATTCTGAGAATCTCTTTTATATCCACACAAATTTGGTATTTTAACTCTAATTTCCTTAAACTAAAAAAAAAAATCAATCAGACAGCTGCAGCTGATTCAGAACGCTGCTGCTCGAGTCCTCACTAAGACCAAGAGACTGGATCACATCACTCCAGTTCTGAAGTCTTTACACTGGCTTCCTGTGCCTCCTGCTACTTCACGGATTTCACTTATCACGGGTTCTTCTTGGAACGTAACCCCCGTGATAAACGAGGGTTCACTGTACAATATAGTTTGGAGACCATGTAGAAAATTTGTTGCAATTTGAAAACCGGATTACTCGGGAACCGCTTGTTGTACTGATGCATGTGTTGAGTGAAGCGTTTGAGGTATTTCACAGAGAGTAATGGGTGTGCAGAGATTTATGCATAATGTAAACATGATAACATTTCATGTAAGCCACATTCTCATTAGGGGCTGAGCCCCCCTAAAGGTCTGATCCTAGAATCACCCCTGCTGCTACTTCATACACCTTCTGTTGTAATGTTTACTGAACTACATTTATGTGACAGTTTCTGCTTTATTGCTTCAGGCTTGTTTCTGCAACAGCTCACAGAGTATTGGATACATTAAAAACTATTGAGGAAATATTTTCCCTTGACACTGACGCAGTCTATTAAATGAGATCGCTGCAGTCGGCAGCTGCGAAACAACCAATGTAAGTTAATTGGATAATTGTCTAGTTTGTATTTACGTTCATAAAAGTGCTTGTTTTGCTACTGACAGACTCAGATTAATATTCTAAGTGTCTGACAACATTATGGAAAGGATTTCTAAGGAGGTCAACCTTTCTGTTAAAGATTAAGATCCTTTTTTAAAACATAAAAAACTTAGCGAAATTGCGTTTGCTAAACCCACCAGACTCCATGTAAATAATCAGTCATTTTAGCATCGTAAAATACGGCTTCTAAAGCATCTCTGAGCTCTGAGCAGCGCTGGCTCTGCTGTCTTGAGGCTATGTGTGTCGGGTGTGCGACTATCAGCTACGTTCAGTCAGTGTTTTCTTTTTTTCATTCCAATTTCGGGTCTGTCAGTCAAAGTGAAAACCGGGGACATTTCCGGGGACAGATCCAGCCGGGGACGTCTGGTCACCCTACTCTAAGGTCATCTGGAACAGGTCTACTTTCTGTTCCTAGAGTCAGAACTAAACAGGGGGAAGCAGCGTTCAGTTTCTATGCTCCTCATATCTGGAATAAAATCCCAGAAACCTGCAGGTCTGCTGCTACTCTCAGTTCTTTTAAATCAACGCTGAAGACCTTTCTTTTTTATGTTGCCTTTCTTTAAATTATGTTCATTTCTTTAATGTTTAATTTCTTATACTGCACTGTAACTTTTATTCCTGTGTTTTATCTGTTTTTATTTTTTTTTACTGTTTTACTGTTTTTGTGTAGAGCACTTTGAATTGCCCTGTTGCTGAAATGTGCTATACAAATAAAGCTGCCTTGCCTTGCCTAAACTAATTGATACATGTTAGTACCAAATCAGAAATGTTATCAGGAACTTGTGAATCGGAACCGATTTAGAAAGTCATTGGCAATACCCAGCCCTAATCCAAAGCAATGCAAGCCGTCTTCTGTACCTGAACAAAGGCATATGTGGTTTCCAGTGGGGCAGCACCCTGGCCACAGAGTCCCTCATCTGGGTTTGGGCTCCCATGTAGAAGTAAGCATCATGAGCAAACTTGAGAGCCAGCATATCGGTGGGGTGATCAACCAGAATGTCTTCCCATACATCACAGGCCTTGGGAAAATGTCTGCAAGAACCATGAGTCACTGTTAATGAATGGCAACAGAAAGAGTTTACCACATCAATATGCTTTGTGCTGAACAGAGGGAACAGACGCCTTTGGAAAACACAAGTATCCCCTAAGACAATATTATATTGAGAAACTAAAGGTTCTTTCAATATTGCAGTATACCATACTATGGGGAAATACAGTCACCTAAAGGAT
The DNA here is from genome assembly GCA_013375575.1 of Percina caprodes. Taxonomy (NCBI): domain Eukaryota; kingdom Metazoa; phylum Chordata; class Actinopteri; order Perciformes; family Percidae; genus Percina; species Percina caprodes. Next base: position 507,805 of record JABXJD010000060.1, read on the forward strand.
TATTAGGAACACCTGTTCAATTTCTCATTAATGCAATTATCTAATCAACCAATCACATGGCAGTTGCTTCAATGCATTTAGGGGTGTGGTCCTGGTCAAGACAATCTCCTGAACTCCAAACTGAATGTCAGAATGGGAAAGAAAGGTGATTTAAGCAATTTTGAGCGTGGCATGGTTGTTGGAGCCAGACGGGCCGGTCTGAGTATTTAACAATCTGCTCAGTTACTGGGATTTTCACGCACAACCATTTCAAGGGTTTACAAAGAATGGTGTGAAAAGGGAAAAACATCCAGTATGCGGCAGTCCTGGGGGGGGAAATGCCTTGTTGATGCCAGAGGTCAGAGGAGAATGGGCCGACTGATTCAAGCTGATAGAAGAGCAACTTTGACTGAAATAACCACTCGTTACAACCGAGGTATGCAGCAAAGCATTTGTGAAGCCACAACACGCACAACCTTGAGGCGGATGGGCTACAACAGTAGAAGACCCCACCGGGTACCACTCATCTCCACTACAAATAGGAAAAAGAGGCTACAATTTGCAAGAGCTCACCAAAATTGGACAGTTGTAGACTGGAAATTTGGCGTAAACAGAATGAGAACATGGATCCATCATGCCTTGTTACCACTGTGCAGGCTGGTGGTGGTGGTGTAATGGTGTGGGGGATGTTTTCTTGGCACACTTTAGGCCCCTTAGTGCCAATTGGGCATTGTTTAAATGCCACTGCCTACCTGAGCATTGTTTCTGACCATGTCCATCCCTTTATGGCCACCATGTACCCATCTTCTGATGGCTACATCCAGCAGGATAATGCACCATGTCACAAAGCTTGAATCATTTCAAATTGGTTTCTTGAACATGACAATGAGTTCACTGTACTAAAATGGCCCCCACAGTCACCAGATCTCAACCCAATAGAGCATCTTTGGGATGTGGTGGACCGGGAGCTTCGTGTCCTGGATGTGCATCCCACAAATCTCCATCAACTGCAAGATGCTATCCTATCAATATGGGCCAACATTTCTAAAGAATGCTTTCAGCACCTTGTTGAATCAATGCCACGTAGAATTAAGGCAGTTCTGAAGGCGAAAGGGGGTCAAACACAGTATTAGTATGGTGTTCCTAATAATCCTATAGGTGAGTGTAAGCCACTGCAGACAGAATACAAATATAACTTGCTAGACTGCGACCCAAATTTACAGAAGTCTTTGGCACTAGGGCTGCACGATTAATCTAATCGCAATGTGCGGTCTCTTTTTTTCTCTTGCTGGGGGGCGACTTCTAGCTCACCCAGTAAGAGCGTGCGCCACATGAAGGCTGAGTCCTTTGCAGCAGCCCGGGTTCGAGTCCGACCTGTGGCTTTTTGCTGTTTGTCATCCCCCGTCTCTCTTCTACCTTTCCTGTCTATCCACTGTCACTATCTAAGAAAAGGGAAAGAAATGCTCCAAAAAAATAAAAATAAATAAATAAAATAGAACAGTAAACAGACAGTTTCACTGGAACATTTTAGTATGAGACCAAAAACATGTTTTAATGGTCATGCGGCAGCCAATCAAAATCAAGTATTAACCCAGACCATGGTAGAACTGTCTTTAAATGCCCTTATGTGACAAACAGCAATGCATGTTGGGATTCCCTATTACAACTTTAAAGAGACACTCTTTGGTAACCACTGGCCCTCGTGAGACCAAATTATTTTCATCCCTCTGTATTTCCTTTTGCAAACTAGCTCTAGATCTTACCCACGTGAAAAGAGCTCCATAGCCTTGACATGCAGCTTCTCTCTGGGAGAGATATCTTGGCTGTTGGCCAGCTCCACTGTTCGCCTTACAGCACTGGCCAGGCGCTCATTCAGACGGGTGGAACTTGTCGTTGACACCAACTCCAGCCCCGTGCTGATCACATGGCCCATAACTACAGGGAAAACAGATAACACTGGTCTTTTGTTCTGGACTTTTACTGCAATTTAAAAAAAACGCACACGTGCAAAGCCAGATATGTAAAGGGACACCTTTAAGTAACTGCCTTTACTGCTTAAGCCTCTCAACTTCTGTTCATGTTTAATGAAGTTAATGTTAAAAGGGCTTCAGGATATTTTTTTAACGAGATGTTCCAGTCAGGCATTACACTTTAAACAAGCTCACTAGCGACAATTCTGCAACAGCAGCAAACATTTATGTGGTTAAAAAGTTAATAATAATTCCAAAAACTGTTTGATAAATGCTTTGTTTTCTATCCAAAGACAATTGTGTTCCATTTAAATATTCAGACAACAGGTTGGCAACACTGATTATTTTTTTGTTAATGTGTTTTTGTTCAAAGGACTTTAAGTTTCATATCTTAAGTTTGTATTTTTATACATTTTATTTATTTATTTATTAGAACTTTAATATATTTTGATGTTCCTCTGTTCTGTTGTGACAATAAAACAAATTAAAATGTATTATTTTAGTGAGAACTCATAAAAAACTACAAATAACTAATGTTACGGAAATCTGTTTATGTTCTGTCACGTGCTTTTTTTTAACTATATCAGGCGATATATTGGAATATAGGATTTTTAAATAACCAAATATCTGTATCGGTCTTAAAAATCCTTCATGGGTTGGGCTCTAATTACAAGTCGCACAATTGCTTAGTTTGACAGACAGGTGTTGATCAACCTCTGCTTCTCCAGGCCATTGGTCAATGCTTTAGCTAAATAAATATGGCACAGGAAGTCATTGCTAAATATCCAATGCTTCATCATATCAGACGGGCGTAGCTGAGACTTGTGATAGCAGGAAAAGCACAGGTGTAAATAATAGCATGAATTATGCCTGAGTTCCATTAATTGTCCCAGCAAGTCATTCCACTGAGTTGGCTTGCAAAATACCAGATCCTGGAACTGGTTCCCCAAATATGGATTGCAGCCCGGAGTTATGTCACTAATTACACCTGTACTTTATGTGCAAATGTGTTTCATTTAAACTATAACATCAAAATGCTTATTTGGAAAGTGTCAGTTTAGCTGAGTGGGATCTTTGCTTTTTAGAGGCTATAGTCCATTCTATTTATCTAATAAGATTACTCAGTATATTTAGCCTGATTTTTAATTGTTTAATAACCCCAAAGCATGAGAGATGATACGCTTTTATTGCTGTTCCCTCAAACTACAACTTTGAAAAACTGACCTTGTTTATTTAAAGTATAGAGGGTCACATTCATTTTTAATTAGGCTATTTTAGTTGTGGGTATATTTAGCACTGGTACCTGGCTTCATCCTTTCCTTGTTTACATCATTCTAAAACTTTTAACATTGATTTGTTAATTTTGCTTCTGCACGAGTTTGCATGTCTCTTTAGGACTTACCCAAGTAAAAGGCTAATTAAAATGAATGAATAATGTTTGACCACATATCCATTTACCAAAGTTAGGGTCAGCTTGCTGGATAGCAGAAATGCATCCTTCAAATCCCCCCAAGGTTTCATCATTCCGCCATTTCACAAACTAGGAGGCAACAAAATTGAGATGTTGAGATTTTAATTAGATTGTTTTCACTAATATACAGTGGCTTGAGAAAGTTTACACACCCATGCTAAAGTTGATTAAAAAGAGGAATAAAAAAAAATCCAACCGTTTAAAGGACACCAATTTTCTTTGTAAATGAATAATATATTGTAAATAAATAAGTGTTCTTCCTTAAAATACAGGGGGCATAAGCATACATGGATAAAAGGTTGGATTTTCCTACATTTTTAATAAAGGCATTAAGATCAATTTCCAAAAGGTGTTTTTTAGTCCTCATTTTAATCAACTTTAGCATGGGTGTGTACACTTTCTCAAGCCACAGTAGACAAAGTAGTCCACAGACAATATCACAGTGTGTGTGTAGGCGACTGTACGTGTATGTGGAGTGATACATTTAGTGAAAGGGCAAGCGTTACCTGAGTAAGTATGGCGTCATATAGTTTACAAGCCTCATTACTGCTGGTGGACAATGGCAGACCACCTGCGCTCCATGCCTGTAGATAAGGATGAAAATATAAATATTGGATATCAGTGAAAGGTTTGTATTCATACACAGATATTGCAACACAGCCCTTTTTCTGACTTTAAGTCCGCCTGACAAAATGTGTGCACACGTCACTCAATAAACGGTTTCCGATGTTACTAACGGTATTAATGCAAAACGGCAGGCGCGAGAGAAGTTAATTATTTAGACATATGACCTAGCTGAATGCGTATTTTGGGTTAACTCGGAGAGCTAACAGTTTAATCCCACCAATCCCACATCGCCATATTTTCCAGATATTTTCGTTTCAGTTTACTGTAAATTCCATTACGCTAACATAACTGCAACATTATCAATCCTAAAAGGCCGTCATTTATAAACCACATGAACAATTCGTTGCCGAAATGTTTCTCTTTTCATGATATAGCTACTTCTTCACTTACCTTGCAGTCCCTGAAACTTGAAGCCATCATTTTAGATTTTGACCTCTTCAAACTTTCAACGACTAACTGGAGCTAAGTCAAGTAGAAAAAAACTGCGAGAAGACCGGAAGTTAGCTTGCCTTCAGAATAAGTGCATGAGTAAAGTATTAACTACCGTTAATATTATCATTAATAATAATAATAATAATAATCAACATATATAAAGTCTATAACCCTTGTGTTGTCTTCCCGTTGACCATGCAACTTAGTTTTTCTGGGTCAAAACTGTTACCGCTTTCGTTTTTGTCACTTTCCCCAAAGTTCTTCACTATTTCCGATGTTTTGGTCGATTATTTTCTGCGCTTTTTGGGACATTTTTTCTGACATTTTTGTCACTTTTCTTAACGTTCTTTTATTTAAAAAAAAAAACAGAATTATATACTAGAATATATAGAATTATATTTAGAAAATTAAATAAATACCCAAATTAAATCAATGTGGTGAATAGTATAGTTTTATTACTCGTGAATTCGTTGTACGGAATTAACCATTCACGTTATTTTTTTGGACAATTTGTTTGAATGAAACCCAAATTTCTGATATAGTGTGCATTTTGTTATGGGAGTGAGGAAAATGGACACAAATCCTGTTAACAGCGGGTTTTATTTGCTTAGTTTGTTTTGTTAATATCCTTTCCGTTGATTAGCAGAGCCTTTTTTAAGGTTAAAATGTGTTCCACTGATTTGAGACCACATACTGTATATACAGTCTATGTTTGAAACACTGCCCGTCAAAAACGTGCCAGTTCGGGATTGGGTGGCTGCTTGGCCTCCGGTATTTCTCAGCTTAGAACCGCTCATCCACAACTTCACACTCGACTGCGCTACACCTGCCATGACATTTTCTTGTCCTGATGTAGACTTTCTGGAGGGGACTTTGTCAAGTCTGAAATTGGTGACCAGTTAGACCACATGGTTCCATCACAGAGCCCACTTCATTTTGTCAAGTCAAGTCAAGTTTATTTCATCCATTAAAATGGGAATTACAGTGCTCACACCCACCATCATACCTATAAAAACTAGAGAATAAATCCAATACCACAAATACACTACAACATAATACTATACAATGAAAAAAACGTATAAAAATGTAGGTTTAAAGTGCATGTGCTGTCTAATAGCCTGAGGTATAAAAGAAAGAGCATGCCGTTTAGTTTGTGTCCCAGGAGGTCTTAGTCTACCACTATGCTCCCTAACCCTGCCAGTCAGACTACCATGAAGAGGGTGACCCGGGTCCTTCATTATTTTCTGTCATTTTTACCAGATGATCATCATATACCTGATCCACTGTATTTAACTCTTGCCCCATTTTCCCAGCCCTTTTAGTCACTCTATCAATCCTGGCCTTGTCAGTTACCCCAGCACCCCCACTGACTCCAAACAGACCTAAAAAAACGTTCTCACCACATCCGTCCCACGTTTAGCTATAGTATATTGAAAATATATTAAGTATATACTTTGTTTCAAAACCCATGTTGACTGACTGGTTGTATTACATAACAGTACACATTTGGGTTTACAATTGATGTCATGTTCTCTGCAGAAATAAACAGATTTGAGCATACTCATGTATTGTATATCTTTTGGTTCATAATGGTTTGCTAAACCTTGCTTAAAACCACCATCTGATACAAAAAAGTGAGACTTTAGTGGACAAACATTTAAAAGAACTGCATTGTTTTATTGCCGTTTTCAGCATACATCCAACACCCCTATGCATTTTAGCTACATGAAGCACTTACATTACAAGTCATGTGTCAACAGAACAGTTTAAAAATTAGGATTCATTTTCTTTACATATAATACAGTTTGCACACATGTTAATAAATATCAATACAATCATGTCAAACTTATCACACACCATCTAAAACAATAACCCTCAAAATGATATCACTTCTTTATTTTAATTCACAGCTCATACCAAGTCATAAATATAGCCTCTAGTGTTTCTTGGCGATAAAACAGCGACCATCTGGATTTTTTTTACAGTTGTCGAAAAGGCTATTAGATTTGACTGCCCACCAGTTAAACCATAACATTCCCTGTTTGATGGAAGTTGCTCATAAAGCACTTTGCATTTCTTAAACCCCCTATTTAAAATCATCTATTTGTTTGTGTGGGGATCTGCTGTATAAAAGAACTTGAAAAACAAAAATCTTGAGTTCCAGTGGGATACACACATGTGACTACCTCAAAAAACAAGTCAACTCAAAAAATACAACATTACTTAAGTATAGAGAATGAAAATGAAAAAGGCATCTTGTTGAAGGGTAAAGTATTAGCACTGCCATATATTGATGTGAGTGGTGTGTTGTGTGGAAGTCCTTGTAGTGTATTTCCCAGATATTGCAGCATATCCACCAACAGAGACTGTCCTGTGGCACAAAATGAGTAACGTGAGCGACGCTGATCTCCCATTAACAGTGAAATTTGCTTCAATAATGATAACATCCGACGCTGGAAAACGTATCGGAACTTGAAGAGATAGTTCCTTCAAAGATGAAAACACTTGTTTTACCTCACTACTATTTACCACAGTGTGTCAGTGTGATGTACAGTAACAGCATGTCAAGGAGAGGCCCATCATTAGAGTCATTTGAAATGCTTGAGTGTTCATAAATAGTATAAGTCTGTTTTCTGTGTCCTAGCTATGAAAGACAAGGTAAAGTTCTTTTATGTGCCTGCAGCCTTCATTCCTGACATGCAATGGCTTATCGATGCATCTGAGTCATGCACAAGTGCAAGATAACGAGATGCAGGGCACTCTCCTGTGAATGCAAAACAAAACTAAAATGTGTATCTGTTAAAAACAGACAAAGATAATAAATACATTAAAAACCATGGCCATACTTAATGGTTTCTTAGTGTTGACTCACAAAAACGCTGATGGGGAAAATAGAGCCTTTTATGGTGTCTTTATGGTTCATAAGGATGCAGAGGTCAGTTTGTCACTGGATAGAAAGGCAGCTTCAGCAGAGGATGTTTGTCCTACAGTCAGTCTGGAAAGGAGAATCAGAGATTGAGACTGGAGACATCACTCCAGCACTTAAACACACCTCTGTAGCGGTCCTTTTTTTCAGAAAAAAAATAAGAGATGACCCTCATCCGCCGATAATGTGACTTACTTACAACTACACACAAAAACACAATTCTTTACAATTCCTTTACATCAGCAGGACCGAACTGCATTCTTCCCTTTAGATTGAGAATGAAAACAAGTCTTTAAACATTCTCCCAAAGCCTGCCTCCTGTTTGAGAAGATCCACTTCAAGGCTGGGCTGATAAAGCTGTGAATGTACCCGCTTCTACACCCTCAGAGAGTGAGAGCAAGCAAAAAAAACTGCAAAGTGATTAACTGGAACTGCCTTTGGGCAGAGGATATGTAAACGTTGCATACTGCTTCAATGTCAGAGGCGGTCGTAGTGTGTGTTGGGGGAATCTTTACACATTCACTGCTGCGAGTGTTCAGCAGACTATCCTGATCCAAGATGACCACGTGAGACAGAGACCGGCCATCACAAGTATAGTCAACGCTTTTCCCAGGGCTTGATAAGCAATTATTTCATTCCTCCTAAGCCCAGTTGAGGTTGAAGCCTTTGGAGAGCATTACAGCCTCCAGGTCCTTGTCCTCCTCTTTCTCCCGAAGCCTCTGCTCATCCAAGAGGGCCACCAGGGCGTCACGCTGCTCCACCACCTCCAACATCTCATTCAAGATTTGCTTCTCTTGACTGAGCTCCTTCTCCGACTTCAGGTGGTCTGAGAGAGGCACAGGAAAACAAGGAGTTCAAGAGAGGCAGCAGATTATACAGATCTGACTGGGCTGTTAAGCCTCCTGCACACTACCTGCGTGGCCATAGCGTGTCAGCTGCATGGCGTATCCCTTTTTATTTCGGCTTCCACGTTAACATGTTACAGCTTGCACACTGCCTGCGTGACACATGTGCATGCTAGAAAATAGAACCGGCGCCTATTTTTCACGCGACGCAAACGTGTTGGAAGCATTGCCAGGCAAAATAGAATACGAAAAGATGTTCATATGTCATTTTGACATGAATACATTTAATAAATGCCGTTTCTGGTGTGCAAAGACAAAGAAAACGCCACGCAAGTGAAACGCCATGCTCACGCATCGCAGGCAGTGTGTAGGAAGCCTTAGCGGATTAAGACTTCTGCATTCACCTTCCACAGCCATCCGCTCCCTGAGTTCCTGCTGCAGGCGGCTCTGTCGGTCCTCCAGCTCCAATTCTCTGGCACTGGGGGAGGGGGAAAGAGGGAAAAGAGTATGAACGAGCTAAGTTTCTTTCACGAATTAATCATTGTTTTCAACATTTATGTGTTTTCGCTGCATCTTCATTTATCTGGACAGGATTCTCTTTCAATTATTAGTTGTTCTAAAAAAGATGAATAGTTCATCTAAATGCTTTTAGTTACTGATCATGATATATTGCTGGATAATTTAATGACTTGTCAGAGTGTAATAAAACTTGTTTCTCTGAATGGATTGTGAATGTGAACTCACATCATATTATGTTGAAAAAAAACTTACTATGACTTCATTAGGGCCAACAACCTTTTGCCAACTCATAATCTAATGATAATTATCATAAAAAATAAGGTGGCAATAAGTCAGTTTTTATCCTCTTGTATACTCTGTATTAGCTTACAATTGCCTTGTTCTTAAATGATGACATATTAATACATCCTTTGACACCAACATGTGTCATGGTTCCGGGAATCAGTCCTACTTTGGTGATCCCTTGACATTCACAATAAGACTTTAGTTCATGAGATATTTCTAAAATTATATATATATATATATATATATATATATATATATATATATATATATATATATATATATATATATATATATATATATATATATATATATATATATATACCGTATATACACACACACACACACACATTTATATATCCATTTAAGTTGTGTACTTACAATATCATGAGTTCTGACTCATAGCGGACCAGGGCATTTTTCTCCTGCACCAGCTTGAACCACTCTTGCATTAGCTTGGGATCGTCCTTCTTGCCCATGCCTGGAGGGAAGGAGGAAGCACAGAGTGGGAGTAAGACACCAGAGGGCTGCTGGGAGATGACACTGATGTCACACACTGACAAGGACTGACACAGGCAATGCAATGACAGCCAAGCCAGGATGTCCTCGCTGGGGGATGGTGTGGTGGAAGACCAACATGGTCAGTCGCGCCATACAGAAGATGGCGTGGAGCTACAGGTTTCAACTTTGGTAAATGCGCATGCGCGCGCACGCGCACACGCACACACGCACACACGCACACACAAAACTATTTGCAAAAGTATGTGTTACCCAGTTTGGACTCAGTGTCAAGACGTAGCAACTACCTCCTCCTATCATATTCTTTTTTTTTTGTAGTTTGTGGGTAATAAGAAAAAACACACCAATCAATAGCATTAGGACTTTATTGAAATTCTTCATTAGCAGTTAAGAGGGTGGGGTTTGGGGAGAGGGGGGGGGGGTGAACTGCATGAATCATTCGGCTATTCAATTACAGGATCCAATGTTCATGGGATGACATATCATTTAGGCCAATAGTGAAGTTCACACTCCTTTATTAAGTCGGCCTCGGAGTAAAGCATGTTCAGCGCTATTGGCATAATGCAATGCAGTTTTCATAACCGGCGTAATCTGTCAGAGAGCTGAACAGCTGCACACTTCTTCTGCAGTCCCGCTGTATGCTGTATTCTCAGAAAGGCGAAGCACTGGTACTTCTGCTACTTGGGCGGAGTGATTTGCTCGCCGCACCTGAGAAGCCCGGTCACGGAGCAGAGTTTGCCTGGAGTTTGCTCAGAGTTGGAGTAAAAGAGTCAACAATTATTAGATACTAAAACGTATAAATAAAGCGTATAGTTTACAATCATAGGTGTTCGCTGTATTGTAAAGAGCTGCGACAATTAACGGGGAGACCAGGTAATACTAGGGGTGGGAGGGAAAATATAAATTAAAAAAATTTAATCGATACAGCATAGTATATACAGATACACAGGCGCCAAGTATCGATCTTTTATTATATATAGTGGTGTGAAAAAGTGTTTGCCCCCTTCCTCATTTCCTGTTCCTTTGCATGTTTGTCACACTTAAGTGTTTCGAAACATCAAACCAATTTAAACAATAGTCAAGGACAACACAAGTAAACACAAAATGCAATTTGTAAATGAAGGTGTTTATTATTAAAGGTGAAAAAAAATCCAAACCATCATGGCCCTGTGTGAAAAAGTGATTGCCCCCCTTGTTAAAACATACTATAACTGTGGTTGTCCACACCTGAGTTCAATTTCTCTAGCCACACCCAGGCCTGATTATTGCCACACCTGTTCACAATCAAGGCATCACTTAAATAGGAGCTGCTTGACACAGTAAGGTCCACCAGAAGATCCTTAAAAGCTACACATCATGCCGAGACCCAAAGAAATTCAGGAACAATTGAGAAAGAAAGTAATTGAGATCTATCAGTCTGGAAAGGGTTATAAAGCCATTTCCAAAGCTTTGGGAATCCAGCGAACCACAGTGAGAGCCATTATCCACAAATGGCGAAGACATGGAACAGTGGTGAACCTTCCCAGGAGTGGCCGGCCGCCCAAAATTACCCCAAGAGCGCAGCGACGACTCATCCAAGAGGTCACAAAAGACCCCACAACAACGTCCAAAGAACTGCAGGCCTCACTTGCCTCAGTTAAGGTCAGCGTTCATGCCTCCACCATCAGGAAAAGACTGGGCAAAAATGGCCTGCATGGCAGAGTTCCAAGGAGAAAACCACTGCTGAGCAAAAAGAACATCAAAGCTCGTCTCGATTTCTCCACAACACATCTTGATGATCCCCAAGACTTTTGGGACAACATTCTGTGGACCGATGAGACAAAAGTGGAACTCTTTGGAAGGTGTGTGTCCAAGTATATCTGGCGTAGAAGGAACACTGCATTTCATAAAAAGAACATTATACCAACAGTAAAATATGGTGGTGGTAGTGTGATGGTCTGGGGCTGTTTTGCTGCTTCAGGACCTGGAAGACTTGCCGTGATAAAAGGAACTATGAATTCTGCTGTCTACCAAGAGATCCTGAAGGAGAATGTCCGACCATCTGTTCGTGTACTCAAGCTGAAACGAACTTGGGTTCTGCAGCAGGACAATGATCCTAAACACACCAGCAAGTCCACCACCGAATGGCTGAAGAAAAACAAAATGAAGACTTTGGAGTGGCCTAGCCAAAGTCCTGACCTGAATCCTATTGAGATGTTGTGGTATGACCTTAAAAAGGCCGTTCATGCTCGAAAACCCTCTAATGTAACTGAATTAGGACAATTCTGCAAAGATGAGTGGGCCAAAATTCCTCCAGGACGCTGTAAAAGCCTCATTGCACATTATCGCAAACGCTTGGTTGCAGTTGTTGCTGCTAAGGGTGGCCCAACCAGTTATTAGGTTTAGGGGCAATCACTTTTTCACACAGGGCCATGATGGTTTGGATTTTTTTTCACCTTTAATAATAAACACCTTCATTTACAAATTGCATTTTGTGTTTACTTGTGTTGTCCTTGACTATTGTTTAAATTGGTTTGATGTTCCGAAACACTTAAGTGTGACAAACATGCAAAGGAACAGGAAATGAGGAAGGGGGCAAACACTTTTTGTGTTGGTCAGTTTGTCGGCTTGATAATCCCATTTTTTAAAATAAAATTGAAGTGATTAAAGTGAAATTTATCTTTTTACATAAAACAGATGTTGACAAAGATCCCTTTTGGGGACATAATTTGAAATTTGGAAAAATCAGAAGTTGGAAAAAAATTAGGTTATAAATTGCAATAAATCACAGAATATTGCAATATGTTTAAAATTGCAATAATATCGTATCGTGGCATAAGTATCTGTATGATGTCGTATCGGGAGGCGTCTGGTGATTCCCACCCCTAGGTAATACCATGATGTTTCATAGAATTCCAACCAAAAACGCTGACCGGCTGAGTCCATGGCTACTTGCTCTGGATATGGGTCCAAATACACCTGTAGCCACCTTCAAGAACCATAGTGTTTGCTCAGAACATTTCACTGAGGATTATTATTATTATTATGAAAAAATGGAATTAGCCACATGGACGATGTGTTCTGAAGGATTTGGCCATCCCATCGATAGTACAGACCGGACAAAGTGGATCCGTTATGTTTTCAGAAGACTAACTACTGTAACGGTGGGAACGTTAACATTATTACATGAGTAGGGTGGTCACTACTATTGCAGTTGTTCTCGGGCTACATTGATCCCCTGTAATGTTACTGTGCTGTCACAAATGAGCTTTTTCACCCCAGAATAAAATGAGCGATGTTAGAGGTAATGCTTATGACTGTAGCCTTTACCTTGCTAATGAATTGGATCCCACACATAAACCACCAGTCTGTGTTCGTTCCGATTCTCCCCTCGACCTCAGTCTGTTCGGCATTTTGTCTATCTGCTTCCAAAATTTGTAACTCCTCGTCTGTGTATTCTGGCTCAAAAAGATATGGTTCTGGATCTTGGTTGGATACCAAATAAAACTCCTCTGACAATTCCTCAAAGTCAGCCATGATCACCAGTGTTGTTCGCTACTCGCTAGCTATTCACATTGGTTTTGTTGATGGAAGTAACTGTGCTTTCCGGTGTTGCACTAATCACTCCGCCCAAGTAGCAAAAGTGCCGATGCTTCGCCTTTCTGAGAATATAGTTCCCAGATAGTATGCGGTTAGAATGTCTCATGTGACCTTGTTATTTGTACACCCTGTGACTATACAAATCACATGTAAATAGGAACATGTTGGTGTTATTTTGTCACTTATTGGGAGCAGTAGCTAGTCGGAACCAGTTACCTGCAGGATCTTTGCTAGGCTAAGCTAATGCTGGGGGCGTCAGACAGAATTACAGCACGCACAGAGTTGAGAAGGGTATGTATGGACTTGTCTAACTTTGGTGGATCCAGTGAATAAGCTAAAGTCCCAATAAGTCAGCGTGTTCCTTTAAATAAAACACCGGAAGACAAACCGCAATGCGGTGTGACACACTTAGCTGGGGAAGAGAAGGCTCTCACAAAAAAAACAAAAACATTTTACACCGAGAAATTGCATGGTTGTGGTCTCAGGGGCTGGCTTTTGCTAATTAACAGGCAAAGGACAGAAGAGGCAAAGCTGGAGAAGAGCTGGAACACAACATGCAGAGACAAAGGAGGAAGTAGAAAAGCAAAGGCTGAGTTCCCAAACCTATACCACAAATGGATGTTTTTCTTTGTATTTCAACCTGTTCCACTGTCACCACCCCTCAGCCCAAGACTCCGAAAGACAACGGAGATCCGTCCGGTACAAGGCAGAAACAGCAATAAAGAGGAACAAAACACACCAGATCGCACACAAACACAAAAGAATGTTTCTTTGAATGGATTAGAAGCTCAGGCAAAAAATCCACTGACAGGTGTTAGATACAGGAACAACCCAGATGATCCATTCATTTTTAAAGGACTTGTTTTTGTGTAATGCTTGCATATTTATGACAAATCATCAAACCATGCAAACTTCTCACTCCTTCACTGCAAACTTGCCCGCGAGCTAGCCACGTCTCTGGTGTTCACCGCCCCGGTTTTATTATCATTTTATGATATCATGACACTTTTAACATTTATTCAAGGAATAACAACTGCTAAAAATGGATACTGCAAAGGTTTATGCAGCTTTAGGATTCATTTTAGAAAACAGAGCACATGCAGTTGATAAGACACTACAGCAAAGTAGTTTCCCCTTTGAGTGAATGCAGCCTCTTAGAATAAAAAGGAAACATATACTTTCCTCCATTTTCTGAGACACTGATTGTTCAAGGATTACAATCGTCATAAATATAGCCCAATTTTATATTTTTATTTTGGGGAGTTTTTTTTTCTTCTTCGTGTTGACGGTCTTTTGGATAACGTTACATCAAATATAAAATGTTTAAATATGTGCAGCATTTGACAAGTCTTTGATAATTTGAACTACGGGGAATAATAATTAAAGATTCAACCCAGTTGTGATAAGCTGAAATTACATTTGAATTTTGCTGGCCACCCGTTTACAGTTACTGTGTATCATTTTTAACTGTCTAGTTAAATAAAGAGGAGGCCCAATCTGGCAACGCTACACGGCAGACCAATCAATCATAAGATTTCTCTTCAAGTTCTATTGGTGTGCATTATGCTCTTCTAAGAGCTATGCTATAAAACAATTTGGATCAGTAGTGTCTTCTTATTATTCATCTACCCTGTGGGAGCCGAGATGCTAGAACTATATATATTAGAGCTTAAAGTATCGACAGCGACACTGTCCTGATCCTTATGTGTTTTGGGGAAGATGAAAATCTACATAAAATAACGGCATACATTCTGATGCTGTGGACAAAATTATGATGAAATGAATATTCAAAGCTTTTTTAAAATATTTTAAGTCAATTTCCTCATAATAAATGACTCAATACAAGACTTAGTTTTGGGTACATTCTGGGGAAAGCTACTGAGCCTGATCACACACAAACGCTGAGTACAGGAGGAAGACCGGCTGGGAGGATGATGGGAAGGGGCTCAAGGGAGTAGCCTGGTTCTGGAGATCCTTACGGTTGCCATAGTAACCCGCCACAACCGTCAGCAGAGGCGGCGAGGTTACGTTACCTTGAGGGGAACAGCAGGGGCAGAAGGAGAGGGGTCTTCGGCGTGGCATCCCCACAAAGGGCTCAACTTCCACAAGACAGAGCATGAAGAGGGGGGGGGCGGAGATGGGTGCGTGGGTGGGTGGTTGTAGAGAGAAAGAGTGGTGGAAATAATGCAAGAGGAAGAGCAGCGACGTCACAGAGAAAAAAACAGAACAGAGGACACAGAGCGTGGGTGGAGGGGGAAGAAGGGTGTGATGAGGGAGAAAGAAAATTGAGGAGAAAATCAAAAAGGAGGGCAGGAGCACTGTGATAGGGAGAAGACAAATCACCTAGACGGAGGAGGTGGGAGAGATCAGCTGTGGGGTGTGAGGGATGAAAAAGGGGGTAAAAATAAGAAAGGGATACAAGAGAAGGCAGAAAACCTGGAGCACAGAAAGGGAAAATAATCCCCCTGTTTGATCTTTCATGTGTAGTTCTTCAGATGATGTTCAGTTAGTAAACCGCACCCTGTGTCATGTGTCTGTGTCACCCTGTGTGAAATGGGAAAACACCTTTGCATATGGCAAGTACACACACAGTACACAAAATGATTTAACCCCATTATCAAATCCATTACTGATCAGACACAGATAATTGCTTCTTCTTTTAAGAAGTTTCAGACTCTCCTAGTAAACACTACTTGAACACGTTAAGAGCGCCCAGCTCAATTTGTTGCCAGTGTGGTGACTTTTGAAGTGTAGCTACTATTGAAGTGCAAATTAGGACTTCTCCCAGATAGTGGTTGCTACCTTAAGGGGAACATTTGCCACCTTTTATTTGGCTCTCCAATCAATGCTGATGGCAAATGTAGTCGATTGAAACAATAAATTCCTCAGTGCGAGCTATATTGAAAGCTAAGATTGCAGCTGCAAAAATGTGTTGTTCTTCTTGCATCCAGCGGCGTCATTTGACGTGACGTAGGGCTGGGCAATACATCAATATTATATCGATATCATGGTATGAGACTAGATATCAGATTAGAATTTGGATATCGTAATATTGTTCTATGGTAAGTGTTTCCTGGTTTTAAACGCTGCATTACAGTAAAGTGATGTCATTTTGATGTGATGTCAAAATTAAAAACAAAAAAATAAAAATAAAAAAATACTGTAGAATACATGTTAAGTGAAGAAAATTCTGGGAGAAAGTGCAGATAACAGGGGGGGGAAACATAATGTTGACAGTGGCACACATATAAGGGCTTGAACCAGATAATTTCAACAAGGGACCATCACAGAGAAAAAGCTTAAAATCTGTAGGGAAAACTGCAGTTTAGGAAATCTTTTTTTGACAGATTGGAGTCCTAATAAATATGTTATGGCTCCACTAAATCATGCAAGCATAGTTAGGAAATGCATCGTTGTAACTTACCGCTCAGTAAATCCTTAATTGAATAATCATTAAAGTAGAGGATTCAAATATATATAGATAAATGATATTACTTAGCGGCTTCAGAGTACAGTCTGCTGCAGGGCCTCAACTACAACCAGGCCGATAAAGCAACTGTGCACCTTACATCCTGGTATTCAGTCAACGTTCTACATTTCCCTTCGCGTGAGCAAACACTGTATAAGAGACGAAGAGGAATCCTTCTCTATAACACATTTAGAACACTGCAAACACACTGCTTCCAGTTGCAAAGATTCAAAGTGAGACATCAACTGTTTTTAGCATTCACACATTCTACATGGAATGAGCTGATCAAAAGGTGCCCTGCCACACGTATTTCATTACTTTGTGGTAATGTCTGAAGTCCTACCATGGACTCTGTCATATTCTTTTGTGGAAAAAACTCCTTATTTACCTCGTTTCAGGCCATTCTAGCGTGGTATAGAAAGCCTGCAGGAAGACTCAGCTCCATTTGTGTCAGTTCGAGCTAAGCTGCTGGACTCGGATTGGCTAACAGCTAGCCAATAAGAGCCTGGCTATCAGTATACTTCACCCAGCACAACTGGGCGAGCTCATGAATAGTAATGAGCTCAGACAAAATGATGTCAGCCTGACTAGCTTTTGTAATTGGCCTGATTTCTCCTTTTATTTCTTTTCAGTGGTTAGAGCTGATAGAGGAGGTAGCAGTTCATTTTCACATTCATGACACAAACACATGTGGACCTAACATATTTCAAAAAATGCAAGTAAAAACAATTTTGTATAGCAGGGCACCTTTAAGCCCACGTGGGTACCATGGTCAACCAGCGAGGTTGGAAAACGCAGGTAGGTTCATCTTTATGTCAAAACTCCACGCAATCTCCTGTCTGATGAGTGACAACAACCAGCTAGACAACAGGCCATGCTCAAATATGTGGAAATGCACCTTTTTCTCACTCCTTGTTGAGGGATTCTACAGACACTAAATACTCATGAAGCAAACACAGCCTGCTGACTTCCCAGCAGTCATGAGGAGGAAAAGATGCATGCTACTCATATTCAAACAAGGCCAATGTCTACAAGATAACAACAGATACCACACGAGACATCTCACCCAGACACGGTGAACACTACTACTGCTGGCTATTCACAGTGTAGACATTGAAGCTAAGGGTCAGTGGTTGCAACATTGCCTATTAGAACACACCACACACACACTCAAACTCGGGGTGTTATGCAACTGAGCAGGTATGAGAAAGTCAGGGGAACCATTGTTGCGACTACAGGACAGAACTAC
Organism: Percina caprodes; assembly: GCA_013375575.1. Taxonomy (NCBI): domain Eukaryota; kingdom Metazoa; phylum Chordata; class Actinopteri; order Perciformes; family Percidae; genus Percina; species Percina caprodes. The sequence continues at coordinate 525,672 of JABXJD010000060.1, forward strand.
AGCAGCACAGAAAGCTCTAAGGGGAAGCTAAGAGCCATGCCAGCAGTTTAGTATGAGCCAGTTATACAGGTTATACAATACTTTTATCATAGTGCATGTGGGGGTGGGGTCTGTGTATATAAATGTGTGTACCCTGCAAGATGTGTCCCTTTTGTATGTTCATGTGCTTCTTCTTCATCTATGATATGGTACAACAAAAGTATTTTTAAGCAGATGTAACTAGAGCATTTGTTGGGGACTATTTCTACAATATATATCCGCGGGCCGATATTTCCCAATCTATCGGTATTTATAATGAAATATTCATTAATCAAAATCATTTATAATGACAAATAAATAATTCTGTTAAATGAATACAGAGTATGTGTGATTTACAGCTCCTGTGTTCACCTTGTGCAACAGTGTGGCTCATTTATGTGTTTTTAATAGTTTTTAGACAACAATGGAGCTCTATGTCATAGAGGAATAAACTATAGCAGGCCTAAATTTGCAGACAATACTTAGTTATTGGTAAGTTAGTTATGTACTTAAATATAGCTGGTTTAGGTCTTTTTATAGGATTCACTGACAATAAGAACAATACTGAATATCAGTAGTTTTAAACTCTAAATCAGAAAAAGTATTTTTCGCCATCTCAACTATCATCCTGGTACCTTTCACGACTTTGGTTTGGTTTGATGTGTAAACTATGTATTGATGAATATGAAAAGGAGGCAATATTTAAAAAGCATGTTCTGTATGTAGTATGAATTGGCACAGTCAACACTGCCAGTGCATTATTTTCTGTCTCATTGTGTTTCTATTTTTATTTTGTTGTTTCTGCTGGACTGACCAGTGAACAGATGAACTGTGTTTCTGTGAATGCCAGAATCAATATTGCTGTTTTGGATTTCTGACTCTGAAATAAGTGTTTGCCTCTCCACTGAAGTTCGTGTTGTACAGTGTGCGTGCTGAAGAGTGACAAATACAAGTTGCATACGGTATTCATTTATTCACTATTTATGAGTTTATGGAGATCAAAGACGATCTTAAGAGGACAGCATGAGGCCAAGTGTCTGATCTCTGTTTGATGTAAAGAGTGTCTGAACTAGAAACCTAGTGAGGGTGGAGGGAGAGGGAGGTGGGGTTATAGGAGCAGAAAGTATTGCAATGAGGCTAAAAAAAAAACAGCCAGTCAAGGTAGATATGAGGGGTACAAAGCTCAAGTTATAAAAATAAAAACGGGGGACAGGAGAGGAGGACAGATTGGGTTAGCCATTAGGTTAATTTAAAGCGACAGATTTGAAATACATACCGCCCAGATGCAAGTCCAGGATTTCACTGTAATTAGAATCTCCCCAATAGTCTACAATGACAGGGATATATTAGAGATAGGAGTTATTTCACACAGCCCCAAACTGGGCACACACACAAATTCTCCAATAATAGCAAGTCATGCATGTTCTTGCAAACACATTCTTACACGCGCAGTCACACACATACACGCTGCAGCAACACTCAGAACAAAGAGAGTCCATCAGTACTAACATGGCATTTTCCAAAATAATAAGAGGCTGCAACATAGATTTGCTGTATTGCTGTTTACTGGCTCAGTCTGCTTAATATCACACAAAGCCTTGTGAAATGTGTTGTATGCTGAAGGTTTTTTTTTGTGTGCATTTAATTTGACAAAGTTGTAGCACCAATGTTCAATTACAATAAAGTGATGATTTAATACCTAATCATTTCAGACTGAAAGAGCAGCTGAGCGTGTTCTTTGAGTACAACAGTCACAAACTACTCGGCACAATTAAAAAAAAAGATGTACTGTATAATAGATACAATCTCAACAAACATCTGTATCAAGTCGCTCAGCTACAGCAGACATTTGCAGAAAATATTGTAATGATGTTGTCAGCCTGAAAACCAATTTATATTGGATTTCTTCCATTTTGATTGCATTTGTAAAATGTAACGTGATCGGAGTCTTGATCAGCGTACAGAAACTCTCCTCGTTGAGAGGCAGTGAAGGAGACAAAAACACATCCAGAATGAGCAAACACAAATCTATGTCGGGACACACATTCTCCTGATCGCATGCAGCTCCGACTGGCGATGGAAGTTATGAACGGACAAAGATCAACATGTTGGAGATGGAGAACTGTTGCAGTGTGTCACCACAGATGGAGCCTACATAACAGTGTCACATGTCATTGATAAAAAAAAATAAAAACTACAGTGAATCTAATACCTGATCTTCTTTTGTGCTGTTTGGGTAATGTATAAGTACCTTTATACAATCCTTTAAGAGAGTAGAGTAGTAAACAAGTTAAAAACAAACAATTGGCTGGAGACACAGCTGATGGGAAAAGTAATTGGTTATTTGGTTGGTGGGAAAATCCCGGAATTTAAAAATGTGCCATGCATCTACGTGCATGCATTTGCATTATAAAAGCTTCTATTACCATCATCATTAAGTAAATGAGGATTAAATACATGGTCAGCTCTATAAAGGACAACCTCAGTGCCATACGAGTCACGTAAATGTTTTATGCTGCTGAGCACTATTTACGCTTATAACACTGTATCCAATAAAGAGCTGAACAAATAATGCATTCTTCATCCCGGAAATATATTGTCTGTGATAGTCCCTTGTCTAGACTTATTTGGGTTTATTACTTTAACAAATGTGCCTTTCTACACACAAATCTATGTGCTGTAATATGCTTTAGATAAACTGTAAATGCAGACTGTGATTTCAACACAATATAAATGATTGCAGAGGGACAGCTTTTCTGAGGTAATGCGGTTTCTTGGTTACATCATCCTAATCAACATTGATAGTATTACTATTCCTGTAAGAGCTCTAGAAAAGGCTGAACACATAATCATATAAAGATGAAACATGGTCTCAAAGAGCCAGCGCCGACACAAAAACAAGATTTAATTGTCATATGAACAGTAAATCACCTGCATAATGTTAATAATAAGTTACTGCATACTTTAATTTACTGAATGTGGGCATTACGTCTATCTGTAGTAGCATTACTGATACACTAAGCAGCATGCGATGGTCAGATCGATTTAAAAAGAAAGAAAAAAAGAACAAAAAGTGTATGATGGTATAAGTGACAAGTTCTTACCTGCTTCTCCTCTCAAAGCTTTCTCCACAGCTACACCTCTCTCTTCCAGCTGCCTCTGCTTCTCCTCCACCTGCTCCAACTGTCTCTGGATGATCTGAAGCGGACAAGGAGGTTAGAGAGTCACATTATTATAAGTGCCATACCATACACACAGTGCATTACAAAAACTTGGGTTGTCTCACGTGCGTGCACAGAATAATTACATCCACTATTAATTAGAACTGATTTGGGCCACAAATGTTCTAATGGCGGTGGCTGCAGAGGTTACTTCAAACTATTTACCCTCATTAAAAATGGATGTCTCAAGGTACAGCCAGAGCACAGCTAATTGCCACTGTATTGATGTCTACATGAACGTGAGCCTGTTCTGATGGTCAAATATTATTTCAAATATTATTATTTATTAATATGTATAGCTTCCTTTCTTTTGCCCACACCACACTTGTTGATAGCAGTGCATCGGGGGCATTGATAGAGGGGACAGCATGCAGCCTCTTAGAAAGTCTGAGAGGGGCATGCCGCCTGGTTCACCATAACCTTGGAGGCCCAAGTGTCCAGCTTTTTTAGTTCAATTTTATTTTATTCATAGTATAAAATCTTAACAACAGTTATCTCGAGACACTTACAGATAGAGTAGGTCTAGACCACACTCTATAGGACCTAACAGTTCTAGTAGTTCCCTCCAGAGCAAGCAACAGTGCGACAGTGGTGAGGAAAAACTCCCTTTCAGGAAGAAACCTGGGACAGACCCAGGCTCTTGGTAGGTGGTGTCTGACGGGGCTGGTTGGGTTTTACACAAGCATTTCAACTGAAATCACTTGCCAGTGGAAAGTACTCAATCATAATCACTGGATCGGTGGCAAGTCTAAAAGAGGCGGAGGACCTGTCAATGAACACCTCTTGTTAAGGGCTCTGTTACTGGAGGCCAAGGCCACAGAGTCAGGCTACTACTACAACTCTGACTGGCTCAGGATAAGACAGTGGTTTATGGAGCGGTAGATTGGCATTGCTAAAAAAAACAAAAAATGGAGCGTTCTATGAAATGACGCATTTAAAATATTGCTTGATCACACAAATTTGATCGTGGGAAGCCAAAATCGTTATTTTGATTTGAATCGATTAATTGTGCAGCCATACGCCCAAGCGCGTGTTATATGACGCTAAAGGGGACGACCAAGCGCGTGTTAGATGACGCTAAAGGGGACGACCAAGCGCGTGTTATATGACGCTAAAGGGGACGACCAAGCGCGTGTTAGATGACGCTAAAGGGGACGACCAAGCGCGTGTTATATGACGCTAAAGGGGACGACCAAGCGCGTGTTATATGACGCTAAAGGGGACGACCAAGCGTGTGTTACATGACGCTAAAGGGGACGACCAAGCGCGTGTTATATGACGCTAAAGGAGATGACCAAGAGCGTGTTATATGACGCTAAAGGAGACAACCAAGCGCGTGTTACGCTAAAGGACGACCAAGCGTGTTACGCTAAAGGAGACAACCAAGCGCGTGTTATACGCTAAAGGAGGAGCGCGTGTTATATGACGCTGAGAGACCTTTAATATGCAACACCTGACCACTGTATTTTACGAGATGGGAGTGAGAACGTGTTGAATATGCAACCCAGTACTTCTACTTTAGCGGAAAACATTGTACTACTACATTTACCTGACAGAGAAATGTTACTTGTTATGTTGCAGATTCAGATTTTACTCACAAAATATAACAATTAAAATATGATGCATTATTATTATTCATTAAGCTATTAGCATTATATAATCGAGTTGAAAGCTCCACCTTGAACAGACGTTTAATGATTTAAGTACATTGTGCTGACAATGCCTCTTTTTTCACATTAAATAATTTAAATTAACTGTACTGTGCGTTATTACCATTTTTACATCAGAAAAAAGTTTTGAGTATTTCTTTTAACACTCTCAATACCAACATTCCCATTTGCAGAAATGGTGAAAATTAAAGCAAGACATTGTTTGCCTTGAGCCCTCAAATCATTATATTATTATATTGAACATGTCAGTTGATCTAGTCTCACCAAAACTCACTTTGTCATTTTAATTAAACTGATTTCACATTAGATGTTATCTGAAATATGGTATCATCATCTGACGATAAAGCCCTGTTACACACGGGAAGTCATCACAGATTATTACGTCAACGGTATTAGTGTTATAAGATAGTGTAACAACTTACACTGCTCATGCTTGTTTTAAGGAAGTTAAGAGATTGGTCGTAATAGTAAACACAGAATCAGAAACACACAGGGAAGTACACTTAAAATACACAGCGAAATGTTGGTTTCCAAAGAGGTGTTTTAATCACCAGTAGCCCACTGTGGACAACACGCTTGACTGAGAGCCGTGATGTCCTGAATGGTGTCTTCATTTGAAGAAGAAAAAAATGTTTTCAACCTTTATTGTGCGTTTGCTTAGTTTTATTCACAGTAAATCAATATTGAACTTGTCACGTTCTGGAGGAAGCCTTAGTTTATTCCCACAAAAGTATATCGAACAATAGTACAATAGTGCTTTTGCACATGCGAGTCAGCTGGACTGATGGACGGACATACAGATAATCCTTCCTGTTGGTTAGATGCAATATGCAGTAGATGGCCCATGATGCTGAATATTTGAGGTGAATATAATTAAGTAGGATTTGATTAATGACACTGGTTCTATGTGAGAGGTGTAATGTATGGGTTAGGAATGAGCGATGTATAAAAAGTAATCAAAAATAGGTTTTTTTTCTATTTGAACTCTTACTTCCTCTGTCAGTGTTGAACTGTATAAGGGCCATGCAGCAAGAAACAAGAAACATGGTTTGGGTTCTGCAAATAGCCACTAAAAGGAAGCAAAATTCAGGCCAGCAAACCACAGCTCCAGGAGCAGAGACCTTAGCTGTGGATTAGTGCTGAGTCAGTGGACTGGAAGCCTGACTGCAGAGTTACAACATCAATCACAGTGGATTTCCTAGTCAAAGGATGAATTTGGCCACACTCCAAAAAGGGTTGAGTCACATTAGAGTGGCCATATGGTCCGGTAAAAACAAAAACAACAGGACAACACTGAGTAACTGTGACAACATTAATGTAACCAAGTCAAGTATACCACTACAGACATGTGTGTATGTCCCACTTCATTTTTAAACAGTTTGACATGCACAACATGAGCAATGGTTGAATGAAAACACCCCTTGTCTAAGTGTTTTGAAAGAGCTTCTCCGCAGCCAAACATCAGAAACACATGTCCATGCTCCACCGTCCTTCAATACCCACCAGGTATATGTTGCAGAACGGCTGCGGCCCTGACTGACCGCTGAAGTCACGAGGACCCACGAGATCTCGCAAATTCACGTATGATTATGCAATATAAAAGGATGTAGTTTCTATGAACAGAAACTCAAACTTGAGGCTTGAGGCCTATCTCCTCCAATTATGACATGTTCAAGGTGTTCAAAAGTCCAGGGAAATATGATCTGCCGTGAGCTCTCATCCGGTAAAAATAGAAGCTCTACGTATCTGCTCCGGAGGGCTGCGGATTGCGGAGCTGAGACGGAGTCAGAACGCAGCCATTCAGCAGTCAGTGAAAATACACACATTGACTTTAATGGAAACCTAATGACTCAATAAGCCAATAAGCTCGCAGTATGCTTCTACCAAGTTCTAACAATGCTGGTGACTGGCCATCTTACGTTACACGTTGTAGAGACAGGCAGGAAAAACTCTACGTTACTCGCGTAGTAGGAGCTAAAAAATATATTCAAATATTAGTGTCTTTTTTTGTTTTAAAAAATTAGTAAAGAAAAAAGTATTGTTTAGAAACTGGTATTGAAGTCACGGTATTGGTAGTGAATATGTTTTGGACGATACCCAGCCCTAATTACAATTCACCAGAAGAGGACATGAATGCCTGATGGCCCTCCATCTAGTTGAAGGGACATTTCACTCCAAACCACAAATGTCCACCTCACAGTGGTGATGGAGGAAAGGTCACTTACCTGGGCTCTGTGCAGCCTCTTGAGTTCCTCCTGCTTGGCTTGTCGTCGGGCAGCTTTCTGGACCCTTCGTGTCAGCTTGGCATTCAGCTCTTCCTCTGTGTAGGTTTTCTGGTGTAATAACAGAAACATGGGTCAGCCAAGGCTCTATCACTCGCCGCTAATATGTGTAGCTGACTCCATGGGGTACTGGCCCTTCAGAATAACTGAACAGGAGAGGAGGGGGGGAAATTCTTATTAGATCTTGTGGAAGGTGAAGGGACAACATTGACTAGCAGAATGTAATCTAGCTTGGGATATTTCAAAACTTCACTCCACGCTATCTACAGGCTTTTCTAGGAATTGCAATCTCAAAGTTTAATTACATAAAACAACTTAGACCACAATGTGACACGCATATATCAACTACACTGCCGCTCTCACATTTATGATCCCCCTCATTAAAAAAATCTTCCGTAATAATAGGCGATACAGTATGGGAATAAGCAGGGGTCTTTACCCCTTAGCTGACTTTTGAGGACATAAAAAGCTGGCGTGAATCAGGAGAAAGAGAGAATAGCACTGAAGGAAAAAGGTTATACCAGTATCCAGGCTGGAGTAAAAACAGTACCGCAGTGACAGGCAGGTTAATATAATACCAGTCAGAGAGGAACAGCCCCTGATTCCACGAGATGCAGAGGTATCAGTGTGACCAGAAAAGTGAGCGCTATTGGTAAAGTCACATTTTAACAGAGTGGATATCCAGCAGTGAGTGAGTGTGCTGCGGTCCAACTGTCACATGCTTCCAGAGAGGACGGTTAGTTTTAGGCCAGACGCCCATGAGGTGTTATGACAGTAAACTGGCACATGCGATGGGGGGTGGGGTAGGGTGGGGTGTTATCAATGGGAACGTAATACTACCTTTGTGGCGTACGATCTCTTGAACGCCAGTGCGTGAGGGACATAAACAGACTTGGGGAAGACAAAACAAAAAAAAACAGGGGAGGAAACAAACATGATACAGATGATATGTTTAAATGGGTTAATGATTATGTTAACTTGGTCAAAATAAAACAAAACCAAACTAAAAAAGTAATAACTTAGCTGGTACATTCAAAACAGGCAATGTTAATAATCCCACACCAACACAAAAATGGCAAGGTGCAGCGACATTTTATACATTTATGTTAATTAGAAATGAGTTGAACATCAATTACAAATCACACACAGATTCTAAGACCAAGGACTGTAGAGGCCCGTCTTACCATAAAGCAGTAATACAGATCGGTTATTTTTGGGCTACAATCATTTCTACGTAAAAATATCTAATACACTCACAGAAACTACACTCACAGAAACTACCACAACAGTCACTAGAGACTACTCTACTCTGCTCTTAGTGAATTAGGCACGGCCTGGTAGGCATGATGCAGCTTTAACCTCCTGTTACTGGAGCTGCCAGAAGTCCAAATTCAGATCAATATTGATTGAAGAATAAAAAAATAGAAAAAGTCAATTCTTTATATATGTCGTCGAAATTAAGAAAACAAAATGGCAGCAAGTTTTTGCCTTTTCTTTCTTTTTTTTTTCTTTTTTTTAAATGGGTTTACAATGGTTATTAAATTCATGCCTCTGGCCCTGACCTCGACTGTATCTATCTTAACCACCAGAAACACACACACACACACACACACACACACACACACACACACACACACACACACACACACACACACACACACACACACACACACACACACACACACACACACACACACACACAATCATTTTGAATTTCATCTTAATGAATGCAAATAGATTCAAATAAAGAACTCATATGATAGAAATATGGGTATTGTGTGCTGGATTTGTGCATAGTCCTAATATGCCATCTGCATATTTCATGAATCCAGTCTTTTAAAGAATTCACCCATTTATTAATTTTGCTAATGGATATCATTATGATGTGCATTTAACATGTCATTTTGTGGTGCTGGAGAACATGAAAAAATGTTTTTTTTATAAATCCTTTGGTTGCATGATTTGCTCTGAGATCACATGAGGGCAAGTACGCTCTTTATTCCAACACTACTTCAAAAAGGGATGAATAAAGTATTACATATTCATGCAAGCTTTGTGAACTTTATGTTAGTAGAATATTATCTTTATACGTTTGCCTATTTACAAAATTATGTTTAGGTGAAATTCAAAATCATTCAACATCCATCTGCACAATACCTCCTCCTCGTTTTTCTCCTTTTCTCGATCAACCTCTTTTCCCCGCTCTCTTTCTTTATGCCTCTCTTTCACCCTCTTCCTTTCCTTCAAATCCCTCCTCCTCTCCTTCTCCAGTTTCTCCTCCTTAATCGCTTCCATCTGCATGCCTGATACTAGGTCAAAGATGTCCATGTGCTGCTGGGAGTGGAAGAAATTATTTAAAGGAAAAAGTGTATTTTCTTTATTTATTTTTTTAAAGGAAGTAAAACAGAAAAGGGTTGCAACAGATGTGACGTCTAGCCTCGCTAAGCCTGTCCCCAGAAGTATTTCCATTCAGTCAAGTAACAGGCACACCAGACAGGTAAAGACACGCTTGTGTTGTTGTTCTTTACACTAGAGCTGCACAATATGTGGAAAATATGCAAAATGAGATACAACGCTGCTGAAAATCGCAACATTGACAAACATATATTAAATTGTACTCAGTACTGCCTTTCTGCTGCTTTCAGTATTCTTCTTGAATACAACAAATTGCTTGTTGAATTTAAAACAAATAAAAGAAAAATAATTTCCAAAATTTTTTTATTGAACATCAAACTGGATATAAAAAGCACCAATGAAACACCGACAGTTTCATTTTAAAGTGTTTTCTGCTGATATTTTATTTCTACTAAACACAAAAAAAATTGTCTTTCGGGATGTGTTTATTTCACCAGTTGATTTTAAAATGGCGATACAAAAAAAAAAAAAATCGGAGATGAAAAATATGATATCATGCTTCTCCATGTCTACAATGCAGACATGCTGCTTCTCAAAAGGTTAAGAATTCTCGCGAGCTGGCTGCAACATACTATACTATTACTTTTTATTTTTACATACTATACTAGAGATCTTCATCACTTTTTTCAACATACTATACTTTGACTTTTTAAATGACCTTTTCAACATACTTCCTTGACGTTTTGATCATTATACCATCATCACTATACTATGACATTTCAGCTGGTGGCCACCAGTTGTCAGCGGATGTGTTGCAGACTAACTTGTCAATGCTCAGGCGGGCTTCGCGAGGCTATGTATGTCTAAATACCTTGTGGTGAAGATGTGACGTTTCGAATTGTGTCTACTGTTACTCACGTCTGCCTTTGACTTCTGGGAGGACCTCTCCAGAACATCATCACAGGACAGGTCGGATTCCTCAGAGAAGCTCAAATTTCTGCGGGATTTCAAGTCTGTAACAAACAATAACAAAGACAGGTTATTTTCACTTAAAATGTAATAACAAGTATCACATTTAAAATGGCCCTGGGTCACCTTTCTTACCTGATGATGGTGAGGTTTTCTTCTTCCCAGAGTCCTGAGTGGTGGAACTGGAGGACGGCGTGCTCGGAGATGATTTATCATCCTTCTTCTTTTTGTCCTTCTTGTACCCTGAGAAGACGGCCTTCCACAGCGACTTGTGTTTGGGCGGTGTCTCGTCTGTGCCGGAGAGCCTGCTGCTGTCGTTCTTGGCCTTCTTCTCCTTCTTATTCTTGCGCGGCGAGAAGAGAGAACTTCGTTTCTTGCTCTTACTCGTAGAGGAGCCGTCTGACGAAGCCACCGAGCTGTCCAGACTCTTGTTGCTGCTGAAGAAACGCTCAGGTAAAATATCGGCCTTCTTTGACTCCAGAGCTTTTACAGCTGATGTCTTTGGAGATCCGGCTGACTTTTTACTTTTTCCGACAGCATCTGGGGTTACGCTCCACGCCGTTTTAGGTAAGGCACCCTTGTCTATGTCAGATTCCTTCATTTTGTTGAGCTGCTTGGCCATGGCGTCTTTCAGAGCCTGGCTCTTGACTGACTTTTCTCTGGCCTTCATTCTCTCCTCAGCGATTTCTTTGGCCTCTGGGGAGAACTGAGTTGCCCTCTCGCTCCTAGAGACCTGGTTGACATGTATATTTGGTTTACCATTTTCCATGGCTAGAGCCAGATGTAGGGGAGGCCTGTACCTGCTGGGCTTGCTGGTGGGTGGAGTATAGTACTTGTTCATGCTTGTTTCTGGTGTCCGCTCATCATAGGTCTCTTCCACGTCATCGGCAAATGGAATCTCCTCCACCGTCTCCACAAACGACTTCCTCACCTCCTGTGGCCGTGGCTTCTTCTTCTCCCTCATGACAACCACTGGAGTTGTTTCTGGATCTGCCTGGGGTGAGGAGACTTTCCTGCGTGCGGGTTTGGGTGCGGACACGGGGCTCAGCTGGGTCCTCGGTGCAGGAACAGGACTCTTGACTTTTGCTGGCTCTTTGGTACGCTCAGGTAAAGGTTTTTCTATCCCGTTGCTCCAAGACACCTGATGTCTCTGCTGCCGGAACACAGCAGGAGACTGATTAGCAGGCACAGGTGGCGGAGGGCTGGAGGGTGGGGTGAGCATGGTGGAGTCGGACGTATTAAAGCTGTCACTGTTTGCTGTCTGGCTCGTGGCCATGCTCCCATTCAACCCCAGGCCAGAGCTGTTGCTCAGGTCCCTCTTATCGGAGCCATTACTCTTGGGCTCCGTAAGAGCAATGGGGGTAATGACTTGACCCTCAAGAGTTATGTTAAGTCGGCGGATGACAGTGCGGCCAGTGAAAGCAGGCTTCTGTTCCTCCAACACATCTGGAGACTGTGTATTAACAGGGGTGGAGTCCTGCGCTGGAGCCGTGACAACACTCCTTTCTAAGATCTTGCTACTGCGGTCCAGCGGAGTCAAACCGAGGCTCTTTCTGATCTCAGCACTCTTTAACCAAAATTCCTCAATAATATCTGTCTTTTTAGATGGAGTTTCCTCTGTTGAGGAGTCTACAGAATTTGGAGGCTCGGGCGGGTCTGTTTTGGTCATGGGCGTGGAAGTGACTGCAGGGACAGGCTGAGTTCTGACGGGAGAGTCAGAGACGAGGGGTGACGCGGGCTCCTGGCAGAGCAAAGGCCGAGCACAGATTGGGGAGAGGGGGTTGCCTGTGAGAGGGCAAATAGAGCGTTGAGGGTAGACAGGAGATATAGGTGTGCAAGTCTCAGGTAAAGGGGTTGGCTGGGAGCAGATCGGGGCGCCAACAGGGGACTTGACAGGGGATCTGATGGGTGACTCGGTGGCTGGTGATGATTTGGTGAGTGAATTTAGGGAATGTGCGGCAGAGACATTGACAGGGGAGGCAGCAAGTGTAGGGGAAGGGACAGAGGAAGGATTGCGTACTGGTGCAAGTGAAGGGGACAAAGGACTATTGGCAGCTGGAGAGGGAGATGTCCTCTCAGCCGTCCTTTCCTCTGGTATGAACGGTTCTGGGAAGAAGCGGGTGCCAGGAGACATCACCAGAGTTATCTGGAAAAGAAACCGAGACGGTGAAGATTAATTTAATACTAACATCACATACCTTGGGACAGTGATGAAATGTAAATAAGTACATTTACTTGAGTACAAATTTGAGATACTTGCACTTAAGTCTTTTATTTCCATGCCACTTTTTACTCCATTGATCCACTAATCTGACTTCTTTAGTTACAAGTTACGTTACAAATTGAGTCTTTGCACACAAAACACATTCACGTTCATAAAATGCGATGTTTTATTGTAAATTAAAACTCCCCAACTACAAGTACAGCTTAAAATGCTACAAGTTAAAACACTTGGTTAGATGGACAGAACTGTTTTCATATTTTCCAGTTTCTAAAATGTGAGGGGTTTCCTGCATCGAGTACTTCTACATCTAATACGTGAACTACATTTCCCTGATAATTACATACATTATTTAACCCTCATGTTGTCCTCGGGTCAAATCACAAAAAATGGGCTTTCAAAATAAGCTGCAAATGTCAACATTAGAAATATCAAATAACTTTGGAAAAAACATCAAGAAAAGCAACCACAACATTGCAAAAGTGACAAAACTGTCAGAAAAAGCAATACGTTTTTTTCATGGTTGACAGGAAGACAACACAAGGGATAAGTAACATTCTTCATGCCTGTCCTTGCACCAGAGTATTTTTATTTTTTTCCAGTGTGGTGTTAGTCTTTTTACTTGAGTGGGACTATCTCACCTGTGATTCAGGCTCTGGAGATGGTCTGAGTGGGGAAAGAACATCTTCTTTCTGCATGGGGCTGATGCTGGATGGTTCTGAATGCACAAATGACAAAATGTTATTAGTTATGTCAAAATATTTCTAAGTGATCAATTTAGAGGAATTATTATAAAGGGACATGTACCAATACTGGAGGACATTCTTAGCCTTTCTGATTCCTTGTCTTCCTCGGGGAGCTCTTCGGCACGCCCTGACGGATGCAAATGAGCCTCAGCTTCTGCATCTGAAGGGATGTCATCTGGAATTTCAAAATAACATAATGAAATATTTAATTGCTACACAGCTATAAAACATTAATAATTGCTATTCTTTTTTGCACTGAGATAGAGTTATTTGTGAACCAAAAAATGTTGTGAAAATAATTGATGGACTCATTATTATTAGTTCTATTATGGCTGCTCACCCTGATCAAGCTCTGTACCAGGCTCCATATCCGGACTGTCTGCTTCAGCTTCCAGATCTCCATCCTCACAGGGCTCTGGCATGACAAATAAATGACAAAAAAGTGAGTCGACTGGCCAAAAACAATTCTCTGTTCAGACAAGCCAGAACCTTTTTCAACTTCCTAACCTCAACTGAACATTTCTGATAAAATCTCACTTCAGGCTAAATGTAAAAAAAAAAAAAAGAACTTAAAAAAAAGATCACCAGAGTTCAAAGATTGATAATGAAAAAATACATCAAATCCAGTTTTGAAGAGTGGAGCATAGGAAAAAATGTAAAAGGTTGGAAAAGGATGAAAAGACTTCAAAGCCAAAATCCATTTTTGTTCTGAGGATAGCTTTAAGAAAAGTTTTGTGGCAAGAAAATCATACATGAAATAATATAAGTCAGTCAAACAATGTGAACAAAGGTTGGGCACAGAGTAGCATTAGTGAATAGATGCATGCAGCTATCCATTTTTAAATGAGCAAATGGATTACATTTAAACCAAGCAAAAGCACAACCCAAATGTTAGTGACATTGGTTAAGTGATGAGCAATAATCCCTCATTTAGACAACATTTGGTGGGAGAGACTATGTTTTCTAACAAAAACGGAAATGCAAAAATGACCCACACAGTTAATTCATGCAGTTTTAAAATAATAATACATTAGCCATCACTTCTATATGCACTAGATAGGCCCTTTTTTCGTGTGGGTGCACACGGGCAGGCATACTGAAAGGATATCAGCGCTAGAACAGTCCATTTACATCAGATTCTAGTGGGTCTTAGCTTTTAACCCAGAGTGCAAGTGCTGCATATGAATCCAAATGTATTGTGTGGGACATTCATTACATTTAGTCACGCTGTTAAAAATAATACCTCAACAGCCTCAATATCTAAACTTTGTGTATCTGCCATTTACGAGTTAGTCTAAAAAGATTATAATAGTAATGGCAAATTCCAGGTGGAATAATTCACCCATTACCCAAAAAGGCAAGACAGACTGTGGTATTTTCAAGCCTTATGGCTCATCTCGCTCAGATACATTATATAAAAGAACAATATAATATGGGAGTCATAAGAAAATACATATTTTGGAAGTTGAAAGGGTAAGATGAGAGTTTGGGAAGTGGAATTTGACCCCAAGAGAGCAGGACTCTTGAGAGCGACAGCCTTACAGCATGCATGCTTGTGAGTTAACTGGTCTCTGTATGCGTTCCTGCATGCTCCAAGAAAAGGCCAGCCGATAGACAGATAGAGGACGAGTCTAAGACGGGATGTCATGATCCCTTTAAAGTCCGTGCTACCTCCAGACATGGACTCCAACCAGACTCTCACTGCCTCGTGTCGGGCGGACGTGTGGGCAAGGGCTACGTTCAAACCAAGGGGGGTACGGAACGAGGGATAGATGGCAGGGAAATAACAGTAAAGTAATTAGACACATGAGAGAGAATACAGCAGAACACAAAAAGAACAAAGCAGAACAAAAACAAAATAAATGACAAGGGGGTTATGAGGTGCACTGGGATGTGGTTGAAGAACACTACATTCCCCCCAGCGACCCTGAATAGCAAATTAAGAGATTTAACACAAAATTATGACATTCCAAGAAAGAAAAAAAAGCAATGCGACAAAAATGTAATAAATCAGACATGATAAAAACAACAGGTGGGTTAGTTGGGAGAGGTGGCTCCTTCTGTCGCAGACAAACACATACAAAAACAGAACAGCAGCAGCCACACTGGGAAATAGAGACACCCTGATCCTCAACTCTGTGAGGCCTACAGCTTGGGACTCGCCCAGCAAAGCCTTCCCAGGTGTTCAGCTCCTCTGGGTGGGTTACCTGTAGAGGAGGCCTGCGTGAGCTCAGAGGGTTGGGAGAGTTGGGAGGCTGAGGCCAGCTGGCCCTCCTTGTCTCCCTCAGAGTCCATGTGTGTTCTCACCAAACCTGGGATGGCCTGAGGGTCCACAGGCTGCAGGATCTGTTGGATCCTTAGGTTCCTTGCTAAATGAGGGTGTCGGCATACAGTGTAGTGTTGATTTGTTTGGTGAAGTTGTGTGTGCAATCAGAGACAGTTCAATGAGAGATGGAGGCAGTTTTTTGCAGAAAAGGTAGTAGTAGAGAAAAAGATAGGAGGGAAAAGGGAAAAAAAATGAAAGAGAGAAGGCAAAGGGACAGTTAGAATACAGTGGCAATAAAAAAAAAAAAATCTTGAAAGAGGCCAGGGACAGGGAGGCTGCATGCACTAGACGAAAGTCAAACAACAAAAGTGAGCTTTAAAGATATGAGGTTTAAAGAAAAAAATATATCCATTCTTCCACTTCCACCAAAACATAGCTGCAACACCTTGGGGGTGACACAAAAATCACTGACATTAATCAGTTTAGTTTAGAGCCCAACCGATAAAGGATTTTTAAGACCGAAACCGATACAAATATTTGGTTATTTAAAAATCTGATATTCCGACATATATTTTTTTTAAATAATACAGAAATGCATAACAAAACATAAACAGATTTACCTAACATTACTTTTTTGTAGTAATGAGTTCTCACTAAACTAATAAGATAATTTGTTTTATTCTCACAACAGAACCGAGGAACATCAAAATATATTAAAGTTCTGATAAATAAAGTGTAGAAAAATTCAAACTTAAGAAATGAAACTTAAAGTCCTTTGAACAAAAACACAATAACTTAATTATTGTAGAGCGTCCTCTGGTGGACAAACTATGCAATGCCAACACCCATAACATGGTTGGTCACTTTTTATTTTACTTTTTAAATAATCAATCAGAATCATTTATTTGTCATTAAAAATGATTCTAAAGAATGCATTTTTTTAATTATCGGCCATTATAAATGCTGATACCGATAGATCGTGAAATGCATAATATCGGCCCGCTGATATATCGGTCGGGCTCTAGTTTAGTTTATTAAAGCCATTTACAAAAACGGAGGTATTAAACAGGTTAACAGCAGGTTAAAATGGGATAAGACTCACCGTGAGTCTTTAAAAGAAACACACTTATGAACACAAAATCTTTTTAAAAAAACACAGCAAACAACAAACCAAAAGCAAAGACAACAAAAAAAGGAAGAGCCTCACTCTCATCTCATCCTCAAATAAGAAGCCCAAAACCAGCCAGGATCACGCTTAAAGTTACTGCAAACACATCCACAGGCGTGCTGCTGCTACCTTTAAATGTACCAACATCTTCTTCATCTGTGAGGTGCTTCTCCAGCCAAAGGCCTGACTGGAGCTCTCTATCCCAGGGGCAGTAATCCCCCTCTGCCAGCAAGGGGAGACAGAGGCCCAACCAAAAACATACAGATACACGCATACACGCGCGCACACACAGACACAGTGGACACAGGGGGGAGTTATGAAGAGGAGGGGATGGAAGAGGAGAAAAGAAGGAGAGAGGGATGAGGAGAACAATGTTTGAGACGGTGACACTTCACATGAAACAGATTTTCAGGTCAAATGGAGTATGGACAGGGTGTTGACGTACACCGAAGGACACATTTCCAGTCTTCCCAGGAACCATGCTGAAATCACACCAAGAGTGACAAACAAGCCTACCATCGCTCGACTCGCCATCATCTTCATCCTCATCTTCCTCCTCGTCTTCATCTACTTCTCCGTCTCTGCTGACCGCGTCGGCCAGAGCCTCACCCTCATCCTCGCCCTCTTCCTCGCCCCTCAGTTTGGCGTGGAGCTCCACCGCCTCCTTCCAGGGAACACCGCCGAGATCGGAGGGGCTGAGAGGTTGCTGCTCCACCTCCTCCTGATCCTCCTGCTCATCCTCCTCGTCCATGTCTGACTCGGAGCTACTGTCGGACAACAGAGCAGGAGTGCCAGTAAAGTGTTAGAACAAGTGGCGCAGGAAAAACAGACAGCGTGCAAAATGCAACGGGACTTTTACTGTAGAAGATTTCACTGTCAGTCTGACTTTCCATTTTCTGTGGAGGACTGTAAGAATTTCTATTTTTTTATTCTATTCTATTATTTTATAAGTTCTCTTCTCTTTTGATCATAGATTGTTGGTTAGAATAGTGTATTATGGATATGTATAATGGCAGCCTAGACATGAAAGGAGAGAGAGAGACATGGGGAGTGACATGCAGCAAAAGGGCAGCAGGTCGGATTTGAACCCACGGCCACTGTGGTGAGGACTGAGCCATGAGGTGCACGCTCTACCAGGTGAGATACTCATGCACCCCTGCTCTGAATAATATATTGAATTTTAAATCCGTAAAATGTCAGAAATAAGTAAAAAAAAAATGCATATCACGAACCCAAAGTGGCAGTCCTCAAAAATGTCTTAAAGTGGCAGCGATAAGACAGAGAGAAGCGATTAAAATTATTATCTGTAGATTAATCAATATTTAAAATATGTGGTAGTTGGATGGAGGTTGTTTATATCAGTGAATGCCAGATGGGAATAATAAGGATTGTTTTCATGACTTTGCCTCATTTATTTGGCCCACTAGAAACAATCCAACAAAAATCCGAAAATTTTGAAATCAAAAATGTATCATGTTTGAGAGACCCTATTAAACTCCTTTTCAGCGCCAAATTTGTATTTTGGGGTCTACTAGAATGGGTTAACATGCTTTGATGTTCAAAAAACATACTCTGTTTCTCATACTGCCCATTGCTGCAGTGCCTCTGAGCTCTTGGCCCACCTTCCTGAAAAGCCCAGTCTGCTCTGATTGGTCAGCTGACCTACTCCGTTGGGATTGGTCAACCAAATTCAAACTAGCCACTGGGTGGGATGTGCTTGCTCAGGCAGCACAACCAAGGGGGTAAGCCTCTCCTCTCTAAGCGTAGCTCTTGTAGCGCCATTTTAATGCTATGAAGCTATCACCTGCCGTTAGCATTCCATTGAAGGCCATTCATTTTGGCGCCACTTTGACAGCAAATAACTTTACATCTGAAGCGTCTAAAGACTCTATTTGTCTCTTGTTTATTTCTAAAGAAACACAACAATGTATAAAAGGCTTGTAACTCACGTTATGACTCCGTA
This sequence comes from Percina caprodes, assembly GCA_013375575.1. NCBI lineage: Eukaryota > Metazoa > Chordata > Actinopteri > Perciformes > Percidae > Percina > Percina caprodes. The sequence continues at coordinate 544,551 of JABXJD010000060.1, forward strand.
GCAGAAGTTTTTGTAAAAATAGTCTAATTGTGTCATAACCTCGCGATTTGCTGTCGCATAGTCGACAAATCACCGTATTGTCAGGAGAAGCACGCAGATAGTTTTGACTTACATTAGCTGTTTAGGTTTAATTACTAATGTTAACTAGCATGTCAGTTTGCATTAATTAGCCTGTGTCTATGTTATCTCCTAACATATACCTAGACTCTCCATCTCTGCTGATTGGGAATGATTGAGATTTCTCTTGGCACAGCTACCAGAAGACTTACAGCTTTCAGACACATCTACCCTGTCAAGCTCAGTTAGAGGCTGCGCCGTAACGCTCAGCTTCTAATAGCCTTCACTGGTCTACGTCCAGAGCAATGGGATCTGTTGGTCCATTTCTTTAACTGTCTATGAACACAGCACATATAAAAACTGGGCTAGCAGTGGCTCAGTTGGTAGAGCAGGCACACATTTACACAGAGGTTAATGCCTCGACGCAGAGGTCCAATGTTCGAGTCCGACCTGTGACAATTTCCTGCATGTCTTTCCCCCTTTCTGGTCTAGCTGGCCTGTCCATTAAAGGCAAAGGAGAAGCCCAAAACAAAAAAAATAAAAGAAGTGCTGTCTGTGAGAGAGAAATGAAGTGAAATGTGTTTATTTGTACTACTTAATGTGTGTGTGTGTGTGTGTGTGTGTGTGTGTATATACATATTCATACATACACACACACACACATATACACATATATGTGCATATACATACATACACACATATATATATTATATACTGTATATATACAGTACATATACTGCATGTCAGCATATACTCCCCCCAGCATGTTCCCTGGGATCAGGGAGGCTCCAAAATCATGGTAGCAGCTGTAGCCATATCCTGCGATGCCGTGTTCATCCTGCTACGTCCTGCTGTGCCTTGTAATGCCGCACAATTCCTGCTAAGCCATGAACTACTACAAAGAACTACTACAAACTGTTATCTTTTCTGTGGCTGTTACCACTCTTCATTCTAACCCCAACCGGTCGTCAGACACCGCCTACCAAGAGCCTGGGTCTGTCCCAGGTTTCTGCCTATACTGTCGCACTGTTGCTTGCTCTGGATACTAGAACTGTTGGGTCCTTGTAAATTCTGGAGTGTAGTCTAGACCTACTCTATCTGGTCTAGACCTACTCTATCTGTAAAGTGTCTTGAGATAACTCTTGTTATGAATTGATACTATAAATAAAATTGAATTGAATTGATATACACACAAAAAAACAATATAAACACACTTAAATACAGGAGAATCCCAACAAGCACCATTTCAAAGTACGTATCAACACCGTTTTGATTTTGATGCTCTTACCTGGAGCCCAGGTCAGCGTCCGTGGCCTTGTCCAGCACGCTGCTGAGGTTATGTTCTGCCAGTGTCTCCTCAGGCACCTCCTCCAGCTCCTCCTCCTTCTGCAGGGACAGACGGTAGTTCTCCAACTCGATGCGCTCTGGAGTTCCCCGGAGACGTTTAGCTAGGTTGGGCTCCTGGAGGCCGTTGACCTCTGGCACTGTGGTTGACAATGGAGCGTAAGTGGAGACCACAGATGAAATGGTGACATCGGGTTGGGCAGCAGGTTGGAGGTAAGAAGTAAGAGGAAAGAGAGCACAAAAAAACAAGAACTGAGAATCCACAGTAGAGAGGAGCAGAGAAGAATGTAACCCTCTGCGTGCAGGAGCCATGCAGGGCTAAATTAAAGGACATGATTAAGCCTTTAACCGTATTTATTTGTGGAAAAGAACTGCAACAAACCAAATCCACTGTGTCTCTTTTTGTGAAAACTACTGCGTTTATGTGAACATATCAGCCTAGTAGCATCAAATCCATACATATTTGTTAGTAAATTACTTGTTCCCATTTACTCCCACTCTACTGAAGCCACTTTGTATTTTAAGGACAAACTGACAAGGACACACCAATTTAAGATCTATAACTGAATTTATTGCATTAGATTATATTCCTACAGCAAACACTATCAACAAACACACATAACACTCTAAAATAGTTTTGTCATACTACAGTTATAAGTACCACATTGGTGCCTTGCCTTTTTCCCATCCTGAGAAGCTAATCTTAAAACTGTAAAATTGTATTTCCGAAATTTGTCTTTGTACTTAAATATGAACAAATATCAATAGAATGGCTCAAAATAAGTATTTTACACATTATACTACATGTGTTATCTTTCTACTCACTTAAACATTTATTACATTGCTCTCCAATTAGAACAAAATGTCAATGAGCCCTAGCTAAACATCTAAATCCTGCTAAAAAGGCATACGTGTGACAATGACCGTGTAATATTTGATACTGCAGCATTTATTATTCTGTGATAAGGAATATGGTCACGACTGCAATGGTTTCCTTTTTACCTCTAAATGAGGCAATGTGCCGGAAAATTTAAAACATCTGTGAAGAAAATCTCATATGCATCATAAATATTTTAAAATAATGAACATTATTAACTTTTATTGAAATTACTTAAATATCAGGATGTATATCTTCTTGTTATCATAACACTTTTTCCATGTCGCATAGCTTTCATAATGAAAGTGATTGTTTCATTTTGTTATTATCTAAAATCATTTTTCGTATGTCTATAGTATTTACTATTTTAAGTTTCTAATGCTACACTTGCCACACAATGCAGCAGGCCTACACTTACACCTACTTAAAATCCAGTTCTTTTTCTGTGAATCTAACCAGCCTGTTCAGCTCTGCCAAATCGTGTTGATTATATTTAACAATAATATGCAATCCAATTAATGTAGCAAAGATGCACTTTATTCAGCAAACGCAAGTGTGTTTTAGCAGCAATCTGTCGGGGGGTTAGAGTCTGAGGGAGGCAGGAGGACCGGGTGGCCGAGAAGGTGTGACGGAGGAGTGACAATCACAATCACAAGGCACAAATTCAAGCACTAGAATATCTCTCAGTTTTAAGCTGCTGTGACAGGTGGGGGAAAGGTAAAGCTCACAAAAGCACTGATACAGGCACTTTATCACAGTATGGTGAGTTTCAGAAAGAGGGATACTGTAGGTGCAAAACAGCTTCCAGAGAGAAAGGAACACATCACAAAGCAGGCTCTAAAAGAAACATCACACAGGAGGAGGTAGAGCTAAAAGAAAGCATTCACAGGCCACTGGAGGTTACAATCACAACAGAATAAAGCTTGGCTCATTCAAACACAGAAAGGCAAAAATCTTCTTATGATGAACTCGTATAAATGTGTTGCAATATGCCAATTTTAATTGAGATTTTGAGTAAGAAAGCTGGCACATTACTAGAGCCCGACCGATGTATCGGCAGGGCCGATATTAGGCATTTCCCGATATATCGGTATGGTAATAGCCGATTTGAAAAAAATATTCATTCATCACAATCATTTATAAATGATTCTGATAAATGAATATTTAAAAAATAAAAACGGACTGCCATGTTATGAGCATAGGCGTTGCAGTCTGTCCACCAGAGGGCGCTCTACAACGTCCCTATTGGCAACAATGATTGTTGGAACACTTTATTTTGTTAATGTGTTTTTGCTCAAAGGACTTTAAGTTTCATATCTTAAGTTTGTATTTTTATTCATTTTATTCATTAGAACTTTAATATATTTTGATGTTCCTCTGTTCTGTTGCAACAATAAAACAAATTATTATCATATTATTTTAGTGAAAACTCATAAAAAACTACAAATAACTAATGTTATGGAAATTTTATTAAATATATATTGGCCAACATATCGGATTTGTATCGTATCGGCCTTAACAATCCTTTATCGGTTGGGCTCTACACATTACTGCCACACCTTATGATAAAATTAGAACAATAAGAGAGTTACAAATAGTTAATATTGCTGCCTGGAGAGCTCACCAGAAGAAATTCTGTCCATCTTTTTCTTTTAATTACCAAGCCAAGAGAAAAGAAATGTGAAGATGCACCACTCATTTCCAAATGTGTTGCTGCCAGAGGGCTGCTTACCTGCCTGGGCCAATCAACAGGCGTAAAATGGCTGCTAACAGACAGAACAAATGTTGCATCTTCAAGAAAGCAATCGACCAATCACTGAGACAAGGAATCACAAGATTTACATGATCACTCTGCAGGCTCGGTTGGCTAAATCTATACAATCCCACTGGCATTAGTTGGCAAGGAAGGAAAAAGAAGGAGGAGCAAGAGAGTCATGCTAGAAGAGGTTGAGCAGGACATTGATGGTGAAACAGCAGAAGAGGTAGATGCAGTAGGTACACAGGAAGGGAGAGTCTAGGGGGTTGTGTGCCACCTGGTGGCAGGTCCAGGAGAGCGTGCGGAAGAGGGTACGCAACGGGACTCCCACGCCCCTGACCAGACGGTAGGGCGCAGCCACCACAGCAAGAGAGGAAAGTGGGGTACCTGAGGGCTGGAGCTCGGCCGACGGGGTTTCCGCTGCCATCGCCCTTCCGGGGGCATCAACGGTCACCGTAGGAGTTTGGGGCGCCTGGTTCTCCTGCAAAGACAGATGACATCAAGCAAAGTCCCTTACTCAAAACACTACTCCGCTTCCCACGTTACCTTGTGTCCCTACCTTAGCACTGCATTTAGAAGATGAACCAAACAATTAATCTCTTAATTTTTATGCCAGCCAACTCCGCATTTCCTCTTGGACTTTAACTAGTGAACAAGAGCAGTTACCTTAGCAGTGACTGGAGCAGGGGAGGGAGCAGGCCTCTTTCTCTGTGCATAGCCAGACAGACGGTAACAGAAGTGGGGCTTGCAGTAAAATTTCCCTGCAGGATAAAAGAGACAGACAGCAAATGAATTGAATGCATAAACAAAATATAGATGCACTGTATATTCTGTCTCTTTTACCTCAGAGAATCCATAAGCTGCATCTCTTGTGTAAAAGTAGACCGTGTGTTTGTCATTTAGAATAAAAAAAAAAAAGATCTGGCTTTCTGTCTCAGTTCAGACCATCTGTGGGTTTAAGTCCCACGGCAAACTCTGAAAAACAGCTACTGTCTCAATAAACAATCTGCTGCCTGTCCTTGAGCACAATAGACACGTCCCAAAGAGGAAAACTATGGAGACATGAGACTGCACTCAGCTCTGGGGTCAAGGTAAAGTAAATGGGTTATTGAGATTTGCATCTTAAAAGCCAGAAGGTGTCAGAAGTTCCATGTGGTCAAAGCACATCTCAAATTATTCTTTGGGAACTAGCATCCATTTGAAAGTGGGGGATTGTGGTGTGCATTGTCTATCTGCCATAGCCTTGTTTTCTTATACAACCATTAGAGGGAGCCAGAGTCTAGCTAGATAGTGGTTTAACAAAAAATAGTTTGCATTTCAGAATCAAAATCAGAAATACTCTATTGATCCCCGAAGGAAAATTCTGTGTTACAGTTGCAAGAAGCATATAAATATCAGAGTAGAAATATAAATAAAAGAAAGAAATGAATGTGATATGTACGGTATTTACATAGTTAAAGGAATTTTATGATACAGTATTTACATAATTAAGGAGTTGTAATGGTGAACAGCTCTTCAATCAGATGGTTTTGGTCCAGGTTAAGCCCAGGTTTAAGTGTGGTCTGACAAGTTTTTTGGGCTGCAGTTGATTAAAAACTTGATGCCAATCACATGAAAAAGAAAAAAGTAATCTTGACATTAGTCTTACCATCCTCCACATCAAAGGCGTAGGAGGACAGTCGCAGTGTGGTGCCACAGTATTCACACTTAAAGCAGCTGCGATGAAAGAACTTCCCCTCTGCGCTCAGCCTCTCCATCACGTACACACGCTTTCGGCAGAAGAAGCACACGTCACTGCCACCAATGTTGACGGGGAACTCTTTTCTGAGAGAGCCCTGTGGAAGGATAGAGTGTTGATCAGTTTGAGGAGAGGAGAGGAGAGGAGAGGAGAGGAGAGGAGAGGAGAGGAGAGGAGAGGAGAGGAGAGGAGAGGAGAGGAGAGGAGAGGAGAGGAGAGGAGGAGATTTAGTGGACATCACACACCAGGCCACTGCCAATCTATGTTGGGTATTGCTACTTTATAATCCAATGCAACACCACAACAGAGCAATTTGTCACCAGGAATGGGGATCTCTGATCACTGCGCAAATGATCAACAAACACACCAGTATCCCAAAACAGATGTTACTTGTGGAGCAAACACACACTACAGCTACACGAAGATGGATCGATGTGAAACTGTGACAGAAAACACATCAATGTATCAACGCATCAGTGTATAACACAACACTCATTGGCAAGTGAGGTTTTGATCTGTGCAGCAACATGCCTTCCACCCCGTGCATGGGGAGCATGCTTACCAAATCCCTCTTTTCGGGTATGGGCTTAGGGTCTTCCTGGGAGTGAAGCTGATTGGCTATCTGCTCAGCCAATGAGCTAACTCCGCCTGTGTACATCCTTACATAGCGCTATCAACAGCATAAAGAGGAAAAAAAAAGACACAGGTGGACAAACATGAGAAAATGATGGATGGAAAAAGAAAGAGATCATCTAAAAAAAAAAAACTGTTGGAAAAGTGAGAAGAGGACAGCTTAAACAAAGAAGGTGCTTACAGGCAATAGATTCTGACAGGACATTTAGACGTGACAAAGCAATGTTTCCATGCTGGATTGATCAAGCGGTCAGATCTGCTGGGAGCCCCAGCTAACTGCAAAACCAAATATAGCTCAAATAGCTAAGTTTCCATGTGTATGCACTTGCCAACAAAGACAATTATTACATCTGGGACATCAGAAAGAGAGATCAAGTATCCAAGCATTTTGAAAGACGACTACCAAGTAAACCTGTACTTCTGTAACATTGCTGTTCATAAGGACTAATGTACATGCTTGCACACTCAAATAAAGTGGTTATGTATATTCTAATCACATGCGCGCACGCACACACACACACACACACACACACTGTCTCATTACTAATCAAACAATGAATATGAACAAAAGTGAATGCTGAAAGGGAGGAACCATTCAAACCGGTTTGTTATTATATATTATCCATAACACTTAATTAATCTACACCGAGATTAGGTTTACATCTGTTAAAATGCTATTAAAGAAATGAGTTCAGTTTGCAGTATAAGCCATGCAAAACATTGCTGTGGGTGAGATTTGAACTTAGCAGTCCTACTGCATTGCAAAGTTGTTGCAAGTTGTTGTGCTTGTCAACATGGGAACTAGAGATGACTATAACTAGATGAGTTTTGTTGCTGCCATGCTGTTATTATGATCCAAAAGAACTACTAGGGGATCCCTTGGCAAAATATCTGTGAGAATAATTGAGTTCAAGCGTGCGCCAGCTAAGAATATTTTGATATCCGAGCAGATGGAGTCAGTAATAAGGACTGATTACTCTCAACTACAGAAAACATTTAACAGGTTGCAAATCAGTTTCATAATTTTTCACAATAAGCAGCTCTTATCAGTCTTAACCCTCCTGTTGTCCTCGGGTCATATTTGACCCATTTTCAAAAAGTTTCTGTATCAGAAATTTGTGGTTTCTTTTAAGCAAATTGTCAAGAACAATAAGATGGTTCTATACAACGCTCTCCACAGGAAAAATAAATGATCAATTTGTTACTTTCATTAAATTTGGGTGTTTTCTTAAATTTTCTAGCATTTGAAAAATAAATTCATAAAAGAATGTTGAAAAAAGTAACAAAAATGTTGGGAAAAGCTTCAAAAACGTGAAAAAAAAAAAAAAAAGCAAGTGTCAAAAGGTTGACCAAAACGTTAAAAAGAAAGACTGAGTGCAGGCACAGTGTGTTAGCGTCACTACACTCCATTCCTTCCAGGCGTGAAATGACTACCTGTCTCAAGGTGTCGGAGGTGGAGGGGGGGGAATCAGGAGGAGACTGGGCTCGGGACAGGTGCCATTGTTCCATAAAAAAACGTGAGGGTTTTTTCTTAGGCTCCATAACAACAACAACAACAACAAAAAATAGAGAGAGAGTAGTTAAACATTTCAAAAATGTTAATTTAACAATTTAGAAACCTAGTATGAACTTTAATGTTTCACATTATTTTCTGAATTAAAACTATTAGACCAAATTTAGTTTGGAGAGCAGCTTGTTGGCCGGCTTTATTCCATCTGGGTTTCTATGCTATCATGCTAGCATATTTCACTGAGTTCAACCCATTTTTATTTCATGTAACCTTCATGTTATTTACATAACAACTTTCTCCTTAATGATATTCCTATATTGACACATGTGCCAATAAAAAGTTACCTGAACTTGACTCAAAAATCAAAATTAGTCAGTTATTTTCCATTAGCCGCTAAGTCATTCCCTCTCGTGTTCTATGCTAACGCGTTTGCATAAATTGCTGAGTAAGAGTTAGCAGCTAGCGCTATTTAAACAAAGATTTCTTAGTTCTACATATGTTTTTACGAACTGTACTTTCATACAGTTTGAAGGTGAAACTTCATATTAACTCTACAGTCGTTAACAGTTGATATTCACATCTCTTTCAGCAAAAAAAATGTATTATTACCTTTGACCATTAAAACTGTATATTATAGTTATAGTCATCTCTTTCCGGTCAAGTAGAGCTAAGCAAGTCTCCCATTGTCCATTTGCTACATTAACAGAGATGCTTTAATTGTTTTGTGTGAAATTGTATCCATCATTAAATAAAATGTATCCACTTACCATTTAGTTTTACTGCTATTATGAGTTCTAATTTACACACTGCCCTCTTACAATAACTAGTTTAGCCGAATGATGCGTTTTGTTGACTTGTTGACTATATTTTATTTTGGCGTTCACCAAGTCTCCCAAAATTGTGGCTTCCTTCATTAACATATATAAATCTTAGACTACTAATCAGCTTTCTATGTTAATCGAGACATTTCACCTGTGGTCTGGCTGACTTGCCCTTAAACTGAGAGGCAAGTTGCTCAGTCCTCTCATGAATGCTAAGCACATATAAGGGCATTTCATCATCAGTGCGTAGAGGCCTTGTTGGCTCCTGCAGAGAAACAGACGATTCAATCACAAAAGGGATGTACAAGGAGGAAAATGTAGTTATTCTTTGTCTTTTTTTTTTTTTTTTTTTTTTTTTAGTAGTTTCAAAAAACTATCTCCTTTCCAAAAGGTTTGTCATTGTGACAAAGGCCTACATATGGTTTGTAAGCCATTGTTTTCATAATTCCAGCTGTCAGCTTTTAATTCAAGCATTAACGTAAGCCTGTGTGGGTAAAAGGTAAACGCAATGTCCTGCAGTTAATGAGGCTAGCTATCTATCAAAACAACAGACTACACTTGGGATACATCCACATGGATTGAACAAGCTTGAGAGACCCTTCAACTAAGTTCTCAGAAGTAAAAACATCCATAAGAGGTTATTTCTCAGAGATGTGTTAGAAAATCAGAACACAGCACCAAAACCTAACCTTTCTGGAAGAGTCAGGAGAGGATAGTGGTAAACCTGGACTCACACTCAGGTCCTGGGACAAGTGCCACAAACGGGATGGCTTTTTGTCAGGCTCCAGGGGGAAAAGAGGAATAATTGAAAGCTTGAATTAGACCTCGTAGAATGTGCATATTCCCACCAATAGCATGTTTTTTAAATTTATTATTATTTATTTTTTTTACACATACAGCGCCGGCTAAGAAATGTACCCAATAAAACATGCAACAACACATCAACGGAAACCATATTCTTATAAAATGTCCATGCACGGTGTTCACCTTTGGTGGCCTGTAAGGTTTGCCCTTAAACCTGGAGATTAGGCGATCCGCCCTCTCCTGTATACCAGGTATGTGAATGGGTCTTGGGTCTGTCAGATGCGGAAGCTTCCACTCCTGCCAAGTAAGCTCTATTGAGACTTGATGATTTGGGTGAAGCTAAAGGGTTGATGCTTTCAATAGCATATTTTTTATACCAATAGAGAAAGGCCTGATTTGGCTGTTTGTTCCATAAAGTAGTCCGTTCACACCTACCAAACAATTATCTCAGAAAAATGCCGTACCAAAAACAACAGCAGTGACAAGTTCAACGCATATCCATGCAATCTCTCATTTACCCCGTATTTTAGAGGCATCTCGTAATATTCAAGCTCCTCTTCCTCCGGACTTTTACGCAAATGCTTGAAGGCAAAAATGAGCAGAAACACACACACACACACACACACACACACAGTATTAAAACTTTGGTTTGCATCAGGAGTAAACAGATTCTTACAGGAGGAGTTGTTGTTGACTATCGTGCTTGTCATGCAAAATCTTTGACAGTGCCTGACAATAAATTAAAACTACCCAAGGTCCCCTGAGTTGCAGCTCGTCAGATAATGACCCACACTACCCACTCACAGGGAAGTAAACAACACTGTAATCCCTCTAGCAAGAGCATTTGGGAATACGCTGAGTTTTGTTTTTATGCACGCAACACACTGCAGAGGTCAAATCTGAGGTAGGGATAATAAAAGAGGATGCTTTCAGAGAACAAACACTGGGGACACTGGATGGGTTTGCCATGGATTTGTGGCAGAGATAGATAGACACAAACAGACAGATACAGCAGACTGTGTGTCACCTCTGAGTGAAGAGAGAGCGAGGAAGTGGAGGCGGAAGAAGGGAGCAGAATGGTTTTCTTTGGGCAGCTGCGAGAGCCCGAGCTGGACAGTTGGTCTGCACCACTTCTGGCCTTGAGAGATGAGGGACAGGAACAGCAGATTCAGCAGAGGATGATGAGAGAATGATGATGAAAATTATATTGCGAGTAAGAATGAATATGCTTCATACTCCTGTGACAATAAAACAAATTATCATATTATTTTAGTGAGAACTGAATTGAAAGAATTGAAACTCATAAATAACTACAAATAACTAATGTTAGGGAAATCCTTAAAAGTTCTCTAGTTTAAAGACCAGTATGTAGAAAGCGTTCCAATAGAAACATGACCACTGAATATAAGAGTGGCTTAAATAATTATATCTCATACACTGTGTGTCTTTTACAATCAACTTTTAAGTGATTTATTTACTCTGCAGCTACAGACTTACTGTGCAGTGAGAAGACACTAAGGAACAGCAGTGAATTAAATCCATTTAAAAAGAGAGTTTTGAGCTATAAATCAATGTCTTTGAGGTGAATGCTTAATCTAGTGACAAGCCAAAATAAATATATAAAAGTATCAGCAGGAGAAAACTGGTGCTGGCTGCCACTTCACTGCGCTGACTCTGATTCTTCGCATGAGAGAACAATATGGCAGGATGAAAACCAGGCAGGCCAGCCGGCTACAGATGGTCTTCTGCTGAGGCTGGAGGAGTGGATGTAGCACTGGGTCGTATGTCTCAGTAAATAACAATTCCACACACCTACGAGTCAAGTTGGTGGCTAACAAAATAGCAAGCTTAATTGTATCTACTTCCACAGTAATAGCAGAAGAATCACAGGGAGCCTGGGACTGGAGCTCTGTGGTAGGGCTGCACAAAATAATAAATAAAAAGGTTTTCAATTTTTGATGTTTTCTTTAGTGTGTACTCTGTAGGATAGGATTTGTATGCCGGGACAGCTCTGCAGCACCACAATACTTAATTCAGAATGGTTTGAGACATATTTTGCCTGTGACAAATATTGCGCCCTTCCCCCCTTGCGATTTGGATACTGCACTACTCCATACTGCAATTTTGATAAAAGTTGCGATTAATTGTGCAGCCCTCCTCTCAAGTCACAGAGAAGTAGCAGAAAAAGGGTAACAAGAGAGAGGGGGAAGGTAGACATCATAGAAGGACACTACCCATTCTGTCTCTGTTCTATATCTGGTCTCGTATTTTTGTTTCACGACTCTACTGATCGACACGTGGCCGCAAATGTATGGACATAAATGGACATAAATGGCTTCGGCAATCTTTTATGTAAAAGAAAATGTATTAAACTGTTTTGTTTGGCCTCAAGAATGCAAACAAATAGAGCCAGACCGATATATCGGCAGGTTGATATTAGGCTCTATCGGTATCTATTGGTATTTATAACGGCCAATAAATGAATATTCAAAAAATTAAATAAAAACGGACACCCTTCAGTGTTGGCGTTGCATAGTTTGTCCACCAGAGGACGCTCTACAACGTCCCTGTTGGCAACACTCTTTGATTATTTTTTTGTTATTGTATTTTTGTTCAAAGGACTTTAACTTTCATATCTTAAGTTTGTATTTTTATACATTTTAATTATCAGAGCATTAATATATTTTGATGTTCCTCTGTTGTGTTGTGACAATAAATCAAACTAGTTTATTTTTAAACTGCATTATCATATTATTTTAGAGCGGACAGAGAAATAACTACAAATAACTAATGTTAGGGAAATCTGTTTACGTTTTCTTACGCCTTTTGATTTTTTTTGGCTGATATTTCAGAATATCGGATTTTTAAATCACCAAATATTTGTGGCCAGGTTGGCTCGGCGGTAGAGCAGGCGCACATGTATTGAGAGGTTTATGCCTCGACGCAGTGCTCCAGGGTTTGAGTCCGATCTATGACTATTTCCTGCATGTCTTCCCCCTTTCTCACCTAACTGTCCTGTCAAAAATGAACAGCGGAAAAGCCCAAAAAATTATCTAAAAAGAAAAATCACCAAATATTTGTATTGATATCGGCCTTAGAAATCCATTATCGATCGGGCTCTACACACAATTGTTATTATCGTAATTATTATGACTTATGTAGTTCTCAGTGGGTCCTTTCAAGAATCATATTGTATATGAGCTCTGGAGACGTTGTCAGCCTTGGTGAGGCTACCTTCCCTTCCCCATGCTTCTGGATTTGAAGGTCAATCCATTTCCATCTGCAGGGGGGGATCTGGGGGATCTGGATTTAATGGGATGTGAAAGGAGCTGGAGGACTACCAGGCCAGTGTAGCTAACCATACCTGCTCCCCTCTGTTAGGCAGTGTCTGACACTTGATCATTTCTTTGTAGCGAATGCTCAGCTGCTCCTGCTGCTGTGTGCGTCTCTGAAGCAGGACAGGAGAAGCAAGGAGGAGAGACCATGAACGCACCGCACTCGTGCGTCTCTCACACAAACACACACGCACACCAACACAGCTATTTGATTGAGAAGTTAAAAAACACTCACACCGTGTTAACCACACAACTAGAGCTACTGAGTTAATTTCCCCAAATCTCACACAACAGATCTGCACACCGCCTACAGAGAAGGTGAGGCTCAGACTAGTACAGGCAGCTTTCCCCGCTATGAGACACCACAGGGACATATGGTTAGAAGGTCAGCCTAGCTGTTAGTCTCTATGGGGATACGGTTCCACTCTTTACCTTTCTCCATGCTGGGACAGGTGCCAGGCGCACCGGCTCATTCAAAGGGGTTTTGGGCGGGATAAGGGGCGAAAGGCGGTCCAGATTGGGCAGAGACTCCCCCTTTGTGGTCAGATAACGATGAGAGACAGCGAGTGTGGCCGGTGAGAGGCCCGAATAACCATGCAAGGCATCATGAAATAGTCCATGATGGGAGATGGAAACAAGGAGAGAAAAAAGCAAACAAGAGAGAAGGAAGTGAATCATGGGTGGATGGAGTCACAGTGGTTGGAAAATAATGTGTGTTCAAAAGGAAATGACAAAGTCATAAGACTATCATGCTGAGAGAGTTGGGTAGTACTTATAATAGCACTTAGAGATAATTACAAAGCAAATGCCATTCAGAATGTACATTATTAATACATGGAAAGAGAGGAAATACACAAACAGTGTGCAGAAAGTATTTTTAGCCGAGCAACTGCTCCACTATTCAGCCTGTATAAATACTCAGTCTTCTCCACAAACCATTAAGTTTTGTAAGTTAGGTTTTGTATTAAAGACATATAATGTAATTTCATTACTTTGTGGTAATGTCTGAAGATCTACCATGGACTCTGTAACATTTTTTGTGGAAAAAAACTTTTGTTACCTTGTTTCAACCCATTCTACCATGGTATAGAAAGCCTGCAGGAAGACTCTGGTCAATTTGTGCCAGTTCTCAATATTCAACAAGTTAAGCTGCTTGACTCTAATTGGCTAACAGCAAATGATAGCCTGGCTATCAGCATCCTTTACCCAGCGCAACTGGGAGAGCTCATGTGAATAATAATGAGCTCAGACAACATGACGTCAGACTGACCAGCTTTTGTAATTGGCCTGATTTCTCCTCTTATTTCTTTTCAGTGGCTAGAGCTGACAGAGGAGGTAGCAGTTCATTTTCACATTCATGACACAAACACATATGGACCTAATATACTATATATAATATTTAAGTAAACTGTTTTGTGTGGCAGGGCGCCTTTAACATTATAATATAAATCAGCTATTTTTCACAGGCTTCTGATGGCCAAAGCATTACAGAAACTTTTACATAAAAAAATAAAATCAGAAGTAGCTATTCCAAGACACAGTGACAAGACATTTCTTTCAAACAGCAACGTTGAGAGTTGTCTTTCTCTCCATCAACAATACCATCTAGTGTTCACATAGCCCACTCCTCCCTCCCACTCTCAGTGGCAAGCAAACCAAAGCCCTGTGAACCAATTCACCCAAGCCCTCCAGGCCCAGTCAGCATTGTGAGGTCGCCTACATGATGCAGGAACAATACCTAGCCTGACCAATATTAGCATTCTGTACGTCAGCTCATTAACACAGAGGCCTACAGCTTGTCGATCATGATTCATGAGACCAGAGGCCCTGTCGCACACAGCGTGAATTCATTGGAGGAAAAAAGCTAACCACAGTGAATTTCCAACGATGTCCAGAAAGTTGGACCATGTATTACATTACATAAAATGAACCATGCAACTTCCTCCATACCTGCCGTTTGAGTCCTGTAGGCTGCGGAGCATTCTCCTCAAACTTGGCGAGCAGCTGGGTGGCCATGACTTTGACTTTGTTGTGGTTCCCTGCAGCGCAGGAGTCCATTTTTCTCTCCGACAGGACAGCTGGGACAGGCGACCTGTCGTCACGACCGCTCCTGGATACCTCCTCCTGTGAGAAAGTAGGAAAACCAGTCAAATCTGTTTTCCTGTTGCCGTCGGTCTTGGAGAGATTAATTAGTCTGTTCTGCTCGGATAGGCTGTTTGAAATATAACCATAAGCTCAACATCTGAGACGAGTTTGTTGTCAGAATTACTCACATCTTCAGACTGGCTGGTTTTCCTTCTCTTCCCCAAACCGTCCACATCCTTCTCTTTTTTGTCCTGCTGAAGACACATGCTCATGAGTTATTTTCACGTGGTGAAGTTCAATTTTTGATGTTTTCAAAGACAAATGAGGGGTGCTAACAGGTATTTCTAAGACACCGACCTTCGGATTTCGTTTCCTGGATATTGCTATGCTCTGACCAAGTTTGCTGAGGAAGGAGATGGGAGATTTGGTGCTGGAAATCAATGCAGCCTTCTCCTCAGGACTCAAGTTGTGGTTATCTGAACAGAAATGCACAAAGTTAATATAAAAAAATAAAAAAAAAAGTCCTTATAGCAGTATTAGGGGTAATTATGGTTTCAAAGCATTTTACTTCTATAATTCTGACACCTCACAAAACCAGATTACAGAATAAGCAGCCCTACTGTATCACCCGCTCTCACCTCCGGGTGGCACTGTGTCCTTAAACATCTCATAGAACTGGCTGAGGTACATGACCATGGAGAGTTTGTCTGGCTCTACCACAGAAGACATCTCTTTGCCAGTCATGCAGGGCGAAATGCCAAATTCCCTCTCCGCCACGTCAAAACCCAACTGGTTGTTCTTCTCCTGGTCTCGCTCGTCCAGGGAATCAAAGTCACTGAGGGCCGGAGGGAAGACAACCAAAGAAAGAATGGGATGGGACAGGATTGGTGCGGTGAATGCCATGACAAAGAATGACCAATAGAAAAAGCTAATCAGAAACCAATAAGCATTCATCTCAAATAGTGATAGATATATAATATATATTACATATATCGGGCCAATATTTTGCGGCTGCTGCGTCACGCCAATACACACGCCGAAGAAAATCCGCAACCCATATCGGTCATCGGCTAAAGCTGAAGAAAAAAAATCGGTTCTAAAATAATTTATATTGGTTGACCTCTAATCTCAATAATCTTAAAATTGGCTCCTTTAAACGTAACACAAATATACAGGACAATTGACAATTGACAAAAAGGATTTTTAACTAATATTTTTTGCAACTTTTAGGTTTTGTAGTGGAATATGGCGGACAACATACATTTGACGTTTTTTCTGTGTATTAAATAATTAATAATTAATAATAACTACTACAAACTGTTATCTTTTCTGTGGCTGTTATTGCCACTCTTCATTCTAACCCCAACCGGTCGTCAGACACCGCCTACCAAGAGTCTGGGTCTGTCCCAGGTTTCTTCCTAACAGGAAGTACTGTCGCACTGTTGCTTGCTCTGGAGGGAACTACTAGAACTGTTGGGTCCTTGTAAATTCTGGAGTGTAGTCTAGACCTACTCTATCTGGTCTAGACCTACTCTATCTGGAAAGTGTCTTGAGATAACTCTTGTTATGAATTGATACTATAAATAAAATTGAATTGAATTGAATTGAATTAAATAATAAAAATGTGACTTTTGCAAGAAAATTCTTTTTGAAGCCTGACCTACTTTATGATTGAGAGGTGAATATATTTAATTTGTATTACAAGATATATATTGTGTTTGAATATTGTAGCCCTCTGGTGGACAAATTATGCAACGCCAACGCTCATTACATGGATGACAGTCCGTTTATATATATATATATATATATATATATATATATATATATATATATTTTTTTTTTTTTAAATTTATTTTATTTTTAAAACGGCCATTATAAATGCCGATACCGATAGATCGGGAAATGCCTATTATTGGCCGATAATATTGGCGCACCGATCGGGCTCTAATATTTTTCCAGACCACAACCATTCAGCAGCCTTTGACGTAATGGAAATGAACTCACACTGATTCTGCATTAAACACTAATGAAGAAGCATTTCTGTACACACTACTGTACATGTTGTGGAAAGCTTTACGGTAAATGTGAGTGTGCTGCAGCCGATAATACCATTAAGATGGGTCATCAATAAATCTCAACTGCACATACAGTCCATTTAAAAGCATTAGCATTAGAACATCCGGCACAGAGTGGAGCCTCGACTCCATCCCTATTAACCGTCCGCCTTGTACATGCGTACACGTGAACGCCGTTTTCCCAAGGTACATCCACCCATCACTCCCCCCTCCCCCTCCCATCATCAAAGGCAGCAGTGCACAACTGCTACACTACTTGGTAAAGGTCAAGCACATACATTAATAGCTTATAATGTTAATTGCCATGTTGCCTCCAGAGGGTAAAAAACTACATTAGACAATGTGGATGGCTACTGTGTTGTTCATACAGTGTGTAAGGATAAGGACAGTGTTCAAGTGTGTGTGTGGGAGAAAAAAAGCCGGGATGTTAGGAGGGCTCCCTTAAGGGACCCAAGAGGCCATTATGACTGCTAGCTGTCAACTCATTTACAGGGATGTACAACTCAAAACAAAGGTCCCAACCAGACAATAAACATCAATGGCAACCATCAAATCCATCAAACTCCCATAAACACAGCAGGCCAGTTATTGCAGGCACAGCGGCAGTTTAAACCCTTTCACTCTAACAATAAAGGGACACCCTTGGCAGAGTTGACAAATGTTCACTTATACACAGGGTGAGATTTGAAAAAAAATAAAAAAAGCCGGGGGACACACAATAAAACAAATCATGCGAGAACTAATTACATTTCAATATTTAATGGAACATGATCTCCAAATGACATAGCACATCGCGGTGTCAACATAAAACCGCGCAGAGCAGAGTACACTTCGCGGTGAAAACTAAAGCCTTGTTACCCAGGAAACGCTTGTTAGTTCCTCAGGATTGTTTTTATCCAAACCGCCATCTTTTTTTCTAACCTTTAAGAGTCGTTCTGGTGCGTAAACGTAACTGTCATCAGCGCATGACGCTCAATTTATCGGGCTATACTCAACTACCACGGCCAATGAAAGGGCCGCCATCTGGCGGTGCGTGTAGCCGGCTCACAGTCACCTATCAGCGGCTTAATACAACCAGCAACTGCTGCTCGGATTTTAGCGTTCTATTGCTAATAGCGTTCTTTTGCGCTTTCCTTTATAAAACACTAGTTTAAAATACTTCTAATTTGTGTATATAATAGGCCTGCAAGATTGTTATAAAATCGCGATCTTGATTCACCCTGTTCACGATTTCACTTTTAAGTAATTGTTTTTTTTTTTACTTCGATTCTCATTTGATTTTACAAGCAGACTGCATCCTTTCTTCTGTGATCTTTAAACATAGACTGTATAAAAATAGGTTTTAAAGTGTTCCCAAGCGCTGCAATGCCCCCCCTTCTCTTCATTAAAGCCTCTATGTTTACAGGGTTATGGTGATGAGCAATGTGTGAGAAAAAAAATCGTGGCAGAGAATCGTGATATCAATTCTGAGCTAAAAAAAGAATTGTGATTCATATTTTTCCCTGAATCGTGCAGGCCTAGTATATAATATATGGTCCATTGGTGGGGGGGGCAAGGATATGAAGATATCCCACGCATCTCCGCCGGAAAATCCCCCCTTCTTTTACAGACGGATTGATCTGTGCCCTTTGTGGTGTGTGTTCTGCATGTTATTTCTTTCAGATACTCACATGAGGTCCGGTCTGTATCGGTCAATGAGGGCGCACAGGGCCAGACCGCTCTTCCAAGACATCGTAAGGTCCGTTACATTAACATTTCTGTATCCCTCCGTTTGTCTCTGACACCAGTTCAGCAGCTTACTGGATCGAGCTATGGATTCTGGGGTGGCGGAAAGAGAAGATGACAGGCTTGACATTAGGGCAGCACGCTGAACAGAATCGGGATTAAACATGGAAAGAAATAGAAATCTATTTTTGGCAGTACTACATATCTATTGCTGGGAAATCTCATGGCCTTGGTAAGGCGAGGCTGAGCATAAGATCATAGAGTTTTGTAATCTATGGCATCATTATCCATGTTAGTATGTATTACGAACCATGAGAGCATTTTAAAAAGGAGTACAAGGATGCACGTGGAAGGTTAGGAGAGGAAGCAGAACTCACAGGAAATAAAACAGCTAGAATGGGCGTTAAATAAAAATTATTAATTTAATTAAAACCGTGGCGCTCGAAAGAGAGTGTCAACGACCAAGCTAGTACACACTGAGTTCAATTCACAGGCTGCATTCAGTCCATCCACAAGTTCCATCATTCAACATTTCATTTTACATTATTCATTCATGAGTATATCGCAGGTGAACTGTTTAAGCTATTAGGAATCCCTGAAAAAAAGCAACACCATGCATTTGGACTTTATTTTACCTTGCAACTGCTTGTCAAGCAGGCAATTGTCTAGAGTGAAAATAGTTCATCATTACATTTCAGCAGCAGTGATTGCAGCAAAATGCTACACCGATCGATCAGCACATTAAAGAATCATTTATGTTTTCCACTACTAAACCAGTTTAAAAGCATGTAATAGAGACAAACCATTCCTGGCCAACTTGGGTGTTGACGAGTTGATCACATTCTCAATTTCAATGTGAATTTCCCTGGACTCCCCTGTGTCGCAGAGGTGCCTCACCTGCAACATATGTATTACATATCTGAAATTCCAAACATACTGCATTGTATGAATTAAAAATGTTTGTCTTGCCTATGCTAGATAGCAGCTGAGATGTGTTAGTTGTCATTCTCACCTGGCTGGGCTTGAGGAAGTTAAGGCTAATGTTGGGGTAACGTGTGGTTGGATCCACGCTGAAATGGCTGACGTTCTTACTGACGTTTTCTGGCGTGGTTTGGGGCAGTAGACGATATATACTCTCCCTAAAGCAAATAGGAAAACATGAAATAACTTCCAATGCACTATATAAGCTTAGTCTTATTGATAATTATTGAAAATATAGGGGGTAAGTAAGGCCATAGATAGAAGTTAACACATTAACATTGTTATCAAAAAGCACAAAGAATTATCCAATCCACTTTATTTATATAGCACGATTTTAACAAACACAAGGTTTCCTAAGTGCTGCACAAAAATAATACAGAATAAATAGATAACACAATAAAAGCACAATAAAATGAGGTATCAAATATAAAAAATAAAAGCAATAAAATAAATACAAAATAAATAGAAAAAATAAAATAATTAAAATACACTGCCAGCATACACATAAGATCAACACTTTACCTGGTGTTAAAAGCCAATAGTTATTAATAATAAAAGTTATTACAGAATAGAGGAGTCACTTTCCATTCAGTTGTTATGAGAACCTCTTATCCCATTAGTACCAGCGGAATTGGGACTAGGAAAGCACTTAGAGATAAAAGGGTGTGTCTGAAGAGAGAGAATCTGTATGTGTGGCTGTGTGCGCACTGGTGATGGACCGATTTTATCGGGCCAATATTTGCGGTATTTGCGGCTGCTGCATTCGCCGATTGTTTTTTCCCAGCATTATTTACAGACGGGCATCCACAGGCAGCTCTGTGTTGCTGGAGACGCTGCAGTTTACTTACAGGCCATGCACTGCCCCTCCACCACTAGCACCATGGCAGTCTTAAATTACAAATCAAGCGTTATTTCAATGGATACTTTTCAGGTTTATTGTTTTCTTAAAGGTCCCATGACATGGTGCTCTTTGGATGCTTTTATATACTCCTTAGTGGTCTCCTAATATCATATCTGAAGTCTCTTTTATATAGACCTTAGTGGTCCCCTAATACCATATCTGAAGTCTCTTTCCCAAAATTCAGCCTTGGTGCAGAATTACAGCCACTAGAGCCAGTCCCACAATGAGCTTTCCTTAGTAAGTGCCATTTGTGAGTCTGTAGCTTTTGAGGAGGAGGGGGGGCTAGGTGGAGGCTGGGGGTATGGTCTTGACCATCTGCCACTTTGCTTGTTTGAAAGCCATGATGTCTCTCTCTCATGGGTGGGCCAAATTCTCTGGGCGGGCAAAGCTGAAAAGGAGAGCTAACCTTGCATCTTATGACCTCATAAGGGGAAAGATCGGCCCATCTGAGCTTTCATTTTCTCAAAGGCAGAGCAGGATACCCAGGGCTCGGTTTACACCTTTGGCCATTTCTAGCCACTGGGGGACCATAGGCATAGTGGGGGAACTCATATTAAATGTTAAAAAAAAACTCATAAAGTGACATTTTCATGCCAGGGAACCTTTCAATTATTTAAATGTGTTGACAAAAAACATTTTGTGATGACCTGATTATATCTTATAATACTGTATGTCAGCAAGCAATGCATCATCAAGGCTGAGTTGTAGAACTTGATGAAAGCCTTTTACCCTTTCACAGTTAACCATTTGCAGTGCACCTATCCATAAGATGCACATTGCACACATCATTTGGGTGATATGAATGTAAGATGATTGAAGAAGTGACACTGATTTGTGTTTTTGTTTATTATTTTTAAAGAAATAGCACAGTAGATTCCGAAAACAAATCCAGTGTGGCAGGGTTTACATTTTTAGGATGTAAACTGAGGGAAATATTGGCTCAAGAAAATCATCAGCCTGTATCGGTCATCGGCTAAGGCTGATGAAAAAAAGGTGGTATTGGCACTAAAAAAATCCATATCCGCCAATCGCTAGTGCGCACAAGTGTGTGAATGCAAGTACAAGTGTTTAAGTGTTTCCACACCCTCACCTCTCAGCCAGAACCTCAAGAGGGGTTTTTCCCTGAGCCCAGCTCTTCACCATCCAGCCTGAGTCCATGGCTGCCAGGAAACCTCGGGCGATGCCAGTGCCCATGGGCCAGAAGGGCTGGAGACAACAGCGAACACCACATTCAACAACCAAATATGGCCACAGAAGAACAAAGGATATAAAAAAAAAAGAAAAAGGGGTAGTGCTGCAACAGGATTTAAAGAAACGTAGTGTCATTGGAAAGCTTTAAAACCTCTGTCGTCTCTCTCACCTCCAACAAGCTGTCGCCCACAAGCGCCACCAGCAGCTTGTGGCCATTGCGTTGGCGCACCATGGCGGCGTTCTCTGAAGCGTACATGCAGGTGAAGTCGAACATGGCTACGTCGGGCTGGCCGTAGTGGTTGATGGCAAAATCCAGTGCGGGCAGCTGATGGTTGGTGGAGAAATCTGCAGCCTCGCTGGCATACGACAGCAGGGCAACCTGGTCCACGTTAGCTCTGGACAGCAGCAGCTCTGTGTCTGCATAGTCCTACAGCAGGGATAGGAGAGAGCAGATGTCAGCATTTAGATGAAAACTAATAAAAGCAGAGTTCTCCAGAGATATTTGATTGAAAAAGTCTACTTCTACTGTAGGTAGTATTAAGAGTCTTCAAATTATGCAAGACTTACTCAGCACAACGGCATATAAAGAAATGTTGGTGGCAGCTATGTACGAAAAAGGCCAAGTCTCGTATTGCACTCTAGCCTGAATTCATATTATAGAATAAAAAGTGACACTGGACGTAAAGAAGACCCAATTTACACCTGGTATTAGCATGCAAACATATATTACAAGGTGCAAAAGCATGCAGTCAGATGGACCAGATCCCGTTTGTTGGTGGTCTGGCTGTGATCTGACAATTGGTGCATTCACAACATATTTACGAATAGAGATCTATGATATATAATCATTGTGTAATAATCATAACGTAGCCCTAATAACTAAGTCGATAAGGGCAAATATTTGAAAAGCAAGCAGTTTGGTTTGTTCAGAAAATTATATCACTTTAATGTAATGCAGCCATACAATACACTTATGATATTACATTATCCAAGTCTCATATCATGATATACTGTATATTAGGGCTGTCAGCATTAAGCATTAACGCGTTAATCGCGATGCAATTATATAGTATCACTAGAGCCTGACCGATAAAGGATTTTTAAGGCCAATACCAATTTGAATATTTGGTTATTTAAAAATCAGATATATCGACAGATATATATTTTTTTTAAATCCAGAAACACATTATATAACAAAAAGATTTCCCTAACATTAGTAATTTGTAGTTATTTATGAGTTCTCACTAAAATAATAAAATAATATTAAAATATTATTATAAAATAACATTAAAATATATTAAAGTTCTGATAAATAAAAAGTATAAAGAGACAAGTGACGTCACTTGTTACAGAGTGACGTCAGATTGCCCAGTCAGCTTTCATAGCTATAAAAAGCCCTTATATAAGATATGAAACAAAAACTAATAATAAAAAAGTCAGTGTTGGCAATAGGGACGTTGTAGAGCGCCCTCTGGTGGACAAACTATGCAACACCAACACTAATAACATGGTTGAAGGGTGTCCGTTTTTATTTAATTTTTTGAATATTTATTGGCCGCATGACAAACGCTACTACTTTATTCTGTGAGTTTTAAACATAGACTGTACAAAATTTTTAAAGCGTTTCAAGCACTGCAATACCCCCTTCCCTTCATTGAAGCCTCTATGTTTTACAGGCTTATATGCACAAAAAAAAATCTATGTTTGGTACTGCCAATTTGTTTTGTTATGGTCAAAAAAATTTTGTCAGAGAATGGTGACATCAATTCTAAGCAAACAAGTCATGATTCATATTTTTCCCCCGAATCGTGCAGGCCTATTGCCCAGCCCTAGATCATATGTTATTATTTAGATACCCAGATTCAGGTGACATGGTGGAAATAAGGGCCAAAATGACACTGACATTGCCTTCATCTGTGAAGTTATTCAGACCATGTAAGGTATTCTACTGTGTGGAAGGGTTACTGAAAGCTAACAAAATAAGAGATATTTATAAAAAATAAAAAAAAGTGTCTTTTTTGTGACGGGGACATGTGTCATTTGGCATTAGTGGCATTGTGTAAAGTGAACAACAATGTGAACTTGATAGCCCCTTTGAGACTTTACTGCTCTACAAAGACGACCAAGCCCTTGCAGTGGAATAAATGCGCAGTTCGCAAGTCTCTCCAACATGTAGCATCCAATCACTGCATGCTTTCAGAGTGACATGTTTTCACAGAGGGCGGGGAGAGGCACATTCTTCCACCTTCAAGTCCCCTGGTTGTCCAATGCCAGGCTGGTGGTGGTGGTGGGTGAAGAGAGGAGAGGGGCAAGGTAGTGGAAGATATGAATGACGGTTGTTTTGGAGAGCTGCCTTGAACTGTGTGAACTTGCCGCCCCTCTCACACTTCCTACATCCATTTCCAAGGGGCAGGACACAGTCAGTTTCATTGCTATAAAAGGATCTGCCGAGGACTTTGAATTAAAAGGGAACTTCCAGCAGACTTTACACCAGTAAATTATGACTTTGCATTAACACATGCCTACACACCTCAAATCCCCTCAGGCTTCAGACTTCAGTGTATACAAAAACCTCATTAATGCCATTAGCTCACTATGAAAACACACACAGACTTGCACGTCCATCTAAAATTATCTGAAGACGAATGATGACTGGGAATAAGTTTTCAAAAAAACGCCTATTTAAGAGACTGTTAAGTTAATTAAGAATGCAAAAAGCCACCACACAAAAAGGTCTATTTAAGTCCATTTAGCGCATGAAGACAGACATGAAAAAAGGTATTTCCTGTTTCCTGTGGAAAGTGGCCAGGGAAAGGAAACTACCTTGTATAGTGAGGACACAAACACTCAGCAAGTGTGCTTGAGTTGGCAGTTTGTTCCTGAACACTGTTGGCTTGGTTAGACCATTAGGCCGATACTGGGCAAAAAAAAAGAGAATAAAAGAATGAAAGAAAGTGAGACAAAAAAGGCAAGAGAGGGTTCAGATTTCTGATTTTGTCGGCCTGTGCGTGCATAGTGCCTTTATGTCTACTACAGAGTCAGATTGAGATTCAACAATTGTCTCTCAAACACAAGCATAGTCCACATTGAGCTGAGTTTTGGGCTTTGATCACTCACATGCAGAATGACTCCTTTCTCCAGCAGGCTCTGTTTTTTGGCAGTCATCACAAAGTAGTGTGTGTCATCCTTGTAGTAGACAATGTTTTCCAGGTCAATACCTAAAAAGCCCAAGATGAAGGACGTATTGTTATATACCAAACACAATCGTTTTCCCTATTGCCATAAATGGCTGTCATGTTGTCATTAGAGGAGCAATTACCACCCGACTCAGAGCACACAGCCAAAGCCCCGGGGACATCCTCATATCAGCAATAAACTGTGGCAGGCTTGGCATCAGAACTAATGTTAAGCATTTTAATTGGATGAGCTCACAAATTCAGAACTGTGAGCCAAGGACAGCTTATTTCTCCGGTTTATCTTTACTTCACCAAAACATCCCTTGGCATCCACTGCTAATAGGAATAAGTGAGAGATCTTACAATTCCAAAGACATGTTTTTATACTGTATCCCCGAGTTGTTGCGTCTTACAGTTACCTCAAGAAAACAACATAAAGTC